>VXBW01000095.1:329778-385501 GCA_013400375.1 Thinocorus orbignyianus
CCCGCTGTCTCCTGAGGGCCTCCCTGCTTCCCTCAGGCTGGCCAGGCCGCTCCTGGGTTCCACAGTAAACACAAACGCATCGCCCTAGTTACTCATTAACTACCCTACTCGGAGTTACCCGGCGATGATTTTGGGAAAAAAATCGATGATTTCCTTCCCTCAAGAGAGTGAAAATACAGACTGTGTGGCTGCTGTTGGTAAACACGGTGCGGGATGGTGGCGAACGCTGATGGTAATGGTTTTTAATAGCCTCGCTCAATACACGTATGAATTCTGATTATTTAGCAGCCTCTGAAGAAGTACACTAGCACGGGTTTAAGTTGGAAGAGACCTTAAAGATCATCTAGTTCCAACTCCCCTGCTAAAGTCAGGGATGTGTCCCACTGGAGCAGGTAGCTCAAAGTTCCATCCAGCCTGGCCTTGAAGAGACTTGAGCTCGGCCTGTCAGTGACATTTTAAAACACGGATTTCACAGAAAACCCACAATCTTGCCTTTTTTTTACCAGTTCTTAAAGAAGTCTGGTTAGAGAGTACTCCATTTCAGGAAATGGCACGCTGATGCCGTACACAGATACAACCTTCAAACGAAAGCTGGTTATCAGTCCTGCAGTGGCTGCTCCGAACCCTGCTAACGCCTGTTTTTGTCTGTAGGCAGGAAGAAGTCAGGCTCTGCCAGCACCGCAAACCTATTCGGGGACAGCAGGGCGAGAGCAGCGAACCCTGGGGTACAGGATTACTGGGTGTACTGGTGCTACGGCTGGCAGCGGCAGTTGTGGGGATGAGACATTTGTGAGTACCAACTGCGTTCTTAAAAATAGAGACATCTCGAGAGAAAAACCCTCACCGTTTTGAGTATTTACAGCCACGGTTAAAAACGTGAAAGTTCCCAGCTCCTGGTAAAGATAGAAACATTTTCCCAAGAACTGAAAATTATTTCTTTGGCTTCATGCTAGTCCACTAAGTACCCAGACATCTGCAGTCTGCTGCTGGTCGCCTGGCTAATTCCTGTGATTCCCAGCATCCTGTCCCACTGCCACCTTTGGGCTGTCTCCAGGGAGGCTGCAGGGCTGAAAAGGCCTCTAAATCACAGTCCCCAAGCCAGCCCTTCCCTTCAGGGAGACCGATTGGGACTGAAGAAAAACCCTTTCACCCTGCCATCCCAAACACTTAGAGCAGCTGGTCTATGTTACACCAGCATTCCAGCTCAGACCCTTTTGGGGTCCCATATTTGTCCTGGATAATCATAGAATCATAGAATGGTTAGAGTTAGAAGGGGCCTTAAGGATCATCGAGTTCCAACTCCCCTGCCATGAATGTTTGTATAAAGCGTTAAACGTTCAGGAAGAGCTCAGCATGTGTCTGATAAGCATAAGCTTGAAGGATTTCTACCTTCTGAGGTCTGCTCCTCAGTACTAGAAAACCCATCCTGGTCAAAAAATAGGAAAACATTTAAGTGCAACCAGTTTGGAATTTGTTCTGAGAAATAGGATTATTTGGTTATTTTCTAAAGTATTTTTCTAAAAAAAAAAGTATATATATATATTCCACCACCACCCACCTCACAATTTAATAAGGGCACTAAGGTTTTTTGCTAATGGTAAAATAGTTCATGAAAAGTCTTTCCTCTGACTGGAAACTTTTAAAGTACTTAATACTTTAGATAGTTTAACTGGGTATCACTCCATTACAAAATGCTTTTCCTAGCTACTCCTTTTTTTAAGGAGATGTTAACAGCTGACTGGGATCTGCTTACACTCTAAACGTTTCCGATAAACTCCATTACCACAGTTATTCTTTGTTTTTGCTGTGAATAGTTATCCTCAATGAAAAATACTAAGCAACTGTAATTTTGTGATTTGCATATGCAATAGCCAGAGTCCAATAATAACTTAATAAAGGTACAGTCTACAGTTTAGAGAAGTAGCCAAGGATGTGGAAGACCTGAATGCTGTTGCCTTCCTCAACAGTCTTCCTGTGAGACTTCGGACAAGGTACTTAATCGAAGAGCACTCACAGAAATTACATTATAATACAGTCCTGCTCCACTGAGTTTCTTTGTGTTGATGGAATAAACAATATCACCTGTTTACCTACTCTACCCCAAAGCAAGAAAACCGTCACTGAAGTGACTGAAGAGTTTCCTGCTGAGATGTCAGACAATGACCCTCCATCAGCCCTCGCTGTGTCTATGGAACCTTGGTCTAAACATGCTGCTTCTGGTTTTCATACAGGAGAGGTGGCCCAAGGGCAGTCAAGCTCTGGAACAGGTTGCCTAGAGACTGTGGAGTTTCTGTGTTAGAGTTATTCAGAACTGGACAATGTCCTGAGCAACATGCTGTAGCTCACCCTGCTGAGAGCAGGTGAGGTTGGATTAGATGATCTCCAGAGGTCCCTTCCAACCTCAGTTGTTCTGTGATTCTGTGAAATTGAAAGCTGCAGTCCTAACTGCCCCTACTCAGCTACTCTCTGATCCTGAACACATCTACATGTTCTGAAGCTACAGACTTTGGCACCTAAAACTCTACATGTACAAAATTTGTCCTGCTGTGCCACAGCAACACCAGACATTCTGACAGACAGTGTTGTTAGAACTGGCAGGGCGACAAATAAATAACCTGTGTTAATTAAAACCAAGGCATTACTCTATGGAAATGGAAAAAACAACGGATATGGTAGACCTTCTCAAAGCATCTCTAGAAAAGATGCAGGTACCTACAAAAGGTTGCATGCTTTTAAAACTCTTTATAAAAAAACCTCCTAGGACTGGGGAACACCCAGATTTAAACTGGAAGAGTGTAGATTTACATTAGATATTAGGAAGAAATTCAAATTCTTTGCTGTGAAGGCAGTGAGGCACTGGAACAGGTTGCCCAGAGAAGTTGTGGATGCCCCATCCTTGGAAGTGCTCAAGGCCAGGTTGGATGGGGCTTTGAGCATCCTAGTCTAGCGGAGGTGTCCCTGCCCATGGCAGGGGGTTTGGAACTTTTTAATGTAAGGTCCCTTCTAAACCAAACCATTCAATGACTCTATGATTTGATTCCTTTGTCTCAGGATTCACAGATCTGACTTTCTTAGAGAGAGTCCTGAAAATCAGCAGACTACTTTGGTTGTCCTGTGCTGCAGCTGGGCTGTTCTACAGAGAAGAATTCAAGATCTTCATCTCAGATTTTCTCCTTAAAGGCCTTGCTGGGTTTTAGTCATAGAATCATATAATGGTTTGGGTTGGAAGGAACCTTTAATAATCCTCTAGTCCATCTCCCAAGTCTAACTGCCCCCAGCCTAATCTGCAGTCTAACTACCATCTTATCACTTAAGAAGAGCTGTTATAAATAGGTGACCCTTGCTCAGTTCTCTGAAATATCAGCTGCAATTTACTACCTACCACCTTCGCAGAAGGACAACGTTGCAGTTCTGAAGCAATTAGAGCTATCTGTCCATGTTCCAGAGTAGGGCCCTGGAATTGTGGTTTATGTCCTTAGCAAGTCCCTTGTTACCTACCTCTGTAAAATATGGTGATATGGATGTATGTTTCATACATTTATAGGAGCAGATTCAGTTCTGAAGTTATTAGTTTTCCCCACATGGTGTGCAGCAAATCTGGACACCCAATGCACAATTCTGGATTCTACTTTGTCTACAGACATACAATTAATTAAAAAATCAGTGAGTCTGAAGTACTGAAATGCTGTAGGAATTGGTCGGCTTTTCTTGTTTTTGGCCAGCAGTGACCGTAACACATAGGAGGGTTTACTGAGATAAGAACTGTGGCCCAGTGGGCCAAACATCCCCTTTGGGTAGCCTCTCCCCAGGCCCTCAGAGAAATGTGCTTAGAAGCCACAGACTCTTCACGCAGAGGGACTTTTCCACTCACGCATCCTTTTACCCCACAGCTGCCTCACAAACACAGCCTTTCTCTGCCACAACCATTCATGCTAACTCAGGATCGACTCTTCTGTTGCTTTTGACCACATCACTTGTTAACTCAGCTCCTGCTGCTGCATCTCCTTGTGCTGATGCTGTTGCCTTAATTCCTGCAGCTTTCACAGCCTATTCCTATCTCAACCTTCTCTCTTCTGATGAAGGAACATTTGGCCCACTGTATGCAACTACATCCATTGCACAATTTTTAAAACTACACATCTTTAAGCTTTTTTCCCCTGTGTGGGGAGAATTCTTCTGAGTTACCTTCACCTCCTTTAGATTTCCCATTTTACCCATAAACTGGTAGAAAAAGACCTTCCTTTAGTATGATTCCTGCAAAGCCATTTGAAAATAGTCGGGCTCTCCATGTGCTGAAAAGTCTAATCTGCTCTGTTGCTGAAAACTGTGGTACTGCTTCCATTTGGTTCCCCTGTATGTCTGTACAACTGTAAGTTTCTCCATGGAAGACCAACTATTCTGTTTAATTTCTTTGGAGCAGATAGCAACTGGCATAACATACTGAGCTAGTGCGAATGAGAACACTTCAGTTTAGGACCAACGGAAAATCCACAACTGAATTATAATAAATTTTATCACTAATCCCATTTTTAGACCTACTTATTACTATACTACTGTTTTAAAATGCAGGAAGGCTGACTTGCTATTTGGTTACATGGTCGTTGCTCCTGTTGACATCCCCCAGCTTTTCCAAAGACGCTGGTTTGCAGTAAGGTTAAAGGAGATGCATGAGGGGAGGTGTCAGCAAATGGAGCACGTGGCCCTGCGGCTCTGATCTTCACGGGCTTGTCCCAAGAAAGAAGCGTCTCTCGTGGAAGTCCTTTGCTAAGTAAGTTCATGCTAGAATGGCCGAGAAGGTGTCAGCTGAAGACTCGTTTCACCGGCAAGACAGCTTTTGTCCCTGAGTCACTCACCCCCTCATAATGGGCTGAGGTATAAACAAGCTTCGCAGACATACCTCAGAGTCACAGCCGCCAGAGACAGTCGTTGTGACAGAACGAGAGTAACTAATGCCATCGCTTTGTGTACATGAATGTAAATAGCTTCGGAGTGCCAAAGCCAGAGATAACACCAGCTGTATTTTAGAGTCACATTCACTTTATTCTCAACAGACTTGGCTATCAATGCTTATCTTAAGAAAAAAGCCCGTGTGTCTCGATACAAGTATATTTTTCTTTACAGTGGAGAATTAAGTTCCAGGAACTCTTTGCGCTGAGTGCAGGCTGCGGCTCTTAGAACGGAAGATCGCATATTGTGCTCAGTACAAAGAATGAAACCTCAAAGATGAGCATCAGATTGATTCTCACTCATTTCGTACATTAAGCAGTAATGAGTGAACACTCTAATTTCTAAAAATTTAAGGAAGTTCAAAGAAATATCTCAGGCAATAGAAGCAATCACAAGAGCTCTGAATAAAAGGAAGTATTATTTTTTTTTGCACACTTAGAAGCAGATAGTTCAGCGATATCAGAACAAACCAGAGTGGGAACAATGTAGGATTTTTTTTCTCCTAAGGAAAACCAATTAGGAATCCTAAGAGCATAGCCAGAAGTTTAAATTTTGTTGCATGAAGTCTCACCAACTTAGCTTGCATGAATTAGAAATTCTCTGTATTTTCAAAATAAGAAGCCATAGTACAGAGGATAAACTAGAAGAAAGATCTGCAACAGCACTTTGTGCTTATACCATTTCTCTCCTCCTAGATTCATCAACATCCTTCTACCTATTGCTGTATCAAATGCTCATCCTCCTCCTGCAGCATGTTCTTCTGATGGGGCTCCAAAGATGCAGCCCAGCACCAAATGGACTGTGCTTAAGATAACATTGGACATCTGTGGTCATCCCTTCTCTTGTGATGTGATCACTTCACTATATATTTTTATTCTATCTTAGTCATACTTGAAGCTCCCCAAACTTTCCTGGGGAAGGTCAAGAGGACCAAACACAAGCAACAAGATGTGTCTACATGACTGGAGACATCACTGGAGCACCAAAACACAGCATAGCATTAGCTCAAAACTAATTAAGGTGCTCGTTATGACTCACTGTTATAGGATGAAGACATACCTACTGGCCCCCATTTCCATGCAGAGAACCCAAACCTTACTCTGTGCCAAACAAGCCTTCAGAGCCACAAGGCTCAGCACAGGGAATACACAACGGCAGAGATGTGTGCAGGAAGGGAAATCCTAGCTTGGTTCCTGAGCATAAACAAACTGGTTGAGCACTGTAATACCAAAAAGTAGGTGTCAATGTTATGCATGGATTGCATAAAGTATTACATAAATACCAACAGTGTTTTCATATATACACGGGCTTACCTTTACATCTGCAGGTTTTACGGACTTCTGAAGTACCTCCTCTGTTTCCAGTGCATCCCTCTTCCTAGGCAGCTAGTCAAACGCAGAACAAAACAAAAACCTCATTGGGCTGAAATAATGTATGTTTTTTTTAATATTGCTAAAAGTTCAAGTTCCGTTTCTGAGTCAGCTCTCCCTCCCTTGCAGAACAGGACCCCTGGCTGCAGCTAATCTCCTATCAGGGCCCAACAGCCGTTTGTGCCTCCGCACCCCACGTTGCTGGGGTGGGGACCCAAGGGTGACTCTGCATCCCTACCAGAAAATGGAAGAGGCAGGGCGAGAAGGATGAGCAGCACTTCGTTTTCCTGCGGGAGCTACTGGAGGAGGAACCCACCACCCACCCAGCTATACCTTTGCTGGTCCCACAACACTGGGAGCAAAAAACTTTGCGAGTGGGAAGCACAGATTAGCTGTTCAAATAGGAATAAACTATTCCCATTTCCCTGGCAGAGGAAAACATAGGCACCAGACTGCACCCTGCAGCCTCCCGCTTGCTTCGCCTACTGGCTCGAGCTGGCTCCGGACGGAAATCCAGTTCAGCTGGAAAACCTCTTCCCTCGTAATACATCCTGTTAGTGGACTGCAAAACAGGAAGTTTATATGTGTAAATATGAGTGCCTTTCCACCCATTTT
Organism: Thinocorus orbignyianus; assembly: GCA_013400375.1. NCBI lineage: Eukaryota > Metazoa > Chordata > Aves > Ciconiiformes > Thinocoridae > Thinocorus > Thinocorus orbignyianus. Next base: position 336,711 of record VXBW01000095.1, read on the forward strand.
GGCTAAGGGCTAAGAATTAGGAGACGACATCTGTAGATTCATCCAATTTGCATTCAAGAGAACAATGCTGCTTCAGAGTGATTCTTGACCATCATCATGACATCATTAATTTAGCAGCTTGAATGTATCACTGACCAGGGCGATTAGGAAGCTATGATCTGGGACCAGAAAGAGTCCTCCAAGCCTTTTAACACAGTTCTTTTCTTCATACAATCTCAAATGAAAATTTACCAAATGGAATTAGAACCTGTTCCCCATCTCCCACACATATTTCCCTTGGAAGGGCAAGAGAAGATGGGTAATCCATTTCATCCTTCCTTTTATTCATATCTATTTATAACTTTAACCAAAGTGTACAGATGGGAGTAATTACAGTCTCAACACATCACTATCTTCCTGAGATCATTAGTTTTTCCCTTGGTAAAATTGCACAAGATGAAGCATTAGCTGCAAAGTACATGTTTGTTTCAAATTCATAAAGCACCAGCCAGAGATATGAGAGCATCATAACCTACGTGACTTTTCCAGGCAAACATTTATTTTTTTTTTCTTGATACTTGGCAGAGTCAGGGTGAGGTTATCATTAAACACAGTGATAAAATTAGTCCCTTGTCCTAGCTCTTTGAGAAGCTAAGCAGAAACTGGCACGGAGGCAGCCTAAGCCCCCTTGTCCCCTTTATTGCAGGAGATCAACTTCCCAGTTGCCCTAAGCAGGGCCCAGAGCCCATCGTACACCCTGTATCTACTCCACAAACCAAATGTTTTGGGCACGCAGGGGCTAAGCCTATCCTTGTGCTGGCCCTGGCTGTCTGCTGGAGCACATCCCACCCCAGCAGTGGGGACAGAGCTGTGGGAGAGCCATCTGCCCCACATGTGTTGACAGCAGTCAGTGGGATGCGGGGATAAACCTACCCTGTCCCACCCTGCACTTCGTGCTGGGACCAGAGAAAGCAAACGGGCAGAGGCAGCCCAGAAAACTTTCAGGAGCTGCTGCAAGTGATGTTACCCTATTTTTCTTCCTGGCTACATTTCTCTGAGTGTCTTTCCTTGTCCCCCACATAGGTCTTCTGGTCTACTATGCTCCCTCCCTTTCCCCCCAGCAATTAAGAAGAAAAGAGGTGGTTCTGGTTGTTGGGAGGAAGGTGTTGTCTGGCAGCGGTGGGGTGGGCTGGGTAAGGAGCTGCCTTCTGTGGGCCTTCCATGTCACTTCTGCTCCAGAGTTTTGTTAAAAAATAGATATGAATTTGGGTGAAATCTTTAAGGCACTAAGTTGAGTACATTCCATTACTATGTCCTCTTTTCACCTAAGATAAACTGGAATTATTTGGACTTAATAATAGGGTTATTATGATGTTTTTGACAAGAATCGTACAAAGGACACATTTATTATAGAATGATACCTAATACAGCGAATGCAAAGTTATAGGTTAACCTCTAAGGATGGGTTGGAAGAGTTTGTTTTCAAAGCAATAAAACTATTTAGTGTTAGTGAAACTATTATTATACATCTACTCATAAATGTAGGAATGCATTTCACTGATTAAGAAGAATGTCAGAGTTGAAAATGTAGCTGTGTTTTAATTCTATTTTTCATCTTGCTTGGTAGAAAGTTTTAATTGAATTGTTTATTCATATTCTGGTATTTGAAATGACAGCATTCCTTTGATAACTATTCTGCGAAACAGACTTCATATATGACAAGATAATCTAATCTTGAATTAAACCTATTAAATAAGTAAAAATTAATTCAAAAATTTAGAAGGAGTTCCTAAGAGTACAAAAAAATGCAAAGAAATTGCTGAGGCTAATTTAAAGCACTGCTAGGAAAAGAAAATAGCAGAAAAGCGGGACAAGTTTGGAATGCTGTGTATGTACACATTTATACACCGTGTATATAGAGAGCCATAAAATCAGGAAATATGGAAACAGGAGTGAAGGATGAAATTTGTATAATACTCCCTCATGTAGCAATGGCACTTGGTAGAGTAACTGCCTGCAGTGCCCGAACGGGGAATCCTGGAGCCAGCATCGGTCTAAGACTGCTGATTTTTTGTAGGATTTTTTGGGGTGGTTATGGTTTTTGTTTTGTTTTGTTTTTTAGTGCAGTCACTGCTCCACCAGCTTTGGGAATAAATACTTACACAGATGCTTTTCTGTTGCTCTCAGTCTGAAGACTGAGATCATCATCGCTTAGGATCTTCTCTTGTTGTATTGGTTTCTAATGTTTGCAGTGTCTAGGGGTAAAAACACTATCCTTATTTGCCTGTTTAGCTTCAGAATGCTACTCTAATCATATCAGAAGCAGCATTATCTTTTCTAGTTTTATTATAAAACTTTCTAATAAGAATTCATTATAAACATTTCTAATAAAAATGAAATTATTGGGAACTAAACTTTAAGCGACATCTCCTGACCATTGCAGGCAGCGCTGGGATCAGTGCTCGTGAACGTTGTAATTACTCTCTTTTCAGCTGTGGTTCTTGTTTTGTGTTATTCCACCACTGTTTTCTGTAACGGTTCTCTCATTTAAGGGTACACCCATGCAACGGGTAAGAGTGGGACCGTTACTGCCCTGTGCCTGGCTCCACAGAGCAGCCCAGAGAACATGCAGTGCCACGCTAGTAGCTTCCTCCTGAATGCAGTAAGATAACTTAAGCAAAATATTCAGTATCTGATTGGCACTGTGTGGGATACCAAATATTTTTTCATGCAGAATATCTGTAAAACAAAGTCAAGTCATTCAAAGTTTAATAGTTGCAGAACCAGAACTTGCTGAGCTCTTGCTGAGTGAGAGCATTGAGCCTTGAATTCACCTTCCAGCTGCCCTGCTGCCAGCTGCCCCGAGAGCCAGACAGGAACTACTAACTCAACTTAAGGCAAATTCTTGGTTTTTAAATTCCCTCTCAATCCCCTGGGCTCAGATCTGCTGCTGTAACATGACAGGGAACATGAGGGTATTCCACTTGGATTTGTGGATTTCCATGTTCTCACACAGAGAAGGCCACTGAACCCACACCTTACGTCCTGGGTGAATTCTCTAACACTCAGTTAATCTCATAGAACTTGGGGTTTAGTTTTGGTATTTTTTTGTGTTATAAAAAACAAATCTCAATCCCTGCACAATTTTGTAAGTAAAATATTGGTGTCTCTGCCTCTGAAGAAAGTTACTGGCAATGGCTTTGGCTACTCCATCCTCAGATTGTGGGTTATTTTAATCCCCATTCTAAGATTTATAACTCTTTCCCAGGCACAGGACAGGGAAGCCAAACCCATAACTGTGTTCCAAATACCACTCCTGGGACCTAAAATTAAATATTGCAAAATATTTGCCCACATGTTTTGACTAGTTCTTACCACTGTCATTGGCCTTTACCTTAAATCAGCTTTCTCTAGTCCTTGAAGCTACTGCTGGGATAAAAATAGCCCTAAACACATTAAAAAGAATTTTAAATCACTCTCTATTTTTGTTAATTAATGATGAAGAACTAATACTTAATGTAGGGTTTCTTTTTAATCAGAAGTGAAAAATATCAAACTTAAATGAAGAGTGAGCCATGTTTTACTGGGCAAAGCTGCCTTATTGTTTTGAAACCAGTAGATGGCAACCACCCATTGCAATGTCAAAGGTAAATGAAAAGTGAGAGTTGTTTAAGTAGGCAGTTTATTATGTGACAGCTTGACCAACAAAGTTTTGCTCCTCCACATAAGAAGAAAGCAGTACTTTTGGGTTTACTTCTGCTTATACACATCTTTTGAAGGGGAGCAGTGAGATACCCTTTGACGTAGACAGTTTTGACAAACGATAATTGTGACAATCCATTTGACTGAAATATCTTATGGCTACTCCTTACTGATGATACCAGTCGAAAAAAGAATGAGCCAGTGGAAAAAAAAAATCTAAAGCAACCAGACTGTCTTAGCTTCCACAGGAATAGCCTCAAGTTCTCGTGGTTAATTAGATTCATTATCACTTTAGGTAGAAGCAGCTAGAACTGAGTAACAGTGGTCCTGGAATTGGAAATAGACCTCCCTTGAGAAACTGAGTGAAGCTATTGATGTACCAGTTAATTAATCCTTGTTATCTGACTGGTCTTACAGAAATTTTTTTTTGACATGATCAAATTTGAAGATATTCTGATTCTTTCTACAACATTAGATTATTTTTTTTTTATTAGTATTTCTAAGAGTAGTCTCTGTGAATGTTTGAAAAGAGCCTCTTGGGCCCTCCAAGAACCTGGCATTTACACTTTAGGGAAGAAGCTCCTTCATTAAGACAGAACAGTTGTGGAAGTGTATCTGTAGGATACTTAACTACCTGTAGTCATATTAAGTTTTCCTTTAGCATTGATTTAACTGTATTTTGTGAATGTGTTTTCAATTAGGATTGGTATACATGATACATGTATGGATGCACAAAGAAGAACAGTGTCTGTAGCACAGAAAAAAATGGACCTTTAGACCTCTGAAGGATTCCAGCATCGCCTAACACTGTGATTAGCAACTTTAAAAAGAATGCACTACAAATAGCTAAACCAGCCAACAAGAAGAGCACTGTCACTTAGGAGAAGTAAAACAAAATTCTCTGCATTACTGGGATGCCTCCCTCCAAGTTCTCAAGCACTTTGCAAACCATTAACTTGAAATGCATTAACTTGCACCCTCGCAGTACAAGGTGTGTATGTGTATTCTCAGAACTTGCTGGGAAGACTTAAAAAACCTACTTGATGCAGATAAAGTAAGCTTTCACTCTTGTTCAAGCTACAGCTTGATCAGCATGGATTTTTGTAAGTTACTTTGAAATCAGGAGAAATCCAGCTGGAATCCATTTGCTAGTGAATACTAGTGAGCTGGTGTTAGGAATAGCTTCTAGTATCCCTTACAAACCCCCCAAACTTTTCTCATTATTTCCTTCATGTATCAATAAGATTTATACTGTAAAAAACCCATACTCTTTAATGAGACTTGAGTTCTCCTTTTGCTTCTTTGAAAGAAATTAAAGGCTATCAGCTCAATTTGTGCAACTTTATTTGCTTCAACATGAGAAATTATGTGACTTGTATGTGCTGTTTTTCTGACAGGCCCATGAGTTTTGCTGAGTTCAGGAGTTATCTTGGACTTCTCTTGCAGAAAAATGCAAAGCTAGCAAGATGCTTTTTTTTCTTTTGAAGTAAGCAGAGAGAAATCTAAAAGATTTAGAAGAGAGGGAATTTTTAGGTAAACAATAAAAATACTTTTCTGTTTATAATTATCCTTTTTTTAAGCTCATATGAGTGAGGACAGATAGTTTTCAAGGCTCAAGGTCTGCTGCTTGCATGAAGGGCTGAGGAGCGTCTCACTCCTGTTTTCTGGTACTTATCACAACAGAAGTCTGCCAGAGGCCACCGAGGACAGTACCTCTCCTTCTTTACAGTTGCAGTCAGTAACGTTTAGTTGAAGTTCAAAGGAGTCCATATGGACGTTCCGTTCTGCTCAATGCTTCATACAGATCGTGGATCAAAAAATATACCCTCATGCACTGTAACAATACTCAGATTTATAGAACAACCCTCCCCAAAGTCTGAATTTTTGCGTGTTAAATATCTAAGTATGGGTCAGTGGCATTTCCAAAAGCTTGTACCTCTATGTTTCTCTCGAGTGTGCACTGAAATGTGTACATGATGAGCAGTTACAAAGTTCTCTGAAGATTATGGTCTGGTGAGAATGTGTTTATCTCATGTACTTTGGCAAAAATGGCCCAATAAAAATGTAATTACAGCCTTTTCATTCTCCTGCACTTTCTAAAATTTGAAAAGAAAACCAGAATTGGCCCCTACTATTGTGCGGAAAAGCAGTCTCTGAACTGTTTTCAGTGGAACATTCTGGTGTCTTTGATTAAGGCACTGCAAAAATTGAGCAAAGCCTGTTGGTTGGCAAGTTTGTTTGATTATTTTATTGTGGGGAATAAAAATATAAGTGAGGTCTAAATCAGGTCCTTGAGCATGGACTGTTAATCAAAGAATAAAGTACAGATTTGCATGGGAGTTTTGTTTATCTGATTCTTATTCCAGATGCCATTTGAACCATAGTGAGAGACACAATCCGGTGAGGTGCTGAGTGATTCTGAGCTGGTGCTGAATGCTATCCACTACCATTGCTTGCAGTGAGATTTAAAGGTAATCTGTCTTGGCAGGATCTGAACCCATGGCAGAGGGGTTGGAACTTGATGATCTTTATGGTCCCTTCCAACTCTTAATTATTCTATGATTCTATGATCATAAATTGACAAGATAAAATGGTTAATGAAAGAAAGCAAAACACAGAAGATAAGTGTGCGTTTCTTGACAGTGTTCAGCATGACTTTTGTAATTATTAACTTAACCCTAAAGGCCTGAGATATTCTTTATTCAAATGCCTCAGTCTTATTCCACATTTTCTCCTGACAACATCTCCTGACAGTTCCACCATGAGGAAAAGGAAGACAACCGATTCACCTCATTCATCCACAGATCCGAGTGAAGGGAAGGAGAAATTAAGACTGAAGCAAGAGGTCGGCCTGGTTAGTGGAGTGTCATTAATTGCAGGCACGATGATAGGCTCGGGAATCTTTATGTCCCCTGAGTGGGTGCTTCATCATATGGGGAGCCCTGCCAGCAGCCTGCTTATCTGGGCAGCCTGTGGCCTCCTGGCCATGTTTGGAGCCTTGTCGTACGCTGAGCTTGGAACCACAATTAAAGAATCTGGAGGAGAGTATATTTATATCTTGAGGATTTTTGGTTCTTTTCCTGCTTTCCTTTTCGCCTACACTTCTGTTATCCTGGTGAGGCCAGCTGGTTTGGCAGCTGTCTGTCTGAGCTTCGCTGAATATGCCGTTGCACCGTTCTACCCGGGGTGCTCATCTCCACAGGTTGTCATCAAATGCACAGCTGCTGCCTGCATCCTGCTTTTGACTGTCATCAATTGTCTCAACGTGAGGCTGGCCACCTCCATCATGAACATTTTTACAGCTGCCAAACTCCTGGCGTTGCTGGTGATCGTGGTGGGCGGAGTGGTGCTGCTTGCCAAGGGACAAACTCAGAGTTTTCAAAACGCTTTTCAAAACACAACTGCAAGTATCGGGACGGTTGGAGTGGCGTTTTACCAGGGACTCTGGTCCTATGATGGGTGGAACAACCTGAACTATGTAACTGAGGAACTGAAGAAGCCTGAGGTGAGCAAGTGAGCTGGGTTTTACTTACTTAATCCTAATATGTTTGATTCTACCTGTGATGGTGCTAAGAGGGGTAATCAAGGGGTTAGAGTGTTGAGGAAAGAGCACTGAGCTTTCTTCCTGGCTTTTTCTGTCATCTTGGGTAAGACACCTGTGGATGTATCCAGAAAGGATAAAAAATGAGTAGTCTCTAAGCAAAATAACAGCCTGACTATAAGAAAACACTAAAATATCCCATTGACTGGAAAAAAAACTATTAGGCAGCACTTGGATGCTTTGGGGATGAAGTTTTGTCTTAGTGTTTAGATGATCTCTCTGCAGACACCTGGATTTATGCAGTAAAGCACTCACTGCTATAAACCATACAGATTTCTTAACACCACATATTCCCTAAAATACTTAATCCATAATGTATGCATCAGAATCTAAGTCTTTCCTCATTGCATGGAGGGAGAGCTTCAGAGCAAGCCAAACCTCACTGGAGAAGGAATTTAACTCTCTGAATGGCCCTTGTCTTCAAATGCCCACTTTTTAGGCATTGTTCTGTCCATGCTGAAGGCCCTGAAGTAGTTCACTTGCATCTCTCATACGGCACATCTCTCTGTGCCATATTACCTCTTTTTACAGATCAGATGCTACAGCAGTGAACAGCCCTTTTTTGGAAAGAGCTGTGTGAGTGCAGAGTGTGCAGAGTGCAGAGTGCACTGCCTTCTTCGAGTGCACTGCCTTCTTCAAGTGCAGCGCACAAGATTTCACAGTTTAAATGGAAATATACAGTTAAATATTAACCTAAATGGCAGCAAAGATCCTAGGGTCAGGTAGCAGTGTCCCCCACAGGACCATGAGAGGTGACCTCAGACCTTTGTGAGGTGGAGACAGCAACATAAGGAATTGCTTTGTCTTGTCCTACAGTGGGAAAGGGGAATATAAAAAAAAAATGATATTTCAGGTTTTCAGATTTATAGATCCTCTATGATCACCCTACTAGTAGCTTTTTTTCCCAGTGCTTTCAGTTGCATAAGTAGTAAGTAAAGTAAAAAGCTGATTTTGTTGAGCCTTGAAATGATCTGTGCTGTTCCAAGACTGCAGCACCCTGTCACTAGAAAAAAACACAACTCCTTTGTAGAACAAATTCCCTTTGTGCTGCCCTGCTTTACTTTATCCTGTAGAGGAGCTAAATGCTATGCGACACACACCAGTGCTTCATCTGTGTCAGTGGGACCTTGGTGGGAGGATGCAGCACACCAGGTGACATAACACACTAGCAGCAAATAAATCAATATTGAAGTAATCAAGAAGTGTGCAACAGAAGTCTTGGGCAGCTGTGAATCAAAGTGGTTTTGAATAAGATTTGGGTTTTGTTTATTGTTGGTGGTGTTTGTTTGTTTGTTTATTTGTTTGTTTAAAGACTGGCATTTGAAATGCACAACCTTGCTGTTTGTGTGACATCTTTGGGAGAGTGGTGTAAAAACTGCCATGTGAATCTGGATCTAAGTCTGGCTCTGTGGAAAAGCTTAGTGCATGAAGGATTTTGAATGAGAGATGTGGGTGGTGGCAAAGACAAACCAAACAAACAAATCCCAGTGCAAGCATAAATGTCCTGACACTCTTGTCATCTCTTTTCCAGGTGACCCTTCCCAGAGCTGTGATGATTGCCATTCCTTTGGTCACGTGCCTGTATTTGCTGGTGAATGTGAGCTACTTGGCAGCCATGACTCCAGCTGAAGTGCTGTCTTCAGGAGCTGTGGCCGTCACTTGGGGGTGAGCTCTGCTTGTGGCAACACAGACAATGCACTCCTGTACAATACAGGTTGAGTTTCAGAAGGTTTAGGTGCTGATCCCAGTGGGAATAATGGCACTACGTTGGTTGGACCACGTAGACCTCTCAAGCGATATTACAGCAGACCATGCTTCCAGTCCCTGCTGCCACCTTGAGGGCAGTGGGTAGCCTTCTCCACCAAAAGCTAAGGCTGAGCAGCCCTGTCTGGTCCATGATCTCCAAGGTGTACCCAGGCTGCCAAGAAGAGGTGCTCCTTTAATCCCAATTCCCATTCATTCCCACTGGGAACCTGTGACTCCCCTTCAGCTCATGGAAAGTGGCCATAAAGAGGGTGTGAAGTGAGCACCAGGAGCATCTCCCCACAGACAGTGAGGATGCAGCATGAGTGCATATCTAGACCTGGGGACTTGGAGATGCCCCATGTTAAGTATTTCCAGGAGAGTGGAAAGGACAATGTGCTGCCCCATTGATGCAGAGGCAGTGGTTTGGGAGTGAGACAGGGCCAATCCTGTCCACTTGGCACCTGGAAGTTAGACCAGACCAGAGTCTTTTGGTTCAATTTCTCCATCTGGGTGGAAATGGAAAATGACACTGGTCTCTACAACATTTTTGAGAAGGAGAAGTCTTATATACAGGTTGGGTAGACCTTAGTAATAGTGTCTTTAAGTTGTCTTTTGCTTTTCCAGGGCTGCACAGAAACTATTTGTACCTTCCGTCAGCCTGAAGTATTAAACAGGTTCTGTGCAGGACAAGGGTTTTAGGAAGAGAAGCAGGGGACTGTCATGAGAGATGTAGGCACCATTGACTTCTAACCACATGATCTTCCACCAGAACAACCAGCCTTAGTCTAAATATTTCCAAAGACACAGAGTCCATGGTAGCCCAAATAAGTCGTCTTGCAGAGACGATGACACAGGATATCCAGAGATTGTGTTGCTGCTCATCCTCTTCCTAAACAGTCAGCAGCAGATTTGCTTCTGTGTGCATTTCACAAGATCTCTCCAGTTTGAAGATCTGCCTGAGCTCTGCTCCATGTGTGCTTTAACAGCCTTTCATGTCATCATTAGCAGCAGCTTTTAAAGGTTTAGTGCTTTGTTTGAACAGGTTACAAAGCCTCACTAAGCTCTAAGTGTCATGAACTTCCTCTGCGCTTGCTTCCCATCATTCCTGATTATCAAGTTATTTGTGAGCTTCCTCCTTTTTAGCACATCTTCTTTTCTTGCCTGATTAACCTTTTCAAACTGAGAGTGATGTTTAAGTAAACATTGAATGGGCAGCCAGAAAGCTGGGCACTCAAAAGCCTGGAGGACAGAGAGATAACCATGGGCTGAGGAGGGTGTAATGGCTGTGGCTGTGGTTCACCAGCAAGAGATGCAGCTACTCAGGCCATTAAGGAAGGATTGGGAGGAAGATAAAGAGGCCAGAGGAGGACATATCACATTTAAATGCATTTATTCCTCACATAAGAAGGAAACTGACAGAGAGAAACGTTGTTCAGTGATGAGAGGTGCAACTACAAAAGGAGCTGTGAAACTTCCCAGTATTTCTTTGGTGCCAGGGATTTAACAGCAACTGCAGATCTCAGTGTGTTTGTAAGAAGTTACTCTCAGTAGCCCCTGTAGTTCATATTCAGAGTTCAAACAGCAAAGCACCGATTTTATAAATGCAAAACACACAGCTGCTAAAGACTTTATTATTAGTTTTGTGATACGTGTTGTTTTCCCTTGAGATCTTGTCATTATGGAGTTGCATGATCATAGGAGATGCCCAGATTCCGTCACTTTGAAAAAGGGAAAATTCTTAGTTCTGGTTATTGCCAGTAGCTCAGTAACTTGAAGCCTGAAGGATCATGACCCAGATATTAAGTGTCTAACTTACATTTTTTGAAATCCTTGTGGTAGATGAGCTTCTGCAATGATTTTGGAAAACCATGTTTTTGAACATTTGGGACAGGTGATATGTACAGACTACACATGGCTTAAAGCCATACAATTTAAGTGGAAATATAAAGTGTTCTAAAAAACTTTTGAATTTCAGATTTTTGCCAATTAGATGTACGATGTGTTTGTTTGTGTATGTATGTGGTGCATGTATGTGATAATTACCCCAAACACCAGCATCTCTTACACTATTAATGTTCTTCATGCTGCTTCATTCCAGAGGACAAGCTTCACTTTGAGGTGAGAAGTTTATCACATCTTCCAAATATTTACCTTGAACTCTGCTGCAACCCTGCTACTTCTTCTGTTATGGAGAAAGCTGCCTGAACATGTTGTGGAACCAAACTTCTGAAATTCAAACCATTGCTTTGATTTAAGCCTGATGCACAGAGTAGCAGGAATATGTGCATCTGGGCTTGCAGGGTTAAATTCTCACTGGGGAAGGGTTTATAATGCGGGATACTTCTTCAGGTCTGGTGGGAACACACAAAGGGGATTTTGCCTGTTGTGGCAGCTTTGTACACCATGGCAGTGTACACAGATGTAGATATACATACACCAGGCAGGAAGAAAAGCTGCCTTTTCTGGACAAGACAAAGTTACTGGTGACTAAATATGGGAACTGGAAGGAGGCTTTAAATAATTCGAAAGGCTTTAGAAAAAAATTTGGTGGGAATAAAAGAGGGAGGAAACCTGCCCGGTTCTCGGATGAGTATCTGGTAAACTTCTGAACTGGATGTTATGCTGTGAACTCTTTTCCACCACAGGGACAAAGTCCTGGGCAGTTGGTCATGGCTCATCTCCCTGGCGGTGGCACTGTCTACCTTTGGGTCATCCAATGGCGCGTTCTTCAGTGGAGGTCGCGTGTGCTACATTGCTGCAAGGGAAGGCCATATGGTAAGGACAAAAGGAAAAGGGGGTCTGGGTTTTTTTTAGCAACTTTACCTTCTTGTGGCAGAGAGGAAAACACCATGTATGTTCAACTGGTCAAGTGATAGCTCTTCAGTGGTCTGTTTCTTGCTCAAAGACTTTCTTCCCCATCTTTTTCAAATGTAATGTGTATCCCATCTCCTGACTTTCTTCTTCAGCCACATAATTTCAGAAAGATGCATAATCACATCTAGCCTGAATTTTATGAACAGCTTTGAAATGAACAACTGAAGTGCTGCTCTATTGGAGCTCCTGGCACAGGTTCTGGGGTGACCGGGCTGATATACCTGCCAGGGAGGGGAAGCCTGGCTGTGCTTTTGTGTTGTAAGGCACCCCAGCTCCCACTGGGAAGGTAGCCCAGCACTGGCAAGCTGCCTTTGCAGGCAATACTGACTACATAAGTTGGTCTTGGGGTGTTCCAGCCTTCCCACGGGATAGTCCAGCTCAGATACAGTGTAGGATATCTCTGCTCTTCAAGCTTCATAGCAATTACAAGGTGACACTGAGTCTTGCATCTCCCCTGGCTGGGTTTTCTAATTGGTTTTGTTAGGTGGGGCCAAATCTGGTAGCCCAACGGAGGTCAGGCTTCTGCAGCTCCATGCTCCCTGGTCCAACCAGTAAGTTCAGCATGCATTCCCAGAGGCACACACACAAATACCAGGATACAATATGTATATACACACATTCATGTGTATATATGCATATACTGAGAGCAGGCCACATGCAGGCACACTCGGTGCTTACACAAACACTGGCACAAATAGCACCAAGGCTCTTATCTTCTTCCCCTCTCTGGCTGACCAGGGGTCTGTTAGCTGGAAATATCTATATAAATATATGTACAACGTGGTTGCCTCCATCAGCTGGGCTTGGACACTCGGTCTGCCCAGTAGCTGACCCTGCATCCCAGTCTCCCCAGCTGCTGGTACCTGGGCATACAAGCCCCCGATGTTGCTGCTGGTACAGACCTCCTCGCTACCCTCCATCCCTACCCACACTTCTTCTCCCTCTCAGCTCTTGGGCTGAGCTGCGTTTGTCCTCTTCTGTGTTGAGCAGGCATGTTGTGTTTCTCCTGGAGGTTCCTCCTTCTTTGTTTTTTCATTCCTTCCTCACCATCTGGCTCTCAGGTGCAAAAGATACCACACCACACCAGTTTCACTCCTTGTACATGAATCTTTTATGTGTATGAATGACCAGGTTGGTGGAGAGGACTGGGTTGGTGGTTACTGGTTTTGGTGGTTCCACATCTTGTCTTGCTGATGACAGAGTGTCTGCTGTATTTTGCTGAGCAGTTCACAAATGGTCTGAATTTGACCATACCAGACTTATGCTCTTTCTCAGACACTCAGCTTTAGCAGAAGTCTTTGCATGATATTTTGGTTGGAAAAAAAAAAAAAGGGAAAAACAAAAAAAGCAAACTTTTCTCATTAAACTTTCCCAATGAACTAAGCAATGAAGAAGCTAATAGTTCTCTCCGTGTTCTGGCTCATTGCATAAGTGTTTCAGGCGTAGTCCTTTTCTCATTTTCCAGTCAGCTCAAGAGAAGTCAAGTCCCAGAGAGACGTGACAGAGAACAGAAGGGTGGGACCATGCACATGGTTCTGATGGTGATGGGGAAAGCTCTGATTTGACTCAGCCTTAGTCTGTCACACTAACAGTTTGAAAACCTCTCATTTTCTGCCTAAACTGAGCACATATGATATGAAATCAGTGAGACACAATACAAATATCTCTTGGGGGGGGGGGTGTTCCATGTTTCCACTCCTCAGAGTTGAACTGCTTGTATGTTATGATACTTATTTGATGATTAAGAGCAGCTCTGGCTGCAGGCAGAGCTCCCACCAGCAGCTGAGGGGGATAAGTAAGGATGTCTGAGTACGTGATATGATGGTATATTGTTTTGCTTTGGCTTTCAGCCACACATTCTGTCTATGGCTCATGTGCGATGCCTCACGCCCTCCCCTGCTCTGATCTTTACATCTGTCATGTCTTTAATAATGGTAATATTGGGAAGCTTCACCAGTATTGTGAACTTTTGCAGGTACGTATGTGTAGTGTTCCTCTTTGCATCCCTTGTGCTCCTGGGTTTTGACATTATTTTAGAAGTATTTCCTTTTCTTTTTTTTTTTTTTGAGCCTGGGCTCTTTCTTTCTAACTAATATTGTAGGGGGAAGGAGGGGAAGAAAGAAAAGAAAGAGCTTAGGAATCAGATTTTTGCAACACATGAATGTTTCTGTCACTATATACTTAACTGGATGTGATTCATCCTCATATTGAAATGAATCCATAGTATTCAGATCATTCTAAAGTTCACATTGTTGTGCTGGAAAGCAAATAAATGAAAGAACTGTTAAATTTGTATCAAAATTCTTCCTTTTAATTGGAGATATGAACATCAGGGATCTGCAGGGCAGGTCTGACATTCCTGGAAGGTCTCACCCCAAATGTAATGCTGTCCTTTTATTTCCCTCTTTTTTCTTTCTTTTCCTCCCAGTTTTCTAGCATGGTTTTTCTATGGCATGACTATTACTGGTCTCCTGTATTTAAAAATCAAGAAACCGGAACTGCCAAGATCTTACAAGGTGAGGGAATCACATAAAATCCTAAAACCCTTTTCCTGTATTGCCCAAATGACTAAGAGAGCATTATGAGGAAAGAGCAGGCTCCGGGGCTGGTTGCCTGCAGATTTAGTGTGGCTGTTCTTCCTTTTTTATTTCACATTTTGTCTCAGCAAAGTCGGTGAGCAGTGAGATAGTGTGAATATACAGGCATAATTCAAGGTTGAATTCTCCATCTCAATAAACCAATAATGCACTGCCCCCTCGCTTTAGAAAGTGTATCTGCCATTCCTTCTTTTTTTTCTAAGAGATTTAAGAGGAAAATGAAGGATGATTCTGATCAACAATCAGCAATCGCCTGTTTATGCTCTCAGAGCTTGATCACACTCCTCAAAGGGTAGCTCAGGTGTAAGAACCCTGCAGAGGACAGAAAACCCAGCCAGGATGCCCCAAGTCCTTTGAGATGACCAAGGGAGAGGTTTTGTTCCCCACAAAACAGCCAAGTGGAAGGAAGTCAGGAGTTACCTGACCCAAGACTGTGAATGCAGGACAGTGACTTTTCCTTGAGACAAGCTGAATGAACATCCTGGTTTTCATGGGGTTCCTCCAGGAGACGGATGACAGGCTGACACCACCAGGCTGTGCAAAGCAATATCAAGTGTCCCATGAGGCTTAGCATGAAGTGCTCTACTAAGTCTTCAAGTCACTGGCTTCTGTGGCTCTGTCCTGAAATTAGGGTGCTGAATGAAGACATTCACCCAAATTGTTGGCTGAATGGGCTTTAGAGAAAAGAAGTTCTGCTTCTGCCATAGTGTTTCACACACTGTATAAAACTCCCCCAGCCCTCCAGTCCTGTCCTGTGAGGATGTCAGCCTGCTACAGCCTTTGGCTTGATGGACCAACTCTTTCCTTAACTAGGAGCAGCTCATGTCTGAAGGCTCCAGGTCAACTGACAATGTGTGGCTGATGTCCTGCAGAATCCATGTGCCTGTTGCAGGTTTATGTTTAAGGATAAGATTTTTCTCGGTTTGGAAACAGTCATTTTTATCAGCATTGTGCTGAAAGTATTAGAAGATAGTGGGGAGGGAGCAGAGTGGAGCATCACACTAAGGCAGGTGAAGCCAGTGGCAGGTCTTCTCCATGCTCTCACAGGTAACCCTTAACATTTCCTTTGGTCTATGCCAGTGTCTTTGTGTTGGACACAGGGCATGAAAGTAGAAACTGGAAAATCCCAGCTAAACATTCAGTTTTTCATCTTGTGAAATCATTTAGTGTTGTACATTCATTTGCCTTTGAAGGATGTTGGCTTAAAATTTAAATGCTTTATGACCAGACTTACAGAAAGAGCCTTTGAGGTTGCCTGTCCACCTGTCTGTCAACACATGAATAAGCCTTATGCCCAAGGGCATTGAGATTCAGTTACATGATCTGTGCACGTTGCTGTGTGTTTTGTCTACAGCTTGGGTTTTGGATACGAGGTAGTATGGAGAGCAAGAACAGACCTGGCACTAAACCCAGTAGTTTGCATCTTCAGGTCTAGGAGGGCAAAGAAGTCTAGGGGCTAAGGTGTGTGGTAGTGGTGTAGCTCTTGCAGTAATGTTCAACCTTGGTGTGGGGGTGGGCTGGAACACAGGATATCTAGAATAATTGGAATTTCTAGGTAATACCTCAGGTTGCAGCAGAGTTTCATGTAAAAAGTCTTCTGCAGAAGTTTCAGGGGTGGCCTAGGGTTACGTGAGTCTTTATGCTGTTGTTTTGCTTTCACAGGTCCCGATTGTCATCCCCATAATTGTGCTGATGGTGGCTGTGTACCTGGTGTTAGCTCCTATCATTGATCAGCCCCAAATGGAGTTCCTCTACATCGGCCTGTTCGTTCTCAGTGGCGTCATTCTTTATTTCCCACTGGTTCGCTGCAAGT
Organism: Thinocorus orbignyianus; assembly: GCA_013400375.1. Classification (NCBI taxonomy): domain Eukaryota; kingdom Metazoa; phylum Chordata; class Aves; order Ciconiiformes; family Thinocoridae; genus Thinocorus; species Thinocorus orbignyianus. The sequence continues at coordinate 353,023 of VXBW01000095.1, forward strand.
GCCACCCTCGCTTTTTACAGAAAGTCACTTTACATCTCCAGTTGGTCCTGGAAGTTGCTCCCACCACCAGGAGTGAAAACTGAGATAACGTCCCCCTGGCCTCTGGCTGCCCACCCCTCTTGGTTTATCCCAGCACCTTGGCTTTCAAGGCTCAGAAAATATTTTCTGTAGGGAGAATGAAAGTGTCACTAAAATGTCTAGCTGAGAGGGACTAGAGCCATGACTCCTCACGTTTCCTTAAAATTCTGGGGACATGTTTTTCTCATTTTCAGTTCTGCCTTGGGAGATTATATAAAGATTCCAAAGGAATATGTGCTTTTTAATTTTCCATCCCAAGAAGAGCTGTTCGTCAAAATCTTAGCTCTTAAATTTCAAGGCAACAGGCAACAAAAGACTGACAATGAAATATTATCCCTATAGCAGGCTGTGATCCCAAGCCATTCCTGGCAATGCCTTTAATTATTTCCACCTAGTTTTGCCCACTGTGATGGCAGAACTTCTGAAATAAATAAAGCATGGGCATATCATGCTCACAACAATAAAACTTTTCCACTCAGGCGTTCACTCTGGGAGCAGGCTGTTCCCTTGTTCCTTCCAGTTCTAGGTGCACAATCACAACAGTCCTTTCTCTGTCTCAGTACATGATCCCACCAGATTTCAGACCAAATCATCCTACATCTCCCATAGAAAAACCTCTGATGTAAGACAAGAAGTACTTTAAAGCTCTGTTTACTCAGTTGAGAATGCACTTGTCACCTGGGAGCCATCTATTTGTGGTGAGGACACAGGAAGCATCACTGAAGTACCAACAGTCACCCAGTACCCTTCCCATAATTCCCCCAAAGACAAATAATTTCTGCTGTGACAAAGTGAGAAAAAAACCAAAAGCTACTGCGTGTGTGCTAGCAAGATACTCTCATTGTGGATTAAAGACACCCCGTACTGGGCTACATCAGCAGAAGTGTGGCCAGCAGACCAAGGAAATAATACTCTGTCCCTTTGGAGTCAGCACCGGTGAGGACACCCCTGCAATACCGCATCCAGTCTTGGCCCTGCTGTTCAAGAGGGAGTTGTGAAGACAACAGAACCAGGCTCTTGGTGGTGATGGCAATGAGGGGCAACAGCCACGTCTTGTGGTTTGAGATGTTCAGGCTGTACTTCAGGAATATTTCTTCTCCATGAGGGCAGTGCAGTGTTGGAATGGTGTGCAGGAAGATGGTGAGATCTTAGTTCTTGTGCATTTTCCACCACAGATGTTCCCATCAATTTCTGTGTGTCTCCAGACACAGCACAAAGCTGTCATGGGCTGTGCTCTGCCCACACCTGACACACTGCAGTCACCGTTGTTTCCCATTACCTTGAGGCTCAACCCTTTTTCTCTTGTTCTAGGGGAAAAAGAGATATTATGTGCAGTTTTCATTCCATTTGCCCAGATTATTCCTGGATGGGACCTGTGCTATCATAGGCTAAAAAGGTCTAGGTGTTAGGCCCTAAAATGTCTTGTTGTGTCTCAAAATACTCAGGTCAAAGTTCCATCAGTGTTTCTTCTGCAGATCTGTACCTGGCATTGTGTTCCTGAAACAGGGTCACTTAATTCTCCAGGCTTCTTCCAGCTCTTCTCAGAGCTGTGTATCTGATTACAATCTCATTCTGCAATACCTCCCTTCTGTTCCTCTGAGTGGTGATACCAGCAGCTACAGAGAAAGACAGCAGTCTTTTTTTCCAAGTGTTAGGTGTGACAATGGGATCAGCTGTTGCTGCTCGTCTTCTAAATCCATAGCTTAAACAGTGTTCAGGAGGACTTCCTTCCACTGCTTTTTACTGGGGTTGTCAACAAAGGCCAATGAAGGGGCAGTTTACCCTCCTGAATCCTACTAGGATGGAGAATTCTTGGGATGTCACCTTGTCTTCCCTCCCTGTATAGCCTGATAGAGAGTGTGTACTTAAAGGACTGAAGAGCTCAGGAACTCTTAGTGAACTTCCCATCACTGCCCTGGGCATCATCTGATATCAGGCAAGCTTCTTAAAGGAGCTGCATCTCAGCTACTTATCCAAAAATGAGCATAATATTATTTCTCTGATTATAATTTTTGGGGAACAGTCTCTGTTCCTTACACATACTTATGGATCCTACCACATGGGACTGTGTTCTTTTGAAGGTCTACAGTCCATACCCCAAAAATGGGAACTTAAAGGCTTATTTAAAGGTTAGACGTGTAATATTTGTGGCCTTACCCACCTAACCTTGTGTACCTAAGTACAATCAGGGTTGGTATTGTCTGCCCATAATTCTTGTAGAAGAGAAGTTATTGCTGCTGTTTTGTATTATGGGTGCAGTATACTAGAGATGATGAGAAGACGGAAGGGTTAATGGCTTGCTCAAAGTCATACAGGAAATGTGTGGAAAATATGACTGTTTCTTCCAAGATCCAGTCAAGCATCTTATCGTGTAGCCCATCCTTTCTCTCCATGTGCCTGTGAAATATGAACAATAGTAACAAACACAAAAAGATGTAACACTTTGATAAGAAGCCTTTCTATGTTATTGGCTTGTATATGGATATAGGGGAGCTGAAAAGCTGCAGGTATCATATTTTGCCCCAATCCCATTTTCTGTAGATGTTGTAACAAGACGTTATTTTTATTGATGTTGCCTAGGGTTTGCATGCACAAGTGTTTATAACGCCAAAAGGAGATGCTGAAAGCTCGGAGAATGGCAAGATAATTACAATAAAATGGACATTAAAATGAAGTGAGTTGACACGGTTGTTGCTATTTTTCATCCAAGGAGAACAATTCCATATAAATTTTACTGCGTGAACATAAACAATCAGCATCAGTCTCATCTCTCCTTGGATGAAAGATTTAACTACACGCGTGAGTGCTTAGATGTGCGTACATTCATTTGTCAAAATGATTGCTTATCTGTTTCAACCCCAGCACGTGCAAATCACAGCTTCTCTTTCCACCGTCAGACATTTGCAATAGAAGTGTTGGGAAGAGGCAGCGTGTCCTTACCCTTCGTTACCACAGCACAGGAACAAACATGGTGGTGGCCAGAGCTCTATGGCTGCCATCGTGTCTACAGGACCTACTGTTGGTCCTGTCTGTCTCCGAAGCTCCAGATCCCTGTGACCTGTCCCTAGTCCCTTCCTTTATGGGCTCTGAGGAATACTGCACTCAAGGAAATCTTACAATCTGTACTTCACCTCAAGACCCTGATTATACTTGAATCCCAATGTTTCAGCTGGCAACCTGCAGCCACCAGTCAGAAGTTTTACCTTCATGCACAAAGCTGAATGTATTCTGGATCTTCTCCTGACTTCCTCAGAAGCACCAGAGATGGACTACACCTGGGGACAATCATGGTTGACCCAGTGTGTGAGAGTGTACAGAAAATCCTCCTTTGGTAATTTTCTGATAAGCCTTGCTCATATGCCCAAGTTGAAGTGATTGTCATCATTTGGGGTTGAGGAGAAACTTCTCCTTGGGTGGGGCAGAACAGAATCCATAATGATTTTAATTTTCCTCTGTTGCAGAAACACAATTCACCGGCTTGGATTGGCTGGGTTTATCTTATCAGTTCACTGCCAACACAGAGGGTTTGGCATTCTTGCCTGCCCTTTCCTGGGACATAGGGAGTAATCAAGGCCTCACAGAAGCCTCTCATCAGTGCTAATTTGCTCTCCAGGTCATGACACTGAGTGGATTGTAAAGCTTCTGTTTTCAGAGATGAAATAAATAGAGCCAACTCTGGGAATCATAGACCATTAAAGCGTGAGTTGGAACTGATTTCTGGAGGTCTCTTGTCGAACTCCCTGCTTGGAACAGGACTATTCTCCCCACTAGATTAGGTCACCTGTGACTCTGTCTCACCATGTCTTGGAAAACACCAAGGATGGAGCCCACCATCTCTGCACTGGTAAAGACATTTTCCCAAAGTCCAGTCTGAACCCCTTCACTATATCGTCTGCTCCTGCCAAGGAGGGTGGCTGTCATTTTTGTAACTATGCTTCATGGAGCTGTAGGTTGCTATTTGATTGCCTCTTATCCTTCTTTTTGACCAAACGAGCCCAACTCCCTCAGCTTTTTCATTTAGGTGACATGCACTAGGCTTTTAGCCACCTTGGGAGCTCTCTGCTGGACCCTCCCCAGTTCCTCTCCTTCCCTTTTGAATTTGGGAGGGATTAGAAGGTTGTATGCAACATTCCAAGCGTGTCCTCACAAGTGTCGAGTCTACAGAGACACTGATGTTCCTTGATCTTCTGACCATACTTCTCCTGATGTAGGCCACTCTGCATAACCCCAGCTCCTTTCAGCCAATCAGTTCCCAGCCTCTGCTGATGCATGAGGTTATTCCACCCCAGATGCAGGACTCAAGCTTCTCAGGCATTGCTGAACTGCAGGATGCATCTGCTGGCATAATCCCCAAGTTTCTCCAGGTGCCTCCAGATCAAAGCTCCACCTAATTTAGCAGCACCTGCAAATTTGCTGAGAGCACATTTTGTCACAATGTACAGGTTGCCCATGAAAATATTGAACACCTTTGGTCCTAGGTTTAACTCTTATGGTACCTATTACCAGCTGCTGGCCAGATGTCACGTCACTGATGTAGCCTTGGCTTGCTACATAAAGGTACACACCTCTGAGACCTTCAGCTGCATGGAAAGCAATGGCAAACCCTTACTTTATAAAGCTGGAGCTAGTATTAGAAACTTTGGATGGGCTGTGATAAATCTACCCACCAGCATGACTCAGTCTAGCTGTTTACTGGGATCTGTATCTTGCACTTTATCATTTATTGAAAAATTAGTTGAATATCATCAGGGTCTTTGTGTAGGTGACTCATTGCTCGGGAAGGAATGATGTTTGCTAAAACCCAGGGTCATAAAACAAATGGGTGGTCTTAGGTTTGTGACCCACCAGTGAGACTAACAGGTAGTGAAATCGCCCATCTGTTTTTAGAATCGAGCTACCATGTCAGATTTGTCCTCGGGGGCGGTGAACCCTATGGCTTGAGTGTCTGGCAGATAAATGATCGCCTTTTCCTTCTAAAGACTGGCCATTAATTCTTATTGTTTAATTTCATGGACTATGCCCTGGTTTTCATGCAGTGAGATGACAGGCAACAGGGGGGCTGAGAAAAGGGAAAATGAGAAGGAAATTGAAAGAGGATTCCTGTATGTTCAAGTCTTGGCTTGTTTTTCTGAATTAACTGCATAAAATCCAGACATGGACAACACCTAAGCAGCGAAGACACTTGCCCAGAAGTTCAGATATGCCAGAACAGAAATTGTTTTTTTTCAGCAGTGATTCCTTTCCTTTTCTGTTTGTACATTCTGGGCCTATCTTTCAATGTGTAATCTATTTTTTCCATGGCACATCTGTGACATTAACGGACAAAATAGAGCAACAGTTTGGTATTTTCCCTTTTCCTGTTGCTCAGTCTGTGGTAGCCACACTTTATCGACAGGTCATGATTCTTCCAAAGAGATGGCTCCAGAATGAACACGAATTTTCAGCAGAAGGCATGAGCCCTGGCAGAAGGGGCATTGCTACAACCCATTGCTCCCAGTTCCCGAATTAGGGATTGAGAGCTGCCCCGGGGATCAAATGGTGCCAATAGTCTTCTTTCTCCCTAGGCCAAGCAGCCCCTTTTATCTATGATCTATATCAAGTGTGTGGAGCCTGCAGAAAATCACAGGGGTCCATTCTGGCTGAAGGGCCGCTCCTGGTCACATCAGCTGAGCCACCAGCAGCCCTATCCATCCAAGGGAGGATGCTGGTCCATCAGGGCCGTGTGGGTACCTTGTGGGAAGGAGCCGTGCCTCATGCACAGCAAGAAGGTGGAGAGGAAGGTGGATATGAAGCATATGCACAGAAGATCCTGCAGATATTCCCAGGATTGGGGTCTCTTGAGATCCCCAACACCTGCAGAGAGGCAGAGAGCTATGCCCCTTGGGCTGTGATTAAAAGTTTGGACCAGATCCTGCTTGGGGCCCGTATCGGGCTCCTTATGTACCAGACACAAGCAGGACTGTGGGTGAATCACAGAATCTTCATGGTTGGAAGGGACCTCTGAGATCATCGACTCCAACCATACACACACCAAGAAAAAAACCCCACCAAAAACCAACACAGAAAATGAACGCCACAGAACAAATCACCCAACCCAACAATCTCGGCCACTACAGCATGCCTTGAAGTGCCACATCTGCACATTTCTTAAGTACCTCCAGGGCTGGTGACTCCCCAGGTCCTTTTCTTCTAGGCAGCTTTCCAGCCACTGTGCCCCAAGCCTGTAACGTTGCCTGGGGCTGTGAAGAAGCCTTTCACCCCCTTGGTGCTGCCTGGACTCCAAGTCACTGTGGAGTCAGAAATGGTTCTTAAAAACTCCCCACAGCCTTCACCAACTTTGCAATGGATTGTCCCACCTCAGTCTCCTCCAGCACCAAGCCTTCCTGCTCTTCCTGACCCGAGGGCTCTGCTGCCAACCTGCCCAGCAACCCCCTCCCTGGTTTTCTACTCTCCTTTAGTTCACTTTGTGCAAAAAACCCCCCCACCATTCCACAGATTTGCAATCCAAATCTGACCCTCCAGGCAACACTAAAACCCTTTTCTCAGGAAGGTGAGCCAAGGGCGGCAAATACCCGTGGCACAGGTAAGGGAGCTGGGCAGGGGGGGCACAGCGGTTACAGTTTGAAGAATCCACAACAATTTATTGTCATTTAGACAATTATTATATTGGCCAATGATCCCTCTCCACCTGGGAAGGGGAATCGGGAAAGAACAAGGAAAACCAAGGGTTGAAATATAAATAGATTTAATAGAATCAGACTAAGTAATTAACATTAATGATGATAAAGAACCAATACTGATCCCAATACCAATATAAAATGCAGAAGGAATACACTCAGCCCATTCTGTCAGCAGGAAGCTGAGCACTCCCAGCAGGGACAGCAAACGTGGGACACCGCAAGCGTGGTGGCTTCGGGAGGAAGGGAAGGGCTCAGGGGTCTGGCACTGGAGCAAGAAATTCTCAGCATCACAGCCATCACAGAAGAGAGAAACTCCTCAGCAAACTTTCTAATTGATACTGAATGTGATGTTGATGGCATGAAATAACCCTGCTGGCCAGCCGGGGTCAATGCCCAGGTCTCGCTCCTCCTCATTCCCGCACCTGTCGAGCTCAAAAACAGTGAGACCTTGAAACCCGCATACCACAGCTGGCTATGAACTAATTTTCCTCACAATATTACAATACTAGAGTCTTCTAAAAATGCAGTTTTCCTAAGCATTAGAAAAGTAAAATTACTGAAATATAAATGAATCCTGTGTTGCTCAGCCCAGGACACCAGTCTTGGGCTGAAACCTCAGCTCAGACCTCGGCTCCCTTGGCTTTGGAAGGACGGGTGGGCACGTCCTCCCTGCTGTTGTCCCCAGGGCGGGGGTGAGGGTCCCACCTCCCACAGGGAGCTGTTTGGAGCTGAGGGCGTCAATCCGGCAGCTCCAAGCTGTGGAGATGGTTTTGCAGAGGAGATGGGCGCCAGCAGATGGCGGTGGCAGCTGCCTGATGTGAAGAGCTTAGTAGCATCAACCTCTTCCCCTGGGTGAAGCAGGACAGACAGCAAAGCTGAACTCAGGCATGCAGAAGAGGCCGAGGAAGGGATTAGCTCTCATGCCGAGGGACTTGTTTCATGGTGCACCCCTCTGTCGCATCACGGCACGGTTCAATCCACTGAAATGGCAGAAAAGCTCGTTTTGGGGGCAGGTGAATGAGGTCAACCAATTTTGCTGGTCAGCCAAAACACCCTCTTCCGCTGCAACCTCCCGGTCCCTCCTCCCCACAGCTGTACTCCAGGCACCCACCATCGAGCACCCACCATCAAGCACCCACTATCCAACACCCACCAAAGCCACCCAGTCAACAACATTGGGGAGACTTCTCTTGGGCTGCAACTATTGCCCCACAGCAACATCTGCCCTGGGACGGGGGATTCTCCTCAGGGCCATTGCTCTTCTGCTTACAGCAGGAAAGAAGACAACTTATTAGGCTTAAATCAGCACGAGTCCTTGTGAAGTCAGGCAAATTCATGAAAACTGAATTATTCATGGCTATAGTCAAAACAGAACCATCCCCCTGCCATGCTGGAAATCCAGATGAAACGCTTTCGCGCTGGAGCTGGATACCCCCAGAGGTACTTTTGTAGCGCACTTAAAAAACCCAGCTCTTTGTCTTGTCTTGAGATCAAAGCTGTTTGGGAGGCAGGAGCCGCCTCCTGGGGCGTGCAGGACCCTGCCCAGTCGAGCTCAGGGCTTGCTGGAAACCCACAGGTAAAACTCAAGCGTCAAGTTGTGCAACTGAGCACAAAGTGAGTCTGACTTTTTCATTTCATAGTCCAAGGTGAGTGCTTGCAGATTAACACATGGGATAATGGCTACGGGTCAATTAGATGTAAATTTTCCTTAGCTCAGTGCTCTAGTGGAATCATAGAATCCTTTAGATTGGAAAAGATCTTTAAGATCATTATTCCAGCATAAACCCAACACTGCCACTAAACCATNTAGAATCCTTTAGATTGGAAAAGATCTTTAAGATCATTTATTCCAGCATAAACCCAACACTGCCACTAAACCATGTCCCTCAGCACCACATCTACCCATCTTTTAAATACCTCCAGGGATGGCAATTCCACCACTCCCCTGGGCAGCCTGTTCCAATGCTTGATGACCCTTTTGGTGAAGAAACTTTTCCTAATATCCAGACCAAACCTCCCCTGGTGCAACTTGAGGCCATCTCCTCTTGTCCTATCGCTTGTTACTCAGAAGAGGAGACTGATCCCCATCTCTCTACATCCTCCTTTCAGGTAGTTGTAGAGAGTGAGAAGGTCTCCCCTCAGCCTCTTTCTCTCCAGGCTGAACAACCCCAGCTCCCTCAGCTGCTCCTCGTAAGACTTGTGCCCCAGACCCCTCACCAGCTTCATCGCTCTTTGTAACCCTGCAGCACCTCAATAAGAAGAAATGTAACATTTATCTATGACGGGTTGGTCCGTAACACAGAGAAGCTGTAGCTCTGAATTAGGACCTGCATTTTAGAACAGACTGTATCAGTTGGAACTACAACGATCATCTAGTCCGAGTTTCTATTGCCACTCTATTTCGCCAGGTGCTGTACATACACAGAAATCCCCTCAAAAAGGAGTCCTTTTGCCAGAGACCACCTGTGCATCACTGCACAATCATGCAGAAGAAGAGACATGGTTGTGTTTTCTAGTGGATGCAGTTTGTGTCCTGGAGCCTCAATTCCTGCACAATTCAATGCAATGCAATGCAAAGCGTGGGATGGGGAATGCTTTGTGGGACAGTGTTTCCTCCAGGACCGTTTCCTTAGAAGAGCTGGGACTGGCAAACAAACCCAGTTTTCCCTTTCCAGCATTCCATCGGGCAGGACAACAGGGGAGAATGCTCCTCCTGGGGAAGGAGAAAACCAGTTACCATTCCACCAGTTCAGCCTGTCCACAAGGACATATCCCCCTCCCCTGCCCCTCCTGCAGTGAATAACTGGATCCCTGCTCGTGACATGTTGGTGGCCAGAGATGTTCTGTGTTGGTTCAGCTTCAGGCAGAAATGGAGCTATGTAACCTGTATCATAGAGCCTGCAAAGCAAGGAATACATGTTATAACAGTGTACTCGCTGCCTTTTGTAAGAAAAGGAAGAGCAGAAAATGCAAAAACTTTGGCTGCCTGCTCTGAAAATGTCCCAGGCAGATGTCGTGAGCCAGCCATGGAAGGCATTAGCTACAGCTAATTAATTCACTACAAGCTCTTTGAATATAAGCAGGTCAATTTGACCTGGTAATGATGCTGTTTCTTTAATACTCCTCTGAGCAGCGAATTCTCCAGGGTTACAAAGTCTAAACTGGCTTTTCCCAAGCCCCTGCCCTGGGATGGATGCTGCCCCCTGGGACACTGAGCATCCTTTCAGTGGGAGGAGCTGCACCGTGAAGGACATTATCCCAGCATTTTGTGTGGGTGTCTTTGGCTTGGACTTGGGATTTGTTGAAAAGCACAAGGGGATTTTGCCTGGTGGTGAACGTGTGGCCCAAAAGAACAGCCAGGAGGAAGAAGAAAGGAGAACAGTGTGGGGAACCTGGATGGCTTTTTGGAGTCGTTGGGAGATGAAAGACCAAAAGATAGAAGAGCCAGAAGTTTGACAAAGCAGGGACAACTCTGCAGCCTACAATGCCATCAGCTCAGTTTTGGAGCTACTGAAAAAAAGATTTGGTGAAAACCCAGGTGAAAGAGCGGGGGAAGGGGGAAGCTGAACTCACTGTACAAAATAAATAGATGCATTCTGCATCTTCATGTTATGAACCAATGAAAACAGTGACATTTTTGCACTTAGCATTGTGGTATTTAGTACAATTTCTTAGATACATGGTTAGCAGTAGCCAGAGATGATATCTGAGTTCAGAGCCCCTCTGTGAAGCCCCTGCTGGAGGCACCATGATAACAGTCATTCCTCGAATTGCCTGCAGTCTCAAAAGTGATTAGACAGGGAGCAGGCTGTCCTCTACCATTGCTGGAATGATCTGCTGGGTCAAGGGTGGAGATATCACTTCTTCTCTCCACCCTGACACTGAAGGTGTCCCAGGTCCCCTGGGTTGCCCAGGTGGACCTCCTGGCTCCTCCTCTTCCCTCCCCCCATAGCCCTGTTTGCTCCCTGGGTGGATGTCAGAGGCTGCTGGAGAGGGGTGCTGAGTGTGATATGAGATCTGATATAAAATACATAAAATCTGCATCCTCTTAATTACAAAGCCTTAAAACCACCCCTCTGTTGCAGCAGTGCCATTCTGGGGCCAGATATGGCCAAACTACCCCCCATTTACTGCTGACCTTCTCCCAAAAGTCAGTGCAGCTCCCTCTGAGGCACTCACAGGCCTCTCTGAATTTCTTCCCCCAGGAGAGTTTCAGACCCTTGTCCCGTCCCAGACTTTAGTCTCTGAAAAGGCAGCCAGCCCCAGCTCCCTGTGTCTCACTGGCTGGGTGGTTTGGGGGGAGCTTTCAAACAGTCTGATCTATCGCCAGAGACGGTGGAGAGCAAATGGGATCCAGATGTGTCCTTCAGTGTGAGGCTTTTCTTTCGGAAAGAATTTTCCCAGATCCTTCCCCAGATTTTGCTGTCGGGATTTCACTCATGATGTATGGCCGCCTGGCTTCCCCCCAGCTCCTGGCCATCAGCACTGGTTTCCCAGGAGGGGAAGATATGGCCAAAGTACTGCCTGCTCCCCTCCATCGCTGCAGCCTGCTGTCTGTCTGTCCCCTACACTCAGGGTGCAGAGGGCTGATCCTCTTGGGCACCTCAATCTGCTCTGGACCTTCTGCCAGCTCCTCACCCCACTTCAGAAAGTCCCCCACATCCTGGGCTGCATCAAAGGCAGCATGTCCAGCAGGTTAAGGGAGGTGCTTCTGCTCTTTTGCTCTGGTGAGACCCCACCTGGAGTACTGCATCCAGCTGTGGAACCCCCAATATACGAAGGAATGTGGAGCTGTTAGAGTGAGCAGCACGAAGATGATGAGAAGGCTGGAGCACCTCTGCTATGAGGACAAGCTGAGAGAGTTGGGGTTGTTCAGCCTGGGGAAGAGAAGGCTCCAGGGAGACCTTACTGCAGCTGTTCAGTCTTTAAAGTGGGCCTACAGGAGAGATGGGGAAGGACTCTTTATCTGGGATTGTAGTGATAAGACAAAGGGTAATGGTTTTAAACTGTAAGAGGGTACATTTAGACTAGATAACAGGAAGAAATTCTTTCCTGTGAGGGTGGTGAGACACTGGAACAGGTTGCCCAGAAAAATTGTGGCTGCCCCATCCCTGGAGGGGTTCAAGGCCAGGCTGGATGGGGCTTTGAGCAGCCTGCTCTGGTGGGAGGTGTCCCTGCCCATGGCAGGGGAGTTGGAACTCAATGATCTTTAGGGTCCCTTCCAACTCTAACCATTCTGTGATTCTTCCCTGAGAGTCCCCAGCACACAGCCCGCCTGTCATGAAGCCATGAGGTCCTGCTGTGTTGACCTGAAATGATGCTTCAGAGCACATGGAGAGAGTGGAGCCAAGAACTGAGGCTGGGCTCCTTACAGCCTCCCTGCCCTGCGCCAGAAACGGTGATGAAACATGTATTGATTGCGATGAAGAATTGCTGCACTGAGAGCTCAGGCAGTGGTCCATGTGGCTCAGCCTTTGCCTCAATATTTTTCCAACTACCAAAATGCAGGTTTTTTCTCCCAGGCAGAGACTTGGCAGCAGAGTTAAGTGAAGCCAAAGGGCTTGGACCCATCTTTGGGAGCCCAGCGATGCATAAGGAAGAGCTCTGTATTTACAAACTCCTAAAAGCACATGCGAGTACCGCATCCTGCTTTCCCACTGAGACTTCCCGACATCTTCCAGTGGGATCACGGGGTGGCTTGCGGGCAGCCCAATACCAGTGCTGTGTCATCTCGTCTGTTTACTTGGTGAATTCAGATTTTCATACATTAGTGCAATAGAGAAATCCAGCAGATAATTCACTTGCAGGGAGGGAAATATAACTGGGACTGCAAGGAATTTAAATCAAATTCTCTTTCAATAAATGCAACCCATTAAAACCCTCTTGATTGTCTATTTGAATATTTCAATTTAAAATGCTACTTAGAAAGAGTAAATAAAATATGCTTCAGTTCTGCAAATTGAATTTATGCTCAGTTAAAGTCCATTGAGAGACACCCCCAGGGTGAATTTGCCCTACATCTCATTTCTGCCCTGGGGTGTTTTCATAGCAGTCTGAGTCATCCAGAGCTCCCAAGCTGAATTAATTTCTGAATCTCATAGTTGATATCCCACAGACAAAGCCACGTCTGTGATTCAGAAAAGCGCTGATTAATACCGAGCAGGAGGAAGCCAGGCTCTGCCCTTTGCTCCTGCTCGTCTTCCCGGCTTTCTGCAGGTCCCACGTGATGCCCACTGGTGTTGGGGGATAGCAGAGACCCTGCAGATGGGGTGGGGAAGCTGCATCCATTGGCATGAGGGTCCTTTCTCCATCCCAGTAGCTGGCAGCAGCTGCTCTTGAACACATCTCCAGAGGCAGCAGCCAGGAGTTCTGCCACAGCTTTGCCCACTGCAAGCCTGGACAGAGGTCCTTTGAATCATGCTACAGAGTGTCACCAGCTTCATCCCTCCTTGGGGTTCAGCTCCGGTCTCTCCAGCCCAGCCTGGTCCTGCAGGGAAGGTCCTCCTGTAGCTTTTTGTTTCTGTCTGCTAGAGAAGCTCTGTTAGAAGGAGGAGACCCTGCTGTGCTGGGTACAACTCATACAGCAACAAGCGTTGGTCCATCACCAGCAGGCTCTGCTGTGGGATTTCTCACATCCTCCACAAGCTGGTGAGGTGCTGAGGAGCTGCACGCACCAGTGGTGATGCCTCATGCAGCTTTTCAAGGCCAGGCTGGATGGGGCTTTGAACAACCTGGTCTGGTGGGAGGTGTCCCTGCCCCTGGCAGGGGGGTTGGAACTTGATGATCTTTAAGGTCCCTTCCAACTCTAACCATTCTGTGATTCTATAGATTTTTTTCAGCATTTTTGACTCCTCTGCTTTTCCTCTGAGCATTCAGCTGCTTTTTGGGCACAAGCAGAGGCACCACCCCCATCCATGGAGGAGAAGTCTTGGTGGGGACATGGCAGAGTCCTCCACGAGCTCTGAACTCCCATTCTCCACATTCTCTGGCAGCTTCAGCTGGGCTTGAAAGCATTTCAGCTGTGGTGAAGGGTGCCATCCCGGCTGTGCCAGGGCTTTGCAGCCCCAGAGGAGGTCCCTGTGCAAGGCCCTCTGATGGGCAGTTGGGTGGTTCTCCTGCTGCGCTTCAGTAGATAGGCAGATGGTGCCATCAAGATGATTAACAGCACTGAAACCAGTTTGCCAAGAGCCTATTGATTTTCCAGAAGGGTAACAAATTTTCTCCTTATGTCCCAGCACGGAGCCTGCAGTAATCTGCTGTACAGCAGGAGGGAAATCAGCTTTCAGCATGATTTAGGGAGGGCTGTGTTGCATCCAGGCACATACCAATATGATCTTTCTTGAGTGCTGTTACATACTGCCTCAATAATTAATTAGAGATAAATAACATTTATATTTAACACTAATTTGTAGCTGAGTTAGGGCAGCAGACTGCATGCCAAGATGAGGTCCTGTGCTGGATGGGAGGCTTCCCGATGAGTCACAGTGAGTAAGGAGTGACCCTGGGCTCTTCTTCTCCTCAGGGGTCTCCGAGATTGGGTGTATGAGCACATAGAGAAGAGACTGTGGCACTGTATTAACTTGTTTTCTTCATCTGGGAAGATCTCTGGTTAGCAGTTTACCAGACACGATGGTTTGCTCTTATCTTAAGCATTTGGGTTGTGGCCAGACAGCTGCAAGGAACCTCATGAGACCCTGCCACCACCAGGACCTCCTCCCTCTCCTCTGGGAGGATTCAGCCCCTTGTACTAGGCAAACATGGAACAAAAAGGTGGTGCTGAGTTTGCAGCCCCATCTCTTGATCCATACAGCTGTCGTCACTGAAGTGTGGCAAAAAAACCCCTGCTAGGTGTTACCACGAGACCTTTCTGTGTCTGTCTAATTATAAAGCCAAGGCTGTCTTGTAATGGGAATCCAGCTGTCTGGGTAGCAGCAGAGGAAAATAACGTTTGGTTATGAGATGTTGGATGGATTCTGCTCATCCCCGAGCCCTCAGCTTTCCCTCTGTGACCCCTGCTCGAGGCTGAAGCATCAGCTCAGTGAAGGGGAGCACAGCAATGCTCTGACAACAGCAGCAGCAAGGGCTGGCCGAGTCCTGTGGGCCTCCAGCTCCAGTCGTTGGGGAAGAGGCCAGTGTGCCCTTTCCAGTGAGACTGGGATGAAGAGAAGCAAAACTCTGAGCTGCCTCCACCATATTTCAGAGCACCATCATCTGTTGGCAATTTACTACTAATGCAGCATATACCATGTTTACAGCAGGTCCCTGGCAACGTACCTGTACCCATTCATAATTTTTAATAGCAAAGCAGTGCTTTAGTGCAACATTAATTTAAATTTACCTTCCTGCAGAAAACTGGTGGACAGGGAGCCTTCCAAAAGATGCATTTTTATTAGCTTTCTTCCCCGTACTTGGCTGCTGATAAATATTTATTCAGATTTACCCTGCCAAAGGCTTCAAACAGCCACATTTCACTGCCCTCCAGGAGTGAGGGGTGGCAGATGGGGGTCAGTGATGGGCAGAGTCTGGGGGTCAAGCAGCAGCAGACAAACCCCAAAGTGTCTTCTCCTGGTGGCTGGGGAGTGGGACTAAACCCTCACCCCATGAACATGAGAGGGGTCAGAGGCAGGGTGCGAGGAGGACCCGCAATAAGGTGGTGGGGGACATGAGCCCTGATGTGGCCTCTGCCAGGGCTGTCCCAAGGGAGCCTCAGCACAGGGTGCAGGGGGGACACCCAGCATCCTCAGCTAAAGGGAAAGGACCAAGAAGTTACTGGAACTACTGCCTCAGGGGTGCCAGGCACATTAAGGGATGCAGAGAAGCATTTTGAGATTGCACAGGATGTATGGGGAGAAACCAAAGGAGGAATCTGGGCAGTTTGGGACGGAACAAGGATGGGAAAACAATGACAAAGGGATAAAAGGGGCATGTAAAGTGTTGGCTGGTTGGTTTGTCCACCTGGCCGTGCCTTGTGCCTGGTCGGCAGGGCCTGTCTTCTCATTGAACCCTGTTTCAGATGCTTTTCCTGGGTGAGGGACTTTTTACTCCGTGTGTGTGCTCATGTGTGTTTGGGTGCCTAGGTGAATGCCAAGCTGGACTAGCTGGGGAGTAGGACAGGAGGCTTTAGGAGCCAGGTATCAAAGCAGCTCTAACCTGGGCTGATGCTGGAGGGATTAGAGGTCTGTGCATTGGCTGCTGGAGGGACTAGGAGGTCCTGGCCAGCTACGGGGGAAATCCTGGGGTCTGGAAGCCAAGAGACCTGTTTGTGTGTTTATGCAGGAGCCAACTGGAGATGAGAGGATCCAGGGCAGTGTAGACTGAGTGTCTCAGGGCAGTGGCTAGAGGGATCTGCATCGTATGTATAAGTATAGATATAAATATCCTATTAACAGGCTTTCATCCTGATCAGGATGAGGCCCTTGGTGCTGTCTGTGTTTGTGTGTGCTGAGCGTTTCTGTGTTGCTGACCACGTATATGTGTGTACGTATGTGTTGAATACGTGTGTTTGTGCCCATGTGCATACAGGGAATAGAGGCTCAGCCCCACAGCCAGCTGGCCCTGGGGGCAGGGAGCTGCACCAGCCTCGCCTCTAGCGGGCCACTGGGTTTGGCAGGCTGGTGACAATGACACTTGGGCTAGCGGCTGGGTTTGAGCCAAGGGTTGTCCCTGCACAGACCGAAGACAGGACTGCAATGGAGAAGATTGCTCTTTTCAATGCCATCAGGCTTGGAAACTCCCTCCGAACCGAAGGTGGATGATCTCAGGCAGCTGAATCCCCGCTCCCAGCACCTCGGCACAGCCACTGCCCTGGTTTCAGCCAGGATGGAGTTAATTTTCACGGGAAGCTGGGAGGGGATGCAGCCAGGGCAGCTGACCCAAAGGAGCCAAAGGGATATTCCATACCGAGTGACGTGGAAGGACTGGGAGATCGGTTCCGGGTGCCGGGGGGTGAGAACTGCATCGTACAGCGTTTGCTTCCTTTAATACTGTTATTATTATTACTGCTATTGTTCTTTCTCTTTCCTTTGCCATCCTGTTAAACTGTCTTTATCGCAACCTGTGAGTTTTGCCCTTTTCTTCTGATTCTACTCCCCATCCAGCCAAGCTGGGGTAGGGGTCGGGGCGCAGCCTAATGCTTAGCTCCCAGCCGGGGCCAAATCCCGCCAGTGCTTTTCGACACCCAGCGTGGGGCAGGAAGGGTTGAGATAACGACAGATCTGCCCAGAATGCGTTAAAACAAACCTGTCCTATTCCTTCCAAGCGTTTGTTATATTAGTTTAATAGTTGCTGCTCACAATGTTGCCTTGTTTACTCTCGGAGCTGTGCTCTGTAATACCTTGCCTGCTCTACGTGCTGCTCACCACTATCTGCCAAATGCTGCTTGATATTTTCCAGCAGCTCCAGCCAGAAGAGAGGCAGAACAAGCCAACGGCTACTGTGGCTACTCAAACCGTGGCTACCCCAGCCCCTGTGATGGCTACTGCGGCCACTCAGACCCCGGTGACGGGCGCTGCAGCACAGACAGAGGTGACCACCACCCCGTCCCTCTCCCTGAATGAGCTGCGGCATCTGCGGAAAGACTTCGTCCGCCGCCCTGGGGAGCACATTGTCACCTGGCTGCTCCGCTGCTGGGATACCGGGGCCTGCAGCCTGGAATTAAAGGGTAGAGAAGCCAAGCTGCTGGGATCCCTGTCTAAGGAAGCGGGCATCAACAAGGCGTTTGGGAAAACGACACAAGCCCTCAGCCTCTGGAGGCGACTGCTGTCAGGCGTGAGGGAAAGGTACCCCTTCAAAGAAGACATTGAATGTTATCCCAGAGAGTGGGCCACCGTGGAGAGAGGCATCCTGTACCTGAGGGAATTAGCCATGCGGGAGATAAGTTATTACGACCTGGACGACGCGTAGTTACCCACAGATCCTGATGAGGTCCAATGCACACAGCCCATGTGGCGGGAGTTTGTGTGGAGTGCCCCATCATCACATGCTGGCTCACTGGCAGTGATGGAATGGAACCTGGAAAAGACACCAACAGTGGATGAAATGGCTGGCCGACTCCGGAGACACGAAGAAAATCTCTCTTCCCCCCTCGTCTCGGCTATGGAGGAACTATCCCAGAAGATCCAGCAGCTTGAAGAGGATATCTCCTACCCTGCACCTGTACAGACCAGTATCTCAGTTATTAGGAGTAAGGGTTCCTCTGCTCGAGAGAGAGGATATGGAGGGCACACACCACGAAGCACCCTGTGGTTTTACTTGAGTGACCACGGAGAGGACATGAGTAAGTGGGATGGACAACCTACCTCGACCTTAGAGGCACGGGTACAGGAGTTGCAAGGAAAAACAATCATAAAAGGGGATCCCTCCAGGAAAAATGCCACTCCAGTTACCTGCAGGCAGTTCCTCAGACAGAGTAGAAGACCTGATCTTACTTTTGATCCTCTTGAAGAGACTTCTAAGGCTTTTCTGCAAGTGAATAATGAATACTATGACCAGTATTAGAGGGGCCCTGCCTCCAGCCAGGTAGGGGAAAAGGAACAATTGAGTGTATTGGACTGTGTGGACTCAATTAGCTGGCCACAGGAGTATGAGGCTCTGGTGGACATGGGCGCACTGGAAGAAGAAGTGACTAACTGGGAATAAGTGGCAAATGCAGCCCACTGTGACTGGCCCCAAGCTCCATGCATCCTTGGCAGATTTCCTTGGGAGAGGGTATTTCAAGGACCAAAGGCATACTGGTGTAGAAGATTTCAGATAATCTGAACTGGTTTCAGCAACCGGTGCCCAGCAGCTTCCTCAAGATCAACACTTTCAGCCTGGAGACCATGGGTACATCAGCCACAAGCTCCCAACACAGCACTCAACAACCCAACACCACACACCATCTCTCCTGCCCTGGAAGACCGCTACGATGGATGGATCCAAAGCCAGGAATTAAATGAACCCAATGGGCATTTTAGAGTGGTGGCCCATAGACTAAGGCAATGATACTTCTGTGTGTATGTATGTATATATATCTCAAAGACAGGATAAAAGGTGATTAAATAGAAAGTGTAGGATCTGGGCATGATGTAGATGATGGTACAGAATAAGGGGTGGATAATGTCCTGGTTTTGTCTGGGATAGAGTTAATTTTCATAAGAAGCTGGGAGGGGACACATCTAGGACAGATGACCCAGAAGAGCCAAAGGGGTATTCCATACTGTATGACATCGGGCTCAGTATATAACTGGGGGAGATGACAAGGAGGTGAAAATTGTATTTCAGGCATCAGGTTCTGGGTGAAAAATTGCACTGTCCATCACTCTATATATTACTTTATTAGTATTATTGTTATTGTTTTTTGTCTTCCTTTCTTATCCTATTAAATTGTCTTTGTCTAACCCAGGACTTTTGCCTTTTCCTTCCGATTATCCTCCCTGTCCCAGTGGAGAAGGAGTGAGTGAGGCTGTGTGGTACGTAGTTGCCAGCTGGGGCTAAGCCATGACACCACCTTGTGACACTGCTTGGTTCAGACACACCTCAGCTGACAAAGTTGTTCCCAAGGGCACTGAACTGCTCAGAAACCGGTCACTGGTGTGGTTCACGAATTGGATGTTCCTCTACGAGTCCATCCACTCAAAGAGCACAGCCCAAGAGATGTGCTGAGACAAGTCTCCCCCCAAAAGCTTTCTCACCCTGACATAGGAGGTAGCTGGTGTAAAGCATGTTTTGGGGGACTGAACAGATTGAAATGTGAACACATCAACAGTGTGGAGGTATTTTCAATAATGGACAAGCCCACTAGCAGCGATGAAGCTGAACAAAGATGCTTTCAAGTCCCTAGTGACACCTAAAATTGAATTTTGGCAAATAAAGTTGCAGTCCTTCTGCCTTTTCATATGCTAATCTGAGCTGCTGTGGAGAAATACCATGAGCCAGCCCTGTAATTCCATCAAAAAAATTACAGGCTCTTGTATCAGTTTGCCATTCTCCAAATGATTGCAGAGATACACTCTAAGCTGATGAATTATTTAAAACAGATGCAGCACATTTCAGAAAATGAATTTGATTAAGTGGCAAGATACTGTGAAGAAATCTGAGACAAAAGCCTAAGAGGATCTATTTCTATAAAATATAGCATGGTTCCTGCCTGATGATAATTTTGAGTAAACAGATGAATTAGTAGATAGACTGACAGAGTGTCCATGAGGAAGACATGTATTTACACAGGAAACTTATACAAAATGGAGAATGGTCTCGCTGAGCAAAACAAATCACCCTCTCTCTACTCCAGCCATGAAGTTGGCAATGAAAAGGAAGGAACACGTGGGGCTTTTTTTAGGTTCAAACTTCTATTTTTTCCAGAGCCCTGGACTGTATGGTGTATGAATGGGTATGTTTCTCCTAAAGTGCTACTGATACGTCACTTTGTCGTTGTCTCTGAAGCTCACAGGTTCTGCCTAAACCTCTGTACAAAACACATTCTAGATTGTCACAGCTCCCATGGCTTATCACAACCTGTAGAGCTTCACAGGGAGAAGCCAGGTCCTTTACCAGACAAGATTTGGAAGAGGTGTTTGGTGTCACGAATGGCAAGGAGCTTCTCTGCTTTTTTTACCAAAAAAGTCTGCTTGTCTACAAACCTTGTCTTGAGAACATCCTTAGGCACGCAGGCTACGGCTACACTGATGCATGAAATACATAAACTATGTTTGCACTGCACTGGAAAATTGCTCCCACATATTGCCTTATTATTGTTATGTACTGATGTTCTTTCTTTCTCTTTCTTTCTGCTGAAAGCCATCAATATCATTTATTTGCATATTTGCTTCACTGAAAGCACAAAGAAGCTCTTAGTTAATTGCAATGCATATCATCATGTTCACCTAATATAGTATAAATTCCCCTGCTGTTTCAATTGGACATCTGTCTTAAACTGTTGTGGCGGGGAGTAAACAGGGTATTTCATCTTAGAAATGGCCCTGTTGAATGATATGTGAATGTTCATTTAATTTCCATCTTCTCTTCCACAGCACTTCTTTCCTTTGCTTTTTATGTTCCTTAATAAGAAATCATATTTAATATTTAAATTCATAAAAGTAAGAAAAAAAAAGAAAGGTTAATAAAGCAGTCTGTGATTTTCCTTCCCTCTCCTTCTTCTCGCCTCCTTTTCTCTCCCCTCATCTCTCTTCCAACACTGGGTGAAAAATTTGCAGTAGAGGTCAGCACTTCTGGCTCAAGTCTCACCTGGATATTGACTGCTGGCAGTTTGCTTCTATATGGATCCATTGCTATTGATTTTCATTCCAGATTTAAAGTATGGGCGTGTATCACTTTCCCAACATCAGCCTCCCACAGACTTTCTAGCTCTCCCACGGCTAACAGCTGAGCTCCTCATGTCCGTGAGCACAACCACCATCCCCGCAGGCCTGGGGGTGGGAAGCCTAACACCAGCCAGAGCGGGATGTGTGTGTGCCCCGGGATGCAGAGGCTCCTGAAGGCAGAGTCCTGGATGGGAAGGATCAACTAGCACTTGCCAGACTCCTCACTGCTGTAAGGGGGCTGCTTCCTTCCAGCCACTCTGCAGTGCAGATGTGCAGAGTCTCTTCTGTGCAGTCATACAGCCCGGAGATTCCTTGGATACATATGTCTTAGACTAATATCCTGACTACTGGGCTATATAGGATGAGGTGTAACTGTTTTAAACTGAAAGAGGGGAGATTTAGATTAGATATTAAGAAGAAATTCTTCACTATGAGGGTGGTGAGGCACTGGAACAGGTTGCCCAGAGAAATTGTGGATGCCCCGTCCCTGGAGGGGTTCAAGGCCAGGCTGGATGGGGCTTTGAGCAACCTGGTGTGGTGGGAGGTGTCCCTGCCCATGGCAGGGGGGTTGGAACTTGATGATCTTTAAGGTTCTTTCCAACCCAAACCATTCTATGATTCTATGATATCCCCTTCTGTCTGAATCAAAGGCCAATGCTAAAATAAAAAAAAAACATCCAGATTTCTTATGGGAGACAGATGCCCTAAAATACGGACAACTGTCCAATGGATTTCTTGAACAGTCACACAGTAACCTGCTTTTTCAAAAGTGCTCTGAGACAGCTAAAGAGGAGGAACATTTGGCTTTTATTTTGACAGAAGTGGCAAAAAAAAGAATTTATACAGCTTTAGCAAAAGGATGATAATAAAACTCCCACAGATTTATCCCACAGCAGAAACATATTGCTGATTTTTTTATTTTAACAATAAAAATGTAAATGTTAAGAAACAGAAAATGAGATGAGTGTAACAATGGTTTATTTCAGAGATACTGGGAGTGAAATCAGTTACCCCTGTCTTGAACAAAACACCCTTCTGGAGGAAAATACTTGTTTATTTAGACTGAGAACAGATGCCAGTCAATACACTTACTCCTAAGCAACAGACAGCGTAAGCTTGGATTCGCCAAAGTGGGCTGAACTTTCCAAGTAGTGGGAACAGTAAGTGCTTAGCATTTCTGCAAAACTGCCTCTCTCCAATCCAGTACCCCACATCAGAGGCACCTGAGAAACCTGTGTTCCTTAACTGATCTGCAGCCTAATCCTCCCCGCCCACACACCCTCATAAAATGGAAATAACAATTTAAACCTATCTACATAAATACAGCTCTTTGAAATGCACTAATGTATGTTATTACCTGAATCCAGAGAGCTCTTAGGCACAGCACACATTCACATCCAAGTTCCACGGGGAGCAGAGTTTTAAAGTTTGGGTACAATATCAGGTAGTGCTGTGGGAACTATTACAGACAGAAACGAGAGGAAATTAAAGTTAAGAATGGTCCAGGAGGAAAAAGGGAAAGAGCATGGAAAACAAGTGAAGAAAAAGAAAGCTCCAAGAAGTAGATGGCTCACATTTACTTTCTCACATTCACTTTCTTAGATTTGAAAATGGAAATAACACCTACTTATCACCAAGAGGTGGGTTGGTAATTCATGCTGAAAAGTGTTCAGCGATTCTTGGAAGAGAAGTACTGTTGGAAATGTGAAGTGTCATCCCTGAAGCATTTGTTAGTATGCCACAGTGGGATTGTGGACTTCAAAACTGCTAGTAAAAAGCGATGTAGAGAGATGCTGTAATAATGAATACTTTGCTAACCCCATTATTTCTACCTGTGATACCACCAATAGACAAATACTGGTGGGAAGAATAGGTAAGAAAATAATCTTAAGCATGTATTTTATTACATCTCTCACCTGGAAAAGCTCGTTTGCTAAGTGTACAGCTCCAGGTGGTATATCAGTTTAGAAACTTGTGTTTACTCTTGTTTTGTTTCCCCCTGGGAAACTGTAACCAAGCTGCCAGAGTGATGAAACCACCACCAAGGAAGTCAGCAAAAGAAAGTGGTAGACTTCCACATTCTCCTAGTTCATGACAGTTATGCTCAATTAGCCTCGTACCTTCACTTTAGGGCCAGAAAAAATTTTCCTTAAATAATTTTTCTGCCCACTTACTGTTACAGCACGTTACAGCATGTGCCTTCATATCCTGCAGTCCCATTATTTGCTGGTGCTCAGCCTTGTGCCTTTAATGTCAGTCCATAACTCAGTTCCTCGGGCTGTTGGCAATCAGTGCTTCAAGAGAAGGGAGGAGTATGCAGATGCACCCAAAGCCTTTCCATTTTGGTCCATCTCTGTGCCTCTCAGATTTTCTGCTCAGGTTGACAGCATGTCTCAGTCTCTTTCCAGATTGTAAGTGACTTTCAAAGCTGAGAGAATGGTTGTTGGCATTTCCTTTACTTCATGTCTTCTGCCTGCAAGTGCTAAGGAAAGACAGAAAGATTTAAGATATTCAGACCATAACGACAAAGAAGTTTAGAAACTGAAGTCTGGCCTTTTTACTTCTTTCCTTGTAAGGCAGGAATTCTATCAAGAGCTGGATTATTCTATCCCAGATCTAGACTCTTTTACTCCAGTTCATTCAATTCTACATGAAGAAGAGGTGGAGATAGCGCTGCTGTCAGCGTACCCTATGCTATACATTGCACTCCTGATGCAGTTATGGAACCAAGCCCAGGCCAGCTCAATGAATGAATCCTAGAGAAAGTCAGACCTGTTCTGCCAGTCAGAAACCCACTTCTAATAGCACAGCAGACTATTGGATACATGTGTGGTGACACCCGTCCCTAAGGACATCCTTCAAGGAAGTGTAGAGAAGGGAGTGCACACAAGGAAACCTTGTCAGCACAGCTGCTTGCCACCAAGCCCTGTAACCAGGAAGATTTACCAGATTTAGATTCACTGAAAAACATGTTCTTGTGCTTGTCCCAGTTGTTCTGTTTTAGGTTCCTCTCCTAGTCTGTGTGCATCTCTCTTAACCAAAAACATCTATGAAGAACTGTATGTAGCTTGGACATTTCTCAAGACCAGTACTCAACTCCAAGCTGGAATTGTGCTCCCCAGCATGTCTTGGAGGTGGTGAAAGAAACAAATCCAACTTTTCAAGTGTGACACTTTGCAAACATAAGGGATTTTTTTTTTTCCTCGTATAACATTAAAACAGCCTTTAAAGCACTCACATGCTGCAACGAAGTCATCTGCTCAACTTTACACATCGTGAAATCCAACAACAAAATAATGTTCACTCTTACAAAATTCAGCAGCACCTCTAGTGCCTCTTTCTCTTCCTTTTCTCATTTAATACACATTGGTTATTAATTTCCAGGGCTCTATCAACACCTTCTTTTGTCTTTGCAGAACACCCCAGGTAAGCATAAGCCCCAATACTGGCAGCTAAAGCTTTTCCTTCTGTGGTGTTAGTTGACTCGTTGCCTGGAGTAGTTAGTTTCTTCTCAATACCTTCCTCACCCCTTAGTTCTATCTTGGTAGTCACCAGAATAATAGGTACCAGAACAATACAACAGAATGCTTTGATTTCTGGAACCCAAAAATCAAGGATGTTTTGCTGTGAGTCAGGCCTGTCCACGGAGAAGCACATTAAGATGACGTCATTGTCCCTGTAGAACACAGAGCAGAGATTCCGGTAACTAAACTCATTCTTTTCTGCCACATCAAAGATAATTAGTTTCATCTCCTTCCCATCTACTTCCATGTCAGTGGTGTAAGCGTCAGAGTCAGCTCGTAGGACTGGGGAAGCTGTTGGTGGTGCAGGGCAGAAAGGAGGCATGTCCTACCACAGCAGCCATCTTCGACTACAGTTAGCTTCCTCCTGAGTGCAGCCATCCGTTGAAAACCAAGATAAAGTACAAAATGGAAAAATGGATTATGTTTAAGCTTTTGTGGAGGGTAAAAGGCAAAGAGGAGAGAAATTGCATAGTTGGGAATTCTTCCTCTTATCTCCTTTTTGTTCTTACCTTCATTCCCTATTTTTTCCCCCTTTTAATTTCTCTGCTATCAGAATATTCTGAAATTGTGAGTACCTTGCTCTTGACTGTTATTATAGATCAAAAAATGAAGGTATAAACCAAGCCTGGATGTAACTAAGACTCCTGCAGTGCCCTATGTTTCCATTTTATCATCTCAGAGATTCTTTATGAGCAGTGTACAGTCTGTAACAGATTTCATTTCCTAGATTGAATGACTTAATTTTGTGAGTGAGACGGAGTATAAAACACTATGCTGAACAACTACCCAAATTGGTTTTATTGACTACATTTGTCCTGCCGCTGTCTGCCAGTAGAATTCTATCAATGGCAACAGCTGTTCTGTGTGAGTCCGTGCTGCTTTTCCTCATACATCTGTTGTCATGTGGGAGTTAAGAAAGTGCTCTCAGTCCACGTATATTGACTATTAATTTATATGAGACATAAGTTTGTCAGACTTACAGGACAGGACAGTAATTTCTAGCATCAACCTCCTCTTTCTTGATGGTCTCTATTAAGATTAGTTTCTTCTAATACTGTTGCTGCCTCAGCTTTCTTGGGTCACTGGTTCTCCAGCAGAGAGAACTTCCCACTGCTCTTCAAAGCCTATTGTGATGACCACAGTATTTAAAGGACTAGGTCGGTGTTTCTTAATATAGCCAACCAATCTACAGAGAGAACCTGATGACATCATGTTTTTTTAAAGCAACCTGCTTTACTGGCAATGCAGTGGAAGTTACACAATTCATTAACAAATCATAGCATGTTTACTTTAAAAATTTCCTCGTTCCTATTGCAAAAGAGTCATCCTGAGCAAGTACTTCATTACTGACTGTCAAACTACTTGGGGGTGGGGGGAGGCTGACAGTACTAGAGTGTAAAGCAGCAGCAGACATGCCAGACAGACCCTCAAGACACCCCTTTCCAGATCTGTTGAGGCATCATAGGGAAAGGAATTTCAGAATCAAAGAATGGACGAGTTGGGAAGGGATCACCTAGTCCACCCACCCTGACCTGCTCAGAGCAGGGTCAATTACAGCAGGCTGCTCAGAACTGTGTCCAGTTGGGCTCTGAGTACCTCCAAGGACGGAGTCTCTACAGCCTCTCCGGGCAGCCTTTGCCAGTGTCTGATCATTCTCAAAGTAATGAAATTAAGTCTATCAACTGGAGAGTCTAAAGAGAGAGAACTGAGCAGCGTTAAGGATACTAGCCTGAAGCCCAGAGACTGAGACTGAATTCCCTGCTATCTTGTTGGCATCAGACAAGCCATTTCTATTCTCTCTGTCTCATTTTCGTGGTAGACAAACTGTAAGGTGTCTGCAACCACTAAAAACTGAGAACAAAGGAAACTGGAGGTGGATTAACTTGGTCTCTGCAGAGAGAACTGTTTCCAAAGGTATTATTGGGGATGCAGACATGTAACTGCTGCTGAGTATAGTTATGTGGTCAGCCCATTTATTTCATACAGCTACAGAAGAGTTCTTCAACTGACATGAGGGGTTTTCAGTCTGAAAATTGTAGCTGAAGGATGAGGCACTTGTTTTTGTTCAATTTGAAGTCAACTGGAGAACTGAGGCCACTTCAGTTTTCTGTGGTGATCTAATTTTACCCTGCCAGACTGTATCTCCTGAGTCCCATTTAAGAATGAATTTGATGGTCTGGCTATAGAAACTTGACAAAATTAAAGCCATCAGCTTCTGACTTGCCTCCCTTATTCCCTGGAAAAGCAATGCTAGTGGGTCCCATACAGCTCTTTAGGACTAAGAAGGCATTTCTTGTCTGGGATGATGTGTTTTTATATGCACTGTGCTTAGCCTAAGCCTCTGTATGAAAATACACAGGTCTTTTTCACCTTCTCTTTCTGTGCCTTGGCATTCTGGCTTCACAGAATCAGGGAATTGTCAGAGTTGGAAGGGACCTCTAGAGATCATCCAGTCCAACTCTGCTGCACAGCACATTACTCAGGACTGCATCTGGGATGGGTCTTGAAAATCTGCAGAGAAGGTGACTCCACAACCTTCCTGGGCAGCCTGTTCCAGTGCTCTGTCACCCTCACTGGAAATTTTTTTCTCATATCTGAATGGAACTTCCTATGTTCCAGCTTGTGCCCATTGCTCCTCATCCTGTCACTGGGAACCACTGAAAAGAGTCCAGCTCTATCCTCCTTCAATCCACCCTTTAGACACTTATATGCATTAATAAGGTCTCCCCTCAGCCTTCTCTTCTCCAGGCTAAAGAATCCTAAAAGTCCTAAAGGTTTCTAGATCCGGCTTCTCTGCTGAGAGCACTGATCACAAGGGGATCTGAGGGTTAAATTCTGTTTCTCTTCAGGGACACCAGAAAGCAACAGACCTGCTGTGATACACCACAAACAGGCTGGTTCCTGTATATCCCAGACACTCTGAGCAGCTCAGAGAGTTACCATTTCTGCCTGTCCTCCCACGGTTACTGGGAGCTTTTTAGCACTAGTCTGTAAACTGCTCATATTTAGCTGGCTCTGGCTTTCCTTACTTCACCAAGGGGCTTTGCCTGCATGAGGACTGCAGGATGCTCGTTGCTAGCGTTAGGAGTTGGTGTGCAGGCCTCAGTATGCCACTGCTGGCACACAGGGCTCCCTCAGCACGTCGAGCCACAGCAGGTAACAGGCTTACTTGCCTAGTTCTTGACAAAAAGGAAAAAGATTATCTTCCCCACCAAACTTCCATGCTTTCGGTACAGATTTATAGTTGAACACAAATTATCTGAGTTACAGACATGCCCTTTAGAAACAGAGGGGGGAAGGGGGAACATAACCTGAAAACAATCTCCAGTACTTTACTGGAATTGTCTTCTCAGCAACAAAAAATGTCAATTGGATTAAATCAAGTAAAAACCAAAAGGCTGAGTTTTAATCTCAAAACCACCAGCACAAGCAATGAAAGCTAAGAAGTGGTGTCTTCTTTCTCCTCCTTCATACTTTCTTCATCAATCATACAGATTTATGTGGTGCAGCAGAACTAATGCTCTGCTTAGAGAGTGCACATTTAGGGATTACTGGAAGTGAAGTTTCAGCTTTCTATAAGAGGCACAGTTTAGTATATCATGCAGATTTGATCAGAAGATATCAAAGTTACAACATAATGTTCAAATTCACCCCTGAAATATGTGAGCTGCCTACATTCCCCAGTGCCTTCCAGACCATGACCATGCTTGAATACAGAATTGGCCCTGTACAAAATTCCCTGAAGAAAGGAAAAAGCCACCTCATCCCAGAGCCTCTTTTCATTATTTTCTTTCCAGGTTTTCCACTTCTGCTCTCAGGGACCACCCCAAGAAGGAAGCATAAGCACTTCCACAGATCACTATCCACAGTACTCTTTCTGTTGCACTCATAGCACTGCCACGCTGGTCAGATTCCTGTTTTCCCTGATGCACTGATCCAAGCAAAAAGAGAAAAGGATTCCTGTGTACATCTCTACCCCTGATTTCCACTGTTCTTGAAGCTGGTTCAATTCATGCTTTCATGTATGGGCTGAAGAATGTTTCAGAGAAGAGCAGCAAATTTATATAATGGGGAAGATAATAATAAATTAAGGGCCTCTTCACTTCCACTTAGAAAGCTCAGGGCAGGCACCACATGGTGCACTGATATTTACAGGCTAAATCCACTGCAGGAGAAAGGTGGCACATAGCAAATTTACTCTAAGTATGAAACCCAGGCCTGGGTATTACGTGTGATAACCACAGTGACTTGCGTGTTCCCTGCAGAGTCCACTGCTGGAGTGTACCCGAGGACAGTGAAAGGAGTGTGATCTCAGCCTGAGCGAGTCACAGGGCTGGGTCTCCTGATATAAAGCCTCTGAAAACCAAATAAATAAAGCATTTGAAAACTCAGGTCAAGGAATTACATAGACTTTGCTGCAGCATTTTTTGCAAGGTGGGAAACGAAACATCAGGCCCTTTCCTTCAGCAAGACACTAGATGCAGATGCAAGACTTCACTAGAAAATTAAGCAGTTATGGCCCAGACCATAACTGGGTGCTGGAACTGTATCTGTGCTGTTCAATTACACCAAGAGTCCGTTCTATGGGTTTGACTTGGGTTAGTTGGGCCTTTGCAGAGTATTTCCTTAGGACAGTCTGGGAGCAGTAGACAGTTTGGATGAGGCCACTCTGTTTTGAATTCTAAGAGTTAAAGAGAATGAATGCAGGCCGCTTACTTTTGCTTTCTCTACACCGAGGCACAGGGATAATTGCTAGCAACACTCCAGGCTGAGCAAACAACAGAGCTCTTTGAAATGAATAAGCTGTGTATTTCCCCGCCTTTCATGGCACAGCACAGATCAACTTAATTGCTCGTTTGGATGATTCTTTTTTTTTTTTTTCTATGTAATGAAGTGTTTTGCTCATGAAAAAACAAATCCCAAACTTTTTGGCATGATTCTTGGTGCCACCCCAAAGGCAAATAAAAACGGATTCAAAAGCAGATGTGAGCAGAACCTCTCACCATCGCAGCTTTTCCTGCTGCCACCCCAGAGGAGGAGCTTTCCAGCCCTGAAGCCGTGAGGAAGGCGGTGTCCACGCCGGTGGGGCCGCCGCAAGGTGGCTCTGAACTCCAGTGAAAAACCCACCAGCAGCTTAACGTCGCTGAAGAGCTTCAAGAGACAGCAGCAAATGGATTTAGGAGCCTTATGTTATACAGCAAACTAACTCGATCTGCCTAGCAGAATGGCTCCACACGCTTGTGATTATATTTATAGAGAAAATAGCTACAAGCTGCCAATGCTCCACCGCGAGGAGGACGTGCCAGCATGAGGAAGACTTCCACACAGATGACTTTTATTCATTTCATAAGGAATTCAAAACTGTGATCAGTGACAACAAATGTAAAGGGACAATACAGATCAGAAACTTAGCCTGTTAAAAGACCACAGGTCCTGTGGAACGCTGATGCCTATGACTACACTTTTATTTCTGGGTTTTTTTTTCAACTATCAGTTTGAATTTATTTTGTTCGCTTCATGTAAAATATCCTGTACAAACTAGGGAAGATCAAGGAAGAAATCCATCCATCACCAGCCAGGTACATGCTCTTTTGACAGGGAGAAATGGGAATTACAAAAATCTCACAGAAATTAATTATATTTCAATGTCTAGGATCAAGCGAACCATGAGTGAACCATTTGCCCCGCTGACACCCACTTTTGTAAGTCTGCTGCAAGTAACTCACCAGGCAATTTGATATACAGTGATGCATCCTGTCTTCAAGTGGCTATTTTTAATAACAACCGTACTGTTCAAATCAGTTATTTTTGGTTTATTCACTAATGTCAGTGCTGGCTCGCAAAAGAGGACACTTTGCATCCAACCCCGAGAGGCAGCAGCCATGGGACATCGTTTAGGTGAAAATATTCCCAGGGAAAAAGCTTGAGACAACACCCAGTGACACGGCAATAGCTGCAACGGGGACGTAGTGAGTTGCTATCAGTAATTTCACAGCATGTGACTTTACAGTGCATGGCTTTATTAACGTATCCAGAGTGAGCCATCTGCCTATGTTAAGGTACTTACACCCTGTCCTCCAAGCAGTCTGGAACTCCAGCCTTTTGCACTCGTGTTTTCCACACTCATTTTTCCATTACCATGACTTCAGATCTCTCTGCAAACTGAGACCAAAAGGGCATTTCAGTCCAAGTCTGCTACTTCTCCCGGTTTATAATTCCTCCGTTCCCTTTTGGCCAAAAGCTGGCAGGAGAGAGACTGAAACATGATTTTTCCTGTCAGGAGGGAAGTGGTCGAATCCTGCGTTTTCCCAGTTAAAATCCAGCTAGGGCTTTTGTTTTATTTAACCGCCTGCAACGCTCTCAGCTCCGCTTTGCTTGGGCTGTAAAGCCTGCCTCGGCGAGGACACGATTCTCCCTTTTTCCCCCAAGATCTCTCGCCCAGCCTCGTAAAACCGGCCCATCCCCGGCGGCGGCACAACCGGCGCCACGGCAGGGACCTGCTCCGCCGCAAAGTCGCCAGCCCGGCCCCGGGAGGGCGCCCCGGACCCGGACAGGGGGTGTGTGTGGAGGGTTCTCCTCCAGGAGCACCGCTCGGCCGGGGGACCTGCTCCAACCCTCCTTTCGGGGCTGCAGCACCGCTGCCCGCCGAGCGCCGGGAGGCTCCCACGAAGCTCCTCTCACAGCCCGGGTCCCCACCTTGGGGCGCGGCCACTCGCCTCAGGGCCCCGGCCACTCGCCTCAGGGCCCCGACCACCGCTTAGNGTCCGGGTGGGAGCGGCGGTGATCGCTGCGGGCCCAGCGCTGCCCTGAGGAGGGTGCGGAGAGAGAGGAGCGTGCGCCCGCCTGCCTGCGCGGGCCCGGCTCGCCACGGGGCCCNACACTGCTGGCCAGGAGGACTATGACCGCCTGCGCCCTCTCTCCTACCCAGACACCGATGTGATCCTTATGTGTTTCTCCGTGGACAGCCCGGACTCGCTGGAGAACATCCCGGAGAAGTGGGTGCCTGAAGTCAAACACTTCTGCCCCAACGTCCCCATCATCCTGGTGGCCAACAAGAAGGACCTGCGCAACGACGAGCACGTGCGCAACGAGCTGGCCCGTATGAAGCAGGAGCCGGTGCGCACCGAGGACGGCCGCGCCATGGCCATCCGCATCCAGGCCTACGACTACCTGGAGTGCTCGGCCAAGACCAAGGAGGGGGTGCGGGAGGTCTTTGAGACCGCCACCCGGGCGGCCTTGCAGAAGCGCTATGGCACCCAGAACGGCTGCATCAACTGCTGCAAAGTCCTATAGGGCGCGGCTGGAGCGTGGCACTGGGCACAGCCAGTGCCTGGGTCACCTGTTGGCAGGCGTTGAGGAGCTGGGCTATGCACGCATCTGCCAGTCCCCTCAACTGGGGGCTGGTGGTGGATTGGGGTGGGGGCTAAGTGAGGGGAGCGATGCTCCCTCAGCCTTGGCCAGAAAGGGTTGTGCTGGCTCGGCAATAGGGACAGAGGGAGGGGGGGATTTGCATGCCCTGAGTCTTGGGAATGAAGTGGGGAGAAGCTTTTTCCCACCGCCAGCCCCTGCAAGGCAATCGCAGGCTCTCAACCACAAAAAGCTGCTGAGAATGGACTGAGCAAACATCACGCCCGACTCTTCCCCTTTGCCCACCACCTGCTGCTCCCAGCTCCCAGATGGTCTCCTCTCCTTTTGCAAGAGGAGAATGGTGAAGCTGAGATGCTGGAAGGGACTTCTGCCTCCTGCCTGCCTGTGCCTCCCCCTGGGGTGGGCTGGGGAAGGGGGCTGTGTCTCCTGGGCTGCCCGCAGCATCCTCACCTCTCCCACGGGTGTCTCGGCCTGAGCCTGACTTGCTGTGGAAGTTCATGCCCTGAAGACTGAGACCAGGAGGGGAGGG
>VXBW01000095.1:386685-430586 GCA_013400375.1 Thinocorus orbignyianus
GTGGTGGTGGGTGACGGGGCCTGCGACAAGACCTGTCTCCTCATCGTCTTCAGCAAGGACGAGTTCCCTGAGGTCTACGTGCCCACTGTCTTCGAGAACTATGTGGCTGACATCGAGGTGGACGGCAAGCAGGTGGAGCTGGCCCTGTGGGACACTGCTGGCCAGGAGGACTATGACCGCCTGCGCCCTCTCTCCTACCCAGACACCGATGTGNGGCTCGCCACGGTGCCCTGTGAGAAGCGAGAAGAAGGGGGAGGCGGCGGCCGCGGGGAGGAGGGCGCTGCCATCGTCCTGCTGCACGGCAAGGCCAGCTTGGCGAGCCTGGCTATGGCTGCCATCCGCAAGAAGCTGGTGGTGGTGGGGGACGGGGCCTGCGGCAAGACCTGTCTCCTCATCGTCTTCAGCAAAGACGAGTTCCCTGAGGTCTACGTGCCCACTGTCTTCGAGAACTATGTGGCTGACATCGAGGTGGACGGCAAGCAGGTGGAGCTGGCCCTGTGGGACACTGCTGGCCAGGAGGACTATGACCGCCTGCGCCCTCTCTCCTACCCAGACACCGATGTGATCCTTATGTGTTTCTCCGTGGACAGCCCGGACTCGCTGGAGAACATCCCGGAGAAGTGGGTGCCTGAAGTCAAACACTTCTGCCCCAACGTCCCCATCATCCTGGTGGCCAACAAGAAGGACCTGCGCAACGACGAGCACGTGCGCAACGAGCTGGCCCGTATGAAGCAGGAGCCGGTGCGCACCGAGGACGGCCGCGCCATGGCCATCCGCATCCAGGCCTACGACTACCTGGAGTGCTCGGCCAAGACCAAGGAGGGGGTGCGGGAGGTCTTTGAGACCGCCACCCGGGCGGCCTTGCAGAAGCGCTATGGCACCCAGAACGGCTGCATCAACTGCTGCAAAGTCCTATAGGGCGCGGCTGGAGCGTGGCACTGGGCACAGGCAGTGCCTGGGTCACCTGTTGGCAGGCGTTGAGGAGCTGGGCTATGCACGCATCTGCCAGTCCCCTCAACTGGGGGCTGGTGGTGGATTGGGGTGGGGGCTAAGTGAGGGGAGCGATGCTCCCTCAGCCTTGGCCAGAAAGGGTTGTGCTGGCTCGGCAATAGGGACAGAGGGAGGGGGGGATTTGCATGCCCTGAGTCTTGGGAATGAAGTGGGGAGAAGCTTTTTCCCACCGCCAGCCCCTGCAAGGCAATCGCAGGCTCTCAACCACAAAAAGCTGCTGAGAATGGACTGAGCAAACATCACGCCCGACTCTTCCCCTTTGCCCACCACCTGCTGCTCCCAGCTCCCAGATGGTCTCCTCTCCTTTTGCAAGAGGAGAATGGTGAAGCTGAGATGCTGGAAGGGACTTCTGCCTCCTGCCTGCCTGTGCCTCCCCCTGGGGTGGGCTGGGGAAGGGGGCTGTGTCTCCTGGGCTGCCCGCAGCATCCTCACCTCTCCCACGGGTGTCTCGGCCTGAGCCTGACTTGCTGTGGAAGTTCATGCCCTGAAGACTGAGACCAGGAGGGGAGGGTCATCCCAAGTGACGCCTGTATATATCTTACCTTTTCTGTCTTGTGCAAACTGGGATAGTGCAGGGGGGTGCTTTATTTAAAGTGAGGTGGGGAGGGAGCGCCCAGCTGGGAATTGTGTTGTGCAAAGGAACTTGCCCCGAGTGACTGATGCCTGCTGATAACGCGAGCCTTGAACTGACTCCAGCTGCAGAAGCCACCAGGCTGGAAGTAAAGCTGACCTGCTCTGTCCTCCTGGCTGGACATCCTCCTCCTGACGGCCCAGGCAGGATGAGCGAGGGGGAAGAGGATGATATTGCCATATTATGATCTTGGTGCCTGCTCCTTCCTTTAATGTTGTCTTCTGCAAGTGTGTTGACTGGGGTTTATTTAAAAGTTTTATTTTTCAAAAGAAATTACTTTGCACAACTTGGTGGATTTCTGTTCTTTTGGTGGTTTTTTTTTTATTTTATTTTTTAAATTAAACACTCAACACACTTGTCATTTGCATCCAACACTGTAGCATTGGGAACACTCATACTCGGTAACCTCATCTGGGTCTTGTTTTAGATTGTGACTTCAACACAAGACAAAACCACTGTATCTTTTTGCCTTGGAAAAAATGGGTTAAAGCACTGTTCCTTATGCAGTGAGTACATCAGACGTTAATACTGAAGGGCAATTTTAAAGAATCTAGGTTTATTTAAAACTTTATTTTCACAGGGTAGCCAGCCCCGGGTGAAAATAATCTTGTGTTTCTCTGGTTCAGAGAACAAATGTGTCCATTTGTTTGTTTACTTTTTGTCCCTCTTTCCCTCAACAGTGGTACTGAGACTGTTCTGTTTTTGTTTTTAATAAACTGACATGGCAAAAACTGAGATGTATATGATGTTTACATAAAAATATGAACTGTGTATGCAGGTTTTTTTTTATGTAAAGTATTAAAAGATTCTATGCTGACACTTGTGAGAGCAGTGTTGTGATTTATGGACTCTTCCCAGTTTGCAGCAGCAGCCCCTGGGTGGTGTTGAACTAGACCCCAGTTTCCCCACTGCCTGTGTGCTTTCCTGTTTGTTTTTCTCCACTGGCCAAAATAACTTGTCTGGCAACTTCCAGAGTGATGGTGGTTATATTTTCTTTTTTCATCTGGGGGAAGCTGCTTCCTTCATTTTTCTGTTACAGATGGCATGTGGAAGTGTACCTAAAATTCAAGGTGGTGACTAATCTATCTTTGCTGCTGCCGAAGCCTGTGAAGCCTCTGTGCCTTGTGCGTGGTTAACTTGGGCTCAGACCCCCCAGTGGTCCTTCACCTGCTGCCTGGGGGGAGGTTTGGGCTCGTGTAGCAACAAAACGGGTGGAAAACAGAAAAGCAAGGCTTACGTTTAGATAAAAGCAGGTTTTATTACCCCTCCTCTTCTCTTGGGGCAAATACCTGTTTGCTGCAGTGGGGCACACGGAGGGACTTTGCTCACCATTGAATCCGAAGCTGGTGCTGCAGCCCTCTCCTAAGCTGCTAGATTTTTTAATTGCTGGCTTTGTTAATTCCCATCACAATGTAAGAAGCCTGGGTTTTCCTGTGTGGGGGTTCCCCAGCAGGGCAGGCTGCCTGCCTCCTCCTTCTCTTTCCTGCTTCCCAGTGCAGATTCCTGCGGGTACCACCTGCGGCAGCAGCTCCCGGCCAGAGAGGTGGACCTGCTGCAAAACGCATGACATCATTTGCACTGAACAAGCCCAAAGTGCTGATAACTCCTTTTCTTCCCTCCTTCTTTTTTTTTTTCTCTTCTTTCTCCTGAAACACTCCCTTACTGTGTTGCTTCTGATGATCCTTAATGAACGAGGTGGCACTTTTGCTTGGGCAATTTAGCCACAATTTCTTAGAAGATACCTAGCCCCCATGGTTTGGGTATCTGTCTCCAAGGATTTTTTGGAGATTAGGAAAATAGCCATTTTTCCTGCTACGTAAAGGGTGAGTTTCTTATCCTCAATTTGAGAATCCTAAAATCACTTTTTGGTCCTAAAACATCCTTTGAAAAAAAAAAATCAAAAAATATATCTCAATTTTGGATGTTTAAAGGGGCACAGCCAAAGGCACCCAAACACCCAGCTCTGTGCATTGCAGCACAGTTCTGTATAATACCAACCCGTTATATTAAAACCAGCATGGGAAAATTTTTCCTTTAAACTGACTGCAATAGCAACAAAACTCATAAATTCTGCCAGGCTGCAGCAATAACTAATCTTCTCCAAAAGCCCAGAGGAAAAAGCATTAATATTTGTATTTTAAACACTGGGATATGAGTTAGCATTGCATCCCTGTATAATTAACTCTACCAATATTTTCCACCGAGGTGCTTACAAGGTAATTACATTCATTATTTCCAGTTGGACCTTTGCCCAACTCGGGGCTGCAGCATCTGGCTCAAGGTGGGGAAACGCTGCAAGAAAACATATTTCAGTTTTAACTGAGTGTGACTTTTCTCTGCTCCTTTGCGAAGCTGTGAGTCAGCTGGTGGAGTGAGATCACCCCGTGGGCGTCCACCCATCCGGGTCAGGCGGTGGGACCAGAGCCACAGCTCTTTTGGCTTTGGGCCATGGTGCTGGGCTTGCTTGTTAGCATCACCGGCCTGGTGGAGGGGGACACGAGGTGTGGTTTGTCCCACCCTCATTGACTCAGCCACCCTGACATGGCCAGGAGAACCCCACAGGGCCACACCAACTGCGCTATGAGATGTCACGCTGACCAACTCCACCCCATAGCTGTGTCTGCCCAACTGTAACAGAGGGTCTGCCCACCTCTGGGACCAGCCAGCCACCCCACAACACATATTGTGCCTTCAGACAGAGTATTGGTTTCATGTGGGTTCCCCCTTGCTTGTCTTCACCTGGTGCCCCTGCTCATGTTCATCTGGTCCCAGCCTGTCTTCTGTAAACTTTTGACAGAAGAAGAAGTGACACTGGGCAACTTAGAACATCAAAGGAAGGTTGACAACCAACTAACTCATCTCCCAGTGCCCATGCACGCTGCTGGGCACACAGAGACTTTCCTGGCTGTGTCCAGGGCTCTGCCACCCTCAAAGTGAAGAAGTTCCTCTTCATGTTTAGATGGAACTTCTTATATACAAGTTTGTGCCCATTTTCTCTTGTCTCACTGGGCACCATCGAGAAAAGACTGACCCCTTCCTCTTGGCACCCACCCCTTAAATATTATCGGTGTTGATCAGATCCCCCATTGGTATCCCCTTCTCCAGACTAAAAAGATCCAAGTCTCTCAGCCCTTCCTCATAAGAGATATGCTCCAGGTCCCTAATCATCTTTGTAGTCCTCTGCTGTAGCCTCTCTGACAGTTCCCTGTCCTTCTTGTACTGGGGAGCCCAGAACTGGACACAATACTCCAGATGGGGCCTCACCAGTGCAGAGTAGAGGGACAGGATAACCTCCTTTGACCCACTGGTCACACTCCTCTTGATGCACCCCAGGATGCCATTGGCCTTCTTGGCCACAGGGGCACATTGCTGGCTCATGGTCATCCTGTTGTCCACCAGGACTCCCAGGTCTTTTTCCTCAGAGCTGCTCTCCAGCAGGTCAGCCCCCAGCTTGTACTGGTGCAGGGGGTGATTCCTCCCCAGGTGCAGGACCCTACACTTGCCCTTGTTGTATTTCACCAGGTTCTTCTCTTCCCAGCTCTCCATCCTGTCCAGGCCTTGCTGGATGGCAGCACAGCCTTCTGATGTCTGCCACCCCTCCCAGTTTTGTGTCGTCGGCAAACGATGCTTCAGCATGTGTATTACCCATCCATAATTCAGCAGAAAGTACTAGTTGGTATCATCATAATTTCCGGCATACCTGCTTTTCTTGTATGATTGAAATATCAATCTTACACTAAAAGGTGGGCTGTGAGAGCGGGAGTTAACACCGGAGGCACTGATGCGATACCTGCATGGAACTGGAGCAGCAGAGCAGGAAGAATATTAGATTGGTGCCTACAGCACGTACAAATTGTGTGTGTACATTCCACCTCCTTCCCCCCCTCCTCAGCTCGCTACTCTGTGTGGTTTCTGCCTGTGTGCTAAATCTTGCTTCCAATGGAGTCAAGGGGACTAGTGGGTGGGATTTCTCGCTAAACGCTTAATTCCGCTGCTTTTAGGCCATTCATCCTCTTCTGCATTCAGAGCTTGACGTGGCAGGGCCGGAGATAGGAATTTGGAAACAAAGTGGATTTCCTGGTGGGCTCATTTCCATGATAATGTCCCCTTCCCTCCCGGCTCCCGGGAAAGGAGGGTGGTGGCAGCTTGGGGAGCC
This sequence comes from Thinocorus orbignyianus, assembly GCA_013400375.1. Lineage (NCBI taxonomy): Eukaryota > Metazoa > Chordata > Aves > Ciconiiformes > Thinocoridae > Thinocorus > Thinocorus orbignyianus. The sequence continues at coordinate 392,484 of VXBW01000095.1, forward strand.
ACCGAGGGCTCCCGGGAGGTGGGGAGGGAGGCGTTGGCAGGGGAAAACCCCTGCAAGAGCCTTTTCTCCTGCTCCTAAGCTTTTGTGCAGTGTTTGGTGTGGGGTTTTTTTAATACAATGAGATTTGAGCCTGCAGTCCCTTCTCTATGGGGCTCTTCCCCCTGACTGCAGCAGAAGAAGCCAGGACTGCAGATTCGGGTCCTGCTTTGCAGGATTCTCTGGGGTTTGACGGCAGCAGCCTGACCCTTCCTGGTGACAGCTGATTTTCTTCTCCCATGACCGAGTGAGTTGTAGACCAGGGCTTTTCATAATATGTATATAGGTAGGTAGATGTAGATAAACTATCTGCATAAAACTCAGACAAAAACCCCAAAACCAAAAGCCAAAATCCAGCCTTCTGCATTTGAGATTCTTATAGGAGTAAAGTGGGGCTTTGTATTTTCAGCCTCATACGCTGTGAATGTATCGAGGAACACCACAGCCTGGTGTGCAAGTGATACTGAATGTCAGTGGCAGAAGTTATACAGCCACCCTGAAGGATGAGTATGTGCTTTTTTCTGAATCCCAAGGGGAAATTAATCCATAAGTTTTGGTCTTAAACCGACTATGCCCTTATGAGCGCCTGGAAGAAACTCTAAATTTCAGGCTACTCTAGAAGTACTCATAGTTTATTTTGATTTTCTCTGACAGTCAGGCAGGAGTGCCACTACAGCTGCCAGCACCTAGGGGATCAAGGAGAATGAATGGGAGAGAGCTTGTGTCAAAATAGCCTTGTACCGACCTGTTTTCCCACGGTAAAGTGATGGGGAGGAAGGTGGGTGATGCTCCCACGTTTGCTCTTTATCAAAGTGTTCCCAAACAAGGCACCCTTCAGCGAGGGATGGGAATAAGCTCAGTCCCTCTTGGTGGTAACAGAACACTTTTGCACTGATGGCAGTTGCTGCATTTCACTCAAAACACTCCTAAGGGTTAACTAGCATGAGATGCTGGCATGACAAAGGCCCACATACAGTAGTAAAACAGTATAAAGGAAAGCAAATTGTAGTAGCTGCAAATTCCTCGCAGCTAGGAATTTAGCAATGGTGTGCCTAATGCCTGGGCTCTTCGCTAACAGCCTGCCTGGGCTCCCACACACCGGTGGCCTCTCCTCTTGGGTGGGCTCACTGATTTAACACCACTGTGTGAAATTGAGAGCAATTGCTCTCAGCCTGTGTTTAGCCGGGAAGATTGCGGACGGGAAGAAGGGTTTTGGTGCCTGAAGGCTTCTCTGTCTTTTCCAGCTAGTACCACTGAGTTTAATAAAAAGCCATTATTCCTCTGCACATTCTTCATCTAAGAATGTTCTTAATTCAGCTGCCCATACTGAGCTTGCTAAGGATGAGAGGATGCTTCACTCGCATGCCTAGGCTGACATGGCTGCAGCAGTGGTATTCTGAGACATTGGTTTCAGCCACTTTTTACTCCCCTCAACACAAGAGTGTATTTGAAACACAACTTCTGACATTTTACATGTCACATACTAGGCAAAGGAATAAGCCAGAGATGTTTTTTCCATGTGATCATGAGAAACTGGTGATCGCAGAGCAGAAACCTGGCTGTTGAGGTTGGTGTAGGCATCTAGCAGGTTTAGGCACCACCATTCCTCTGCACAGCCCTGCAGAAATGGCCAGTGAAGGTTTTTTTCCCAGCTTGCCCCCTAACTGACCACTACTTGCACCCTGCCAAAGGCTGTGCAAGTGCAGTGGGGGCTGGGGTGGCTGCTGTACCCTTCCTGGGTGCCACCAGGCAACATTTGGTGCTGGCACAGGGTCCCTCCTGCCCTGGGGACATGCTGGCATGCAGGGACCAAGGGCAGCGTTCCCCTATACCACAGTGCAAGGTGCAAATGTATTGTTCCTCAGCTGCCCATACTGAGCTTGGGAACTGTTAAACAGTGGGATTCAGTATCTCAAGGGGTCCTACAAGAAGGCTGGAGAAGGACTTTTTATAGAGGAATGTAGTGGTAAAACTACACCTTGCATGGCTTTAAACTGCAAGAGAGTAGATTTAAATTAGATATTAGGAAGAAATTCTTTCCTGTTGGGTGTGGTGAGGCACTGGAACAGGTTGCCCAGAGAAGCTGTGGATGCCCCATCCCTGGAAGTGTTTAAGGCCAGGCTGGATGGGGCTTTGAGCAACCTGCTCTAGTGGGAGGTGTCCCTGCCCGTGGCAGGGGGGGTTGGAACTCAGTGATCTTTAAGGTCCGTTCCAACCTAAGCTATTCTATGATTCTATGATTATTATCAGTTTACCTCAGGGGGTCAGTTTATCAGCAAAGTCTTCCCATTTTCAACATAATGATACAGCTGTTGTTGCACTGGTAAAACTCCACATGAGATTAGGAGTGAGGCTGCCCTTTTGCAGGTTAAACTCCTCCGAGCTGGAGTCTCCATGTGGCAAACTGTGCCAATGGGTTGAGGACAGGAGGGTGGGAACACCAGCACGCTCCTCCATACGCAGCCACGAGCTGGCTGCGAGCAATGGTTAAACTGGAGACACAGCTCAAGCTGTAGTGGCTGAAATTTCACTGCAAAAGTTTCTTGTTTCTCATTTTGCTCCTTTGATCTGTTGAAAAAAGATCAAGTTTCAGGGGAAAATCAGCCAGGACAAGCCACAGAGGGCTAGAATTACCGACATGCAAAGAAGCAGGGCCAGACAAGATACATTTCAGGCTGCGGCCGGTCCTTACTGAGCTCAAGCTTGAGCCCGGGACTGATGGAGGGCCACGTCAGTTGCTCTTATTGTTAAAGATCCAGATGTTTAAAATTAAAAGCAATTGTTTTTTAGGCATTCCCAGATGGCTGTTTCACAAAGTAGTCACACACCGGTCTCGGAACTCGCAGCTCTTCCACTGTCAAACCACGGTAACTTTGTACATGAATGGTTTTAATAAACCCCCCCAAAAAGATGAATTCTCTACATGTTAATTTTGCAAGGCGATCCAGCGGCTGTGCTTTAAAAATTAACAACAACAGCAAAAAAAGAAGCAACCCAGGAAATGCTCACATGCCAAAATTTGCCAGATTGGTGGATGAGACAAAGTAGGAAGGCGGTGGAATGCGGCTGGGCTGTGGGGCTGGTGGGCTTTTCCAGCCCTGGTTGGTGGACTGGCTACCATGAGCCTCTTGGCATCATGTCTGGGTGGCACCAAGGATCTCCACACCCTCTGGGAAAAGAAGCAGGGGCTGTCTCCAGACTTTGGTCCCCAATGTCTTGAACCAATAACCAATAAACTGAAGCAAATTCAAGCAAAGGTTGTGAAAAGATTGCTTTCCCATACAGAAATGTTTGTTGGACAATGTATTAGAGTCTCTACGAAGTATTAAAAATATTGTCCTTATAACTAGTGTGTACAATGTTTGTTGTTGGGCAGATACAACCTACGTATTTTTTAGGTCTTTTTCCACCCATGGCAAAGCCCAGGTGGATTTGAGACTGTAACACGTACTTCTGACTGAGGGAACTGTTACAGACAGGGTTATCAAGATGTCTGAGCAACACTGTGCATAGCACAAACAGGTGATATTTTTCTGGACAAAAGGTAGATCTGCAAAATCACATGGAAGTAGCTACGTTAGCAGGATTTCATCCATAATATCAGCAGGATTTAAGTTTTCCAGAATTTGTGACTTTTGTAATTCCGCAGAATTTCCTGACATCTCTCATAAAGCTCTTCAGCCATTTTTGTATTTTAAACAACTCCAATTAGACAACTCCTTTTGTGCTTGAAAATGAGGCTATAAAAATAATTAATAGCCCTGAAGTTAAAAAAAAAAAAAAAAAAAGANAAGAAAAAAGAAAGAAAAAAGAAACAAAGCCCCCACCACATAGCCAAACAGTTCTCAAGAAACCATGATATGTTTTCAGCAAAAATCTCCCAGTGTGAAAAGCATCACGCCAGCACTCAGCCATGCTGTCTGGGCTGCAATATCTCTGGGATGGATTTCCATCAAGCTGAGTCCCTTGGCTAAGGGTTGTGGATCCTAGAAAGTAGCAGTCCTGCTTTTTCTAATGATGCTTCATTTGCTGAGGGGCTTGTTAACCCCTTCCCTTCCCTGGGACCCAAAGGTCTTTCACTGAGACAGTGAGTTCTGTCTCTGGGCACTGAATGACAAAGCCCAGCCCATGATAAGAGCCAGCACTGATGGTTTTCTTTTTCTCTGCTGGATGTGTTATTTACTATCAAGCAGGGGTTTGATCAATCAGAAGCTGCCTGTGAATTCAGAAGAAATTTGTGTGTGTGTTTCACCTGAAATAATGTCATGTCAGCCCATCCTTGAACCAGGTGACTTCCTGAGGTCCTTCCAACCTAAATCATGCTGATTCTGGACATCAAGAGTTAGCTGTCACTCACAAAGTTAGGAAGGGGTCAAACTCATCTTTCACCTATTATTCCTTAGGTAGACCTATTTTCAAATATCTCTTCTCCTTGAGGGACATGTTTGATGTCACACTGACTGTCCTACCCACCATGCTACAGCTTATATGGGTAGCTGCCAAGCCTGCATGATCGAAAGAGACCTCTTTCCTACCTGCTAAATTCTGAGGGCATTATTTAAATTGAGGGATGAGTGAGTTTCACAGGTGAAACAAGGACCAGAGTGTCCAGTCCTCAACCACATGGGACATGAGATGAGTCAACCAAGGTATTGGTGCAGAGCAGTGGACCTCCATCCAGCTTGCTGTGTCAACTGACCAGGGCTTCTCCAGCCCCAGGGCCATGCCCTGCATGGGGAGGATGTTCTCTTACCGATCATTGGGGTTTCAGGCTGAGATCACTCCACAGCATGTGCTCCTGCAACCTATTTCTGTACATCTCCACCAGGGACCCCATGTACTTGCACGTTGTGACAGGCAGTGGGTGCAGCAGGAAGGTCCATGCCTGTGGCCAGAGACTCTTCCACAGCCTGTGCAGCTGACAGTGCCCTGCTGCTGCTGCCCAGGGACCCACCGATCTGCTCAAGCCCCTTGCAGCTGGGAGCAGAGCACTGATTTCTGGTGTAAGCAGGGCCTGGGTAACTCCACAGCACCACTGTGTAATTACAGCTTTGATTGCCGGCAAACTGAGACATGATGCCTTTCTCTTCTGGACGACAGCTGAACACCCAGTGAAATCTCACTCAATCGCTGCTTTGCCACGCAATACTGTTTTCCTCTCATTTTCCACATGCAGCGCTGACAGCATCCCGGCTGTCATGCGTATCTGGACGGGGATCCACGTGCTGGAGCTGCAGCTCCTGCTCTTGCGCTGCTCCCTCAGGACAGGACCACAGGGGATATCAGCCATTCACTGGACACAGAGGCCAGGGCTCCTCACCAGCCCACCCACCATGCTGGCATGGTGGTGCCCACCATGGGCATGCACCAGCCCAGAATCTCCCTCCCATCCAACCAGCTGACCATGGTGTCCATGCACTGCCTCTTCACAGGGGTATTTGCAGCCAGAGCTGGTCCTGAGAGCCCTGGTCCTGGCTGAGAACCCTGGCTCAATCCTTACTGGGGCATCTATGTGCTCTTTCCACACTGGATCCTGCTAATCTCCTTTGATTTTCCAATATTATCTAAACCCCCCGGGAAGTCAGTCAGATTTTAATCTTTTCCTCTACTTCTGACATCAGAAAACTGCTCTGACCAACACCTCTTAGCACTTGAAGTCTCATCTCCAACCTATTTGTTGCTAATAGATCTCCATTTATTAATATGCCAAGATTAATGAACCTTTTCCTTGGTATGGGAAAATCCTATTGCTAAATTACTCAGTACATGTATTTCTCATCTGGATAAACTGATAGGAGCTGTTGGATCAAATCAGTTCTTAAATGGGAAACATTTGCAACTGTGCTGAGAAGGTCATGTTTGTTGCTGGGATTCACATCTTGTCTGTCCCAGTCGTCCCTGTCTGACCTTGACTGCTGTCCCTCATCCCACTCTTCATAAAGGAGTCCGGGCTTTTTTAGCAAGAAGATAAATATTCTTTGTCCTGGCAAGCACCTGATCATTTTCTAAATGTTCTTGGAAGAACTGGACGCTGATGGGTGCTCCCCCACTTAAAGATGGAAAATTTTCAGCTGGACTTCTCCTAGGGAGATGTTTTCCTCTTGAGCATCTCTGGGAGAGATTCACTGTCCCTGTGACACAGCAGCACGTGTGCCACATTTCCCAGCACAAGCACGAGCAAGTAGAGACTATTCATTTTGAGTGTTACCTCCATCCTTTCTTTTGGCTTCACGTGGAACCATCTCACCTGTGTTTGATGAAGCTTTTGTCAGAGGGAACAGTACAGACACAAATAGAGCACACTCCCCCGCCACTGGGGAAGGCAGTCACAGTTTTGGGGGAAAGCCAAGGTAGCTGCAGCACAGGGAGCTGCAGGCTGTCCCCCCTAGACCCAAGGTGGGGGACACGTGCAGCTTTGGTGAGCAGCACCGTGTCCACCTGAGGGTTCTTCACCTTCCCAAGCCCCCTAGCTGCCCGCCCCTCGCCAAACGCCTCTCCCAGCAGCGAGGTGAGAGGGAGCTGAGTCACTGCTGATTCTCACGCTCGGCCCATTTCTGTGGCCAAAACAGCCAATTTTATTTTCCGTAACCGTCAGTAACGGAAAGCAGCTTTGTTGTTCTGTTTTAAATGAGGAAAGAAAAAAAGGTGTTGAAAGCCTGCAACCACCCATTAGTGATTAGGACTGACGGAGCTAGACTGCACCTGCAGAACATTTATTCCTCCTACACCTTCAGTAACTCAGCCTCACACTGCGAGATCAACACGTTACCCTCGCAAATCTGCGCCATCAAGCTCGAGGTGTGTGTCCTCTCCCTGCTTGGGCTGTAGCCACCAGCCTAACGAAGGGAGGCTTCCTAGCTGAGTTTGTGGATTAAGTCTGTGCAGGGCACTGCTTACTTTTCAATCTTGCTCGACAATTTAATCAGGTCTAGAAGCAGTTTGTGTGAGCTTTATCTATCCATCCACCTGTCTATTTACTTTTATATATATATATCTATATATATAAAAATATATATATAAAGGCCAAGTGCCAGGTCCTGCACTTGGGTTACAACAACCCCAGGCAGTGGTTTGAGGTTGAGTGACTGGAGAGCTGCCTGGCAGAAAAGGACCTGGGGTGGTGGTCAACTGTCAGCTGAACGTGAGCCAGCAGTGTGTCCAGGTGGCCAAGAAGATCAACAGCATCCTGGCCTATATCAGGAACAGTGTGGTGAGTAGGACTCCGGAGGTGATCATCCCCCTCTACTCAGCATTGGTGTGTCCAGTTTTGGGCCCCTTACCACAAAAAAGACATTGAGGTGCTGGAGCAGGTCCAAAGAAGGGCAACGGAGCTGGTGAGGTGTCTGGAGAGAGAGCCTTATGAGGAGCGGCTGAGGAAGCTGGGGTTGTTCAACCTGGAGAAAAGGAGGCTGAGAGGAGACCTTCTTGTTCTCTACAACTCCCTGAAAGGAGGTTGGTCTCCCAAGTCACAGGCAATAGGACAAGAGTTGCACCAGGGGAGGTTCAGATTGGATATCAGGAAACATTTTTACACTGAAAGGGTCATTAAGCCTTGGAATGGGCTGCCCAGGGAAGTGGTTGAGGCACCATCCCTGGATGTATTTAAAAGACATGTAGACATAGGTTTAGTGACATGGTTTGGTGACTTTTTTTTTTTTAAAATCAGAGTTAGGTTGATGGTTGGACTGAATGATCTTCAAGGTCCCTTCCAACCTAGACAATTCTGTCATCCTATATTTATTTTAATTTATATGTTTTTTTTAGCAGAGGAGAATACTAAGCCCCTCCAAAGCCAGCAGTGTTCCTCCCAGGCTGCAGAGTATTACCAGCTGGGCCCTCAGTGAGCAGCTGGTGCAGAGGGGACGTGGGAATCCATGCCTTTCACATCAAACATGTGGCATGCCTGCCAAACTTCCAGGCTGCCTGATGACTGGATAAGAAATGTCACCTCTACCTGCATCTCTGCACAGCTCTTATCTGGCCGCAGACATCAGCTGCATCGTGCTTGCCCTTCACCTGTGTCATTTTTGTCCAGCTGAGAAAACTCTCGGCTCTCCCTGTTCACATTTTCTCCCTTGTAGATAAGAAGTAAAGGAGGCCGAGAAGGTACCAAGGACACCTGACTCTCCTCACCTTCCTCATGTTCATTTATAGCTGACTCGCAAGGGATTTTTTTCCCGTCTCAGTGTTTCTTCTCCTTTTGATAACCAGCTGCCTGCTATTTACAGGACCCAGAAAATGGGAGGCAAAGGAGGTACCATCATGGCATCAAATGAACAGCCTGGAAGGCGTTGGACTTGTGTCTCTCCATCTTGCACTTACATTTATTGCTGTCCCAACTGCATTTCTTCCTTTCAGGCTCTTTAAATCATGCCCTCGGTGTTTCTTACCACACAAAACACGTACAGAGCCACCCCTCTCCATAGTAACCCCAGCTGGCAACTAAATATTTAACAGTGTGACAGCATCTTTTTTAGTCACAGAGATTGTTTTTCTTGGAATTAAGCAAACCTGGGGTTTCTACACAGTCCATTTAATCCAGTGGCCGGTTCCAGGGGCTCTGGGCCTGGCATCGAGTTGCAGACTCTGCCATGGCAGCTCGCACTGGGCTGGCAGTGAACGGGTTTGCTGCTTCAGAAAGGTTTTCTGGTGAAAAACTTTTTCTCAGGAGAAATACGCTGAGATGCCCCCTCAATCCAGCCCTGAGGCTGGAGGACTAATGTTCCTTGTAAATGTTTCTCATTCCTGCCTCGGTTGTGCCCAGTACCCTCAGCCACCCTCAACATCTGCTCTGCTCTGCATCCTCCTCAGCAGGCCTGGCTCACAAACACTTCTGGGATTACTTTCACATGAAAACTGTTCGGGACAAGGATGTGATTTAGAAATCCCCTGAAATAACCCTATCAGTGCAGCGCAGAGCCTGGAGGTGTAATACACTAGGCAGCAGGGCTTGTATTTCTTTTTGGAGTTCCAGTTTCTGTGCACAGACAAGCCAGAGGACCTGACTCTGAAACGCTTGTAGTGCTGAGTTAATGACAAGTGAGGTAGAAGGTGTTTCCTCCTCCACTTTCAGTCCCTTCTTTACCCCATGGTTTCGTAACCAGAGAGTTTGATGGATGCAGTGGCAGCTGCTGTCAGCTCCTGGCTCTGGAACGAGCTCAGAAGTGGCCAAAAAGGGCTGCCTTTAGGAGTGGGTACCTGGGGCAGAGAAGAGCCACTGCCAGGAGCTGTGTCCCTTCCCTGGGCTCCAGCCCAAGAAAGCTAAGAGGGTTTAGCTGGGGAGAGAAGGATGGTGAGAGCCAGCACCAGCAGCCCTCCAGGCTTGGCCTCCCTTCCCTGCTCCCTGACACTGCAGGCTTTCCCTGCAGGTCTCTCTTTTTCCCTGTTCTCCCTCTTTTCCCTGGCAGGGACAGACCAAGCCTTGTTTCCCTTTCCTACAGGTGAAATTCACAACTGTCAACATCTGCAGAGATGCTCCGTTGCAAACTGCTGGCCTGAAGTTGTATTGAAGCAACAACTGCACCTGCTTGGCGGGCATTGTAAGTCACCTCAATCAATGCAGTTTGCCATTGCTTGATTTTTTTTTTAATAAGCTGCTTTCTGGCAGAAAAGGTGTGACCTACTAGTGCACTGCTGCGTGTCTGGGCTTGATTCTCTTGGGCAAAACACTTCATCCTTTCAGGTCCCCTCTCCACTCACACAAGTCTTACAGTTTCCATCAGTTCAACCAGTACTGGGGTCTTACTTTTGGGGGGACTCAGAGTAAATCACAGCTGAAAATACGCACTTTTCGTAATCAAGCCCTCCTCCAGAAGGAGCTGATGTATCATCTCACTGGTGTCTACACCACCGTGGCTACAGCAGCGCCACTGCTCCTCTCTGTTTCTTCTCTGCTGCTGTGGAATCGTAGCAGCACAGTGATATCTTCTAAAGCGTTGCAAAACCCAGCCAGGCTTGTCGCTGCGGGACCAGAAGCAAGAAATGTTCGGACTCAGGAAACTTGCATGGAGGTATTTATAGCCCAGCTCCTTCCTGGAAGAGAGGGGGATTTATTTCTGAATAGCAGAGGGCAGAAATAGGCCAGCTCTGAAGGTGAAAAGGTATGAACTGCTATTTGGGGAACGCAGCATGACTGGAGCCGCACAAGAAGGAAAGTAGCAGTGAGCAGAGTCAGCGCAGCCTCTTCTGCCTTGGCTCACGGTATCTTTGGGACCTCAGGGACAGATTCTGCCCCCTCTGTTCAGTGCTGAAGCCTGACGGTAATATGAGGAAGGCAGAATCCAGTCTTTTTGGATTTCACCCCACTTTTGTGCATTTAACCAGATTTATGCTCGGCCCCAGATGTTCCCTGGGAGGGAATCTGAGTGGGTTTTAGGTGCTGGCTCAAAGTGACAGATCTGCAATGTGTGATCAGACTGAATATTCAGGACTGTGGTAGAGTTTCACCCTGAATTTGTGACAGCGGATGAAATTATGCATTGGATACTTAACTGCCTTTCCATTAGTTGTGCTATTAACTGACTTGGACCAAAGTAGCCTTTTAAGCAAGGGCTGCTAGCCATTTTCACTATTTGGGCCTTTAATCAACACCAGCTTGTAAATTCCTCCTTCAGAGGCTGAACCTGCTGGAAAGATTTCCAAGGCGCTGACAGAAGTGTTTTATAGAAGCAGCCCCTCTTTTCTCCTGGGGAATTACAACCCTATAAGTCTTCATTTCACTTGACATTCCAATTTGCAGCTTCGATGCCACAAGAAATGTCTCGGTTTTCAGTTTAGTGATGAAACTTGTGATATGGCAAGTGTAACAGAAAAATGAAGGTCTGTAAAGGCCTAGTTAAGCTTTCCTTTGCTAAGGTACACAGCCAAACAGACAGGAAGAAATGCCTCTCTCCAGCTGAGATATTTAGATGTAAATATAGTGTCAAACATGAAAGCCATGGAAACATGAGTTGTGTCTGGCCGTGAATATTGCAATGAGCCACAAACAGTCGCAGAGCCCAATGATGAGCCCAGACCACCAGCAGTTACAGCCCAAGTGCAGAAGAGGACTAAGTCCCCTGGCTGGAATGGCTCGTGTCCTCTCCGGGTGGCCATGGGCTGCACGGGCTGGTGGAGCAGCGACGTCTCTGCTCCATGACTGTCCAAGACAACTCAGCCTCTGTAGCCCTCACTTAATTCTTTGTCAGCCCCGTCCTTGCAGGCTGATTCCCATGTATACTGTGTCACCTTTGCCTACTGAGGTGACTCCCCTGCAGTCTCACCAAGGGCTTGCAGGTTTGCCATTGCTCCAACGTGCTGCCATGCCCCTGTTAAGCACCCTCTGTGATGGGGCAACACTGCCTCAACATCCAGTTGGTTGGTGGACACCTAGTAACAGTATATCATGAATACAAATGCTCTGTTAGATTGAATTCACTACAGCAGAGGGGAAAAGAAAGTTCTGAAAGCCTTACCCATCCTCAGGCAGGGTATGCTTTACTGCCCTGTTTTACATTCTCTGTTTGCGGGGACAAGTGCTCTGCCAGCTGGGAGAGCTGGGGTTTGCAAGGGTGCAGCTGGAGAGACCAAAGATAGGTCTCTATCTATATATCTATATAGATATATATCTCAAAGATAGACTAAAGTGTAACTCCTATCAGAGCACCTCTTGCTCTTCCATCCAGAGGACCTTCCTCAGACCCAGGTGGCAGTGCTGAGGAAGTTGCAGTCACACAGCTGTGGTTGCAAATGAATTCATGGCTGCCTTCCTGCCCCAAGGGATTAATTTTTATTTTAATCTCCTCTCCTTTTCATGCCTCTGAAATTTTTACAGGGAATGACATCTTAACTAAAAAGGAGATAAATTTAATAGTGGGGGGAAATGAGCTCCTATAATCAAGATTTTCCCAAGGAAAAAAGCTTTCCTCCCCATTGCTCAGCATAGGGATGGTTTGCTACCTTGAGTAAGAAGGGGCAGCATTTGGTTTGACCCACAAATCCCTCTTCTCTCCTAGATAGCCCTGGGCTGCTCTAAGCCAGCTGGAAGGCAGGGACATCCTACTGTTTGGCTTTGTACTGCTGGCTAAGACTGCGAGCACGGTCGCCATGTTCACACAAGAGAAGTTTCACTCAGTGGCGCGTCTTGCACAGTGGTGCCAGGGGACTCAACAGGAAAACCCAGCTGTGTGGGGCTGCCATCCTTCATTTGCACAGAGAGGGTTCAAACCAGATCACTTATGCTTTTCCAAACCGTAATTCTAAATATTCTGACAATCACCCACTACTAGACAAATAATCTTGCAGGCACAGTAAGCCAATTAGGTTAAACTTATGTTGTTTTCCTGTGAATAATCCTCATTTTCGTGTGTGTTTGGGACATTTAAATTCTCACTCCTCTTTGAAGCACCCTGAAGCTCATACAGACACATCAACAACGTGTGCATGGAGGGTGAGAGTTGTGAGTCTCTGCCACCAAAGTTGTTCCTGCTTTGAACATGAGCTCTCCTTCTGTGTTTAGATCTTATCGCTAGCTCTCTCCAATCTTTAACAAGTCTCTAAAATCAGCTTACTTCTGTTTGTGGAGCTATCTATCAGCTGCCATCTCTCTGCTTCCTCTGTCCACAGCAAGTTTCCAGCCAGCAGCTGCTGCCTGGAGACCTCCCCACTGTCCTCTCAACATACCAGGAGCTTCAAGGGGCTTCAAGGTGGTCATCAGCACTATCACCACCTTCTCAGGTACTCGTGTGCTGAGATGCTGCCAGGAAAGCAATGTGGAGCACAGCAGTGAGGAAGCCAATAAGACAGAAATGGAGGATGGAGCCACCTGAGCAAGCTCAGGCAAGGGAAGGAGAAGGAGCTCTATGAAAGCCACAGCAGAAGGCACCAACATCTCCTGCATCACTTGCTGCTTTGCCTGCTGCCCTTTCCCACAGACTTATGCCTTCCTGTTTGCAGTCTCACAGTATCTGGGAGAGGGCATGTAAGAGTGAATGCTGTCTGTGCTTGTGTGCGTGTGTCGGGGAAATCGAGGAAAACGCTCAAGACCTTCTGCAAAGCCTCTTGTTCCCTTTGGGGTTCCCAGTCAGAGACAGGGAAAAGTCTCTCTGCTGGTTGCAGTGCTCCAGGGGCTGCACCTGTGTATGTCCTCAAGCTGCACAAACTCTTTTAGGAAGGTGCTGGATCTAGAATGAGCTTCACATTTCCATCTTCACAGCCCAGTGAAGTGACTCACCCTCTCCGGGAGTTGTTTCTGAGGGCAGGAGTGGGAGCGAGGTGTCAGAAACTGAGCTAAAACAAAAGTTAGGTTCAGGCCCAAGGAAATTTTCTGCTGCTGGTGTGGGTGGATAATAACACAGCCTCCACTGACACAAGGCAGAGCAGCACAAAACCCAGGCAGCAGGGTGAATACAGGTGAGAATTATTTAAAGTGGAGAAGCTGTGCTTTGGACTTTTGTGTGAAAGATCTAATTATGAGGACTTAAAATCCTGTCAGAGCAGCTACTTCAGATGATTGAGTGCTGGGTTGCTCACAGCTTGGAGGAACGCTCCCAGGTTGTTTCAGGCAAAGTGTTTAAGTACCTGTTTCTTTATCCCTTTTCATATGGCCAAACCTTTCTTATGCCAACAGCTCACAGAGATCAAGGCTCCTGTGCTAGATATGACTGCTCTGCAGAAGCTGATCACTCAATTTGATTGAAAGGGTTTGGTCTGGGTCTTTTGCTGTTGCGTGGGACAGGATGGAGACAATAGAGAATGGAGACAACTTCTACACCCGGGTGCAGCACAGTGGGATGCAACTCCAGCAAGAAGATGGAAGTTAGGTCTGCTGCATTTTAAGGTGGATTTGATTCAAGCCTTTTAAGTCCCCTCAGCAAGAGTAGTAGTAGTGGTGCAGGTGTCAGTAAGCTCTTACCCTGGCAGCTTTCAAGCTCTTAGGGTCTGTTTGGACAGAAATTCAATAAATAATGCTCCGTGTCACGCTTTGGCTGTGCCAGAAAACAGGATACTGTTGGAAGTACTTATTTGCTGTAGAAAAATATCAATGCTACTAAGAAGAGTTGCGGCCTTGTGTCAAAAGGTTACTTGAATTGTGATGCCAAGATTTGCCTACATGGTGCAGCAACCTCCTTGGTTTGATACAACGTCCCATTCTCTTTTTTTTTTCACTCAACAATTCCACAACAAAATACTGTCCCTCTCTAGAAGGACAGGATAAAACCCTTCCAGCAAGTCACCAAGAGAGCTCCAGCAGCTGTTGCCTGCAGACCATCCCACTGTCCTCTCACCATACCAGGGACTTCAAGGTGGTCATCAGCACCATCACCACCTTCTCAGGTACTCATGTACTGAGATACTGCCAGGAAACTCATGTACTGCAGGTCCTGCCTTTCTCATGCCATCAGACACGGGGTTTAGGTGACGCCACACAGGATCTCTGCTGCTAGCAGCACAGAGGAGGACAGACACATCCAGCATGAATCACCCTGGCTTTTCAGTCCTGGTCCCTCTTGGCCACCCGGTGCTAATGCCACCAGCTCAGGATGCTGAGCTCTGTGTAGGCTCAGATATGAATACAGTGCAACTCCCTGTGAATAAGATTAAGCATAATTAATGCTGACATGGGATTAAGCATATCTAATCCGTCTGAAATCTCCTGTTTATGTCAAGAGGTCTTCTCCTGCGCAGGTACGCAATAACCTACCTACAGTTCTCTTGCTGCAAAAATAATTATTTTTTATCTTTTTCTCAGTTGACCTGGGGAATAAGTCAGTATTTTTACATAATGGAAAGGTCCAATATTTCACCCTTTAACTTTCCCCTTTGTTAGACAAAACAAACCCCCATTCCTCAGCCTTTGCCTATAGATCGGTTTGGAATCCTTTCATCCTTCTGGCTGCTGCGCCTTAGTCTCTCCAGTTTATCTATGTTCTTTCTAATTGAGCCACAGTGGGCTAGTTGAGGCTTTTCCAGCGAGGGCCAGAACAGAATAATTATCTCCTGTCTCACAGAGAGCCTCATATTGTTGATGCATCTTTGTTTTCTGATCCAGGCCCTCTTTCACTGCACTGCTGCCAACCTGCGTGTTCCTTGTTTGCATCTGTGCCTCTGGTTCATCCCTCTCCAGTTTAGTATCCTGCATGTCTATGTACTGAATTAAATCTTGCAGAGTTTGGTTCACTTCTGATTATTATTTTTCCCCCAAGCTTTTTGATCTCTGAACTTATCTACTGGTTTTGTTGCCGGCAAATTTTTAAAGTATATAATCTTGTTCATTGTCCAAGCAGTTCATAAAGACACGGAGTAATATTGGATCTAAAACAGTGCTACATTTTATTTGTCTTCTAAGTTTGGTGTACTAGCTGATCGTAGAAGACCTTTGAGGACAGTTGCATGACATATCCTGTTCCATTAATAAAAACCAGACACTTTTCTAGAAGAATACTTTGTCTATGGTACAGATGAGGGCTCCCAGATTTGTCTGTTCAGCTGTCAGCATTAGTGGCAATCTCAGAAATGATAGCACTAGCTGACTGAACAGGGTTCACCATGCAGGGATTTCATCCCGTGAGTCTGAAATACCTCTCGCAGTGTAGATGGCACCCTCTGAAGAAGCCTGGCTGCCATTTTTTTGTCCTCAGCCAATTTTCAGATGCCAAAACTTAGCAAGTACATGGAAGGACTAGGGAAAAAAGATGTTTTTAGGATCTTCTAGCAGGGAATTAAGTGTTACAACAAATTCTCACAAGCTCTGAACACAGAGATGTTTATGATACTACCTGAAATGACAGAAATCTGCTGTGCAGCACCTCTGAAGAAAACCCAAAGTACTCAATTTGAATGGGAAGAGCCTTGTGCGTGCTTCCCACAATAAACAGCCTTTGGGCTGGTATGCTAAACAGTAACAATAAATCAGGAAATTACAGGAAAAGAAATAGTAATTTCCAGTTAAAAATGGGACCAATTTGGAGCACCTGATTGTTAAAAAATACATAAGTGAAAATTCTCACTCAGGGTGATAATTTTTCTTTTCTGCTCAGTATCTTCAGGCTCTTTCAAATGCTGATATGATTCTGAAATAGTTATCTATCTCAATTTGATGGTACTAAGAAATACAGATTTGTGGTTAAGTAGCCTGAAGTCAGTGGTGTATGGGAACTGAAAGGTTTCTGCTTTTGAACGGGGCCTAAGATGTCATATTTAAGGCTTTAAATTTGGGCAGGTTAGATGGATTCAAATGAAGAAGGGTCTGATAAGATGCACTTTACCTAAGGGCCAGCAAGACAAATTTCTAAACTATCAGGGTTTATTTTATAGAGCTCCTGGAGCACACAGGCAACCTTTGCAGCTGTGGAAAGGACAGATGTAGCATCTATCTTCAAAAGTGGGGAAGAAAGGGACTCTGTGAATTTGAGACCATGAAGTCTCTGCTTCAGATCCTGGAAAGCCTCTTCACAGCCCCACCAGCTCTGGGGCTCCGTACTTGCTCTGCCCCCAAACCCTCTCCCTCACCTACCCTCTCACTCTAGCCAGAACACTGGTCCAAAATGGACACCTGCCACCTAGGGCACCCATACAGAAGTAGCCAGGACTGAAAGCTGTTGGTGGCTCTCGCCTTGCTTTGGCAGCCCCTTCACAGTCCTGCAGGATCAACCTGCTCTAACCACTCTGCTTGTTTCAGCAACACTGCTCTGGCCTAAGGCAGAGAGTGGGTGAATTGCCTGGGAGTACAGAAAATCCAGAACTCTTGTTATTGGGGCTTTAGCACTGCATAGGTTCAGAGACCTCAGTCCAGCTTGTTTAGAGAGGGGAATGAGCCTGGACTCAGGTGATGGCTGCACTCAGAACACCCTTAACTAATCTGGAATAATTTCCAATTCAGAATGTTTTTTTCCCCCACTCTGAAGCAGTGTTCTAATGGCTCTGCCCATTGCTTTCCCTTGGCAAGATCCCCAAAGTACCTCCGTTTGTGGTTGGTGTCTTGCTGCAGATTTCCATGCTGAAGATTTGTCCCAGCTCTGGCACTGTGTTCAGGAAAGGCCTAAGCTCCCCGAGGACAGGCTGCTGGTGTAGATCAGGAGAGTGGTACCTTGTGGGGCAGGAGAAACTGCCCCAGTGCAAATTGCACCTTGATGCTGGCCCTGCTTCAGTGGTGTTTAGAATTGAGTACAGACCACAGGCCACAGCGTCTCATCCATACGGGTGTAAGAAACATGCTCACGCTCTGAGAAAACGTGGGTGAGCGTTTTTCAGCCATCTGTCATAGTTTAAATAAAAACCTCTCTGCTTTTTGTTCTGTGTACCTCGATGCAGCATCAATTCTATGACGGTAGTCAGGGGCATCTGACCAACCGGCGGCTCTGGACAACTGCAGGAGACTTCTGCATGGAATGAGACTACTGCTGAATAAACTGCAGCCCAAGCCTGAAACATCACCCTGCAGGTACTGATTTCGGAAGAACCAAGGTGCAGATGGCACTATGGCACTCCCAGAACAGCTCTGCTGCTCCACAGTAGAATGTATGAAGGTCAGATCCTTTTGCTATCTTGTCCCATACCGTCTTGGGGAAGAAATGCATTGGTCGATTTTTGTGTCAGCTCTGTGGGGCTCTTCTCTGTTCTTCCTTTGCTCTCAGGGAGCTGAAGTAGCTAATAGGTGAGTTGGAGATTCACAAACAGAGCTTGCCTTCACTGAAGTCAGTGGAAGGACCAACGGGGTTTTGCATAAAATTGCCTGCTGAATGCTTTCTAGTTAAGCAAGCAAAATAAATATTTTTAAACTACCTTCTTATAACTATTCTGGATCTAGACAGCTGTTTTTAGAAATAAGAGACCTTTCAGCTAAGCTAGTCTCTTTTCCTGCTATCACAGAAATCTCTTTTATAAGCTCTTGAAAGAGTTCAGCTAGAAAGTCTATTTTCAAAGAAATGTTATTTTTTGCCTTTGAAAGAGCTCCTGATCACTTTGAAGGCAAGAAGCCTTCTAATTTTCAGCCTAAGTATATTTGTGGACAGCCTGTACCTATTTGCTCTCCTGCCAACACTGTGCTTTGGGTTAAATGAATCCTGTCCTCTCCTCTCTTTGCTCCCCTCTTCTGCACAGAAAGCAGTAACAGACCTTCTTAGCTCCTGATTTCCTAGGCTCAGAAAGCTGAGCGCTGGATGCCACTCAGAAAGCCACACTTCCTCGACAGATTTGTTCAGACAAACTTGTTACAGACCTTGCTGGCTGTACAGTATGCATGCCTATAATACCTGAAATGGAGGTTATTTAGTTACTGGTTCAAGTACACCAGACTTCTTGACTTCTTTTCCCCTCAGATGCTGTCCTTTCCGCTCCTGTCTGTTTGTTTCCATTTAGCCACCCTGCTTTCTCCGCACGACAAACCACAACATCCTGGTTAAAACATGATGAAGCACTATTTTTTTGCTTTTAGGCTTTACCTATATTATCCTTAGATGTAACTCCACATCCCTTCTTTCCCTTTTGAGTATTTGTTTATGAAGTCTAGCCCACGTTGGTGTGCAGTGTTTTAGACTCTGCAAGCCCCTTTTATACATTCCTGTGAGACTCTCTGCTTGTTCTTAAAATCGTTTGAAGCCAGCCCTCCTCTCATAATTGTCAGGCTGCTCTTCTGATATTTTTGCAAATAGTTAAAAGCCTGGGAATCTGAAAGATGCCCTTGTTCATTCAACAGTGAGATTAAATCACCAGCAAAGTGTTGTGCTTTTGTTCTGTCCCTCTGTAGTGCCTTTTAGCAAACCACAGACATGTGCAAGAGTGGTGCCAGATTACGATGACGCCATTCATCTTGTCCATCATCATCCTGTCCCCATTTGGCACCATGTTCCTTTGCGCCAGCCCAAGGATATTTCTGGCTTGCCTCGGTGTGAATGTTTCTCAGTCGTGTCATTCTTCTAGAAGCAAGCTGTGTTTTTCTGGTGCAGTGACATTTCTGGGGGGCAAGGGAGGATTTTGTGAGAAAAGTCACATCTCTTGTAAGCAATCACAGCAAGTTTTCAGAGCTGTAGGAGAACCTTTTATATTTGCCACATTGGCATGAAGTGTCTCAGATCAGCATGACAGAGCTTGATCAGGGCTTCTTTTATGCATGCCACGGGGTGGTTGAAGGCTGAAAGTCATCTTGTCCATCCCACTTGGCATGGACTCTTTGGGTCTTACAACAGATGACTCCTCTTCCTTTGCTTTTTCTCTCACCTTTATCCGGTGGACTTCTCCCGTTTTTGCAGGGAATTGAGCTGCAGAGCAGATTCACTTTGTTCAATGTGATAGAGAGAGGTGTAAGACCCCACTCTATCTTCATTCTCCAGTTCCCTAGTTCAGTCCCTCTATCAGGAGACCAAGTTTGTTCTCTCTTATGGCGCTGTCAGATTCCTAATCCTGCCTCCATGTCCCATTTCTGGCTATTTTATCACATGCAAGAACTTTAACTAATTCTTGCAACATGCTGAATGCCACACTGTTCTAAGCACATGGGGAGATCTGGCTTTAAGAAATGACCAGGATCGGATAGGTTTGCGATCACCTGCTTGTCAGCAACCTCAGATGTACTTGTTATGCCTTTCACTCAAGTGGTGACAGATCATTCCTCGGTGACTGACACAAGTTATTTGCCCTTCTCGCTAGAGCTGGTTCTAATGCCAGAGACCCAGAGGTGTCGCAGGTTAAACACTGCCTACATGATCCTCATCGGTGGAAGCACTCTGCCTACCAGCAGAGCAGCTCTGCTTCCCCTGCAATGAAACTGATCCTCCAGCAAAAACGCTGTCCTTGCCAGCCCTTGCATCGCTCTTCTGAGAGCTGCTGTCCAGGCAAATGAACAAGCAGTTGTTTCTAAAGTGTTATGGTTTGAAGAATCCACAACAATTTAGAGCCATTTGGACAACTGGCACTATCTATCACCACGTGACCCTTCCCACTTGGGAAGAGGAATTGGGAAAAAACAAGAAAACCCGAGGGCTGAAATATGAACAGATTTAATAGAATCAGACTAAATAATTAACACTTATTATACTAAAGAACAATTATTGATCCCAATACCAATATAAAATGTAGAAGAAATATACTCAACCCATTCTATCAGCAGGAAGCTGTGCATTCCCAGAAGGGACAGCAAATGTAGGACACTGCGAGCATGGCAGCTTTGGAAGGAATGGAAGGGTCCAGGGATCCGACACTGGAGCAAAAAGTTCTCAGCATCACAGCCATCATAGAATAGAGAGACTCCTCAGCAAACTAGGGCAGCCGTAGAAGGCATTTTCTTTAGAATGTAATCAAAGCTCTCCTCACTCTTCAGCATCCTGTTTTGCAGCCTACAGCACCTGCAGATCTTCAGCCATCTAATGGGAACCTTTCGCTCCGTTTTTGTAGCCGTATAGATGAGGGTCAGATCCTGCATGATGGGAACCACTAAATCACAGTCACCTAATGAAGGAGCTGAGGCTGGAACATTCTGCAGAGTCTCTTCATAACAGCCCTCTTCACTGTCCACGATGGAAGGCAAGGAGTTGTTGCTGCTCTCAGGCATTTCACAGTTGGACCTGTGTGAGAAGAAGGAAGAGTAGGGGGAGTCTGAGCCCAGCTCTCCAAAGCAGTCTGAGTCTCTCTTTCGTGGCCCCAAGCAGGTGGCAGGTGGCACCATTGCCATGAGATCCCACTCAGCACTTGCCCCAGGTCCCCTCCCTGCCTGCTGGGCACAGCATCCCCGTCTGTCCCAGGGAAAGGGGGGATGACATTGGCAGTTCTGTGCCATGGGCCCATGGATTTCCCCATGCTCTCCCCAAGCCATACCCCCCGTCCCTGTCCTCATGCCCTCCTCAGTGGTCTTACGGTTCCAGGTATTCTGTGAGGTCCTTGGCAGTCCTGTAGAACTTCTGGACTGCTTCATAGAAAACATCCACCTCTGTGGGCATGGAGCAGCTGCAGAGAGGCAGAGGGCAGGACTAGCAGGAACTGTCTTGGTGGATAGATACTGGAGGGGAAGAGGGGGAGACTATGTTGCCCCAGAGGAGCATGGATCCACTTACTTTGTCCTTGAGAACTGTAAAGGCTCCAAGGGGACAAAGTCTGCCGACATAGGAAAGCAAGCGAAAGGATGGGACACCTCCGATTGGGGCAGTGGATTCGTGGGGACAGGTGGGGTCTTTCCAGGACAGCTGCCCTTGCCCAGGCACTGGTCACCTCTGGCATTCCCTTTTTTACGCCTGCGTTGGCTCTTCTGCCATCTCTGTTCCTACAGAAGATGGAAGGCAGTGGGTGAGAGGGGAGTGTTTCTCACTGCCTCAGCGGCACCAGCAAAGACCCCAACCCTTCCAGGGCCAGACTTGTGTTTGCTCTCAGCCTCCTGGCCCAGCAATGACTCATACCTGGAGTATGATCACCAGGAAGACGTAGAGAATGAAGGCAGTCAGTGACCCCACAAGAGATGCCAGGGGCATGAGGCCCTCTGAGTTCATTGCCCCGAGTATGACAGACATGCTTGTGACCTGCCAGAGGAGCAGAGCTTGAGGAGGATCCACCAGACCCAGAGAGCAGTCCACCTGTTCTCCCTTCCTGGCTCAAGCGTATTCCCCTTCACCTGGCGGCTCAGGGAGAAAGTGCAGACCGGCCTGGCTCAGCCCCATGCAGAAAGTCCATCCGTGTTTGTGATGCAGGTGTGACACGTGGCTGTCACCCTTTCAGCAGCTCTGGTGTCTCCAGCACTCAGCTATGGCAACCTTTGTGATGCAAGTGACCTGAGCTGAGCTGAACTGAGAGGGAGGTGGCAGTCACCTGAATGCTGGCCAATGGCCAGCACAGCTGGACCAAGCTCAGTACAGCTGGGCCAGGGCCAGCCCACCCCATCCCGAGGCCTGGTCCAGTGTCTGGCTGTAGAAAGCTTCTGGCCGGTCACCAGGAATGGCCAAATCCCAGGAGTTGGCCTACGCTGTGCCTTCGGGAGCCCATGAACGGCCGGCTCTGCTGACCCTCTCGAGTCTCAACTGTCCTGGCCCCAGCCTCCGTGTGGTGCCCAGGCCAGGCTGGATGCTGGAGGTGTGAGCCATGTCTGCTCTATCCACAAGAGTGGGAAGAGTCACCCATGAAGAGGAGACGATGTTGCTTGCTGTGATGGAAGTCAGGGAGCTGTTGCTTGAAGAGGACAGAGGCACCTCTGCAGAGGTTCTATCTTCACAGGCCATGATGAAAGTCAGAGCTGTCACTGCCCTAAGGCATCTCACAGTTGGACCTGCATGAGGAGGAGGAAGAGTTGGGGAAGCCTGAGCTCAACATTGCCAAGCACCCTGACAACACCAGTCACCCCAGTTGATGAGGGGAGCTGCTCCATAACTGTCCTGATCCGCAGCAGAGTGGCAGATCACAAGGGGTACATGTGTTTGTTTTTGTTTTTGGTTTTTGTTTTTGTTTTTGTTTTTGTTTTTTTAAACTGTAAAAGTATTTGTGGCCAAGGATTCCAGTTTTGGCTGAGAATTCTGAAATGCACACATCAAAATCTTGCTCCTCAACAAGGTAACCATTTTGCAGTACACCAACTTGCACTTGGAGTACTGGTCCATCCAATAAAAAGGGAATTTGAAAGTTTCAACCTCAGTTCATGGTTCCTGAAATCAGAAGATCAGTTTTGATCTTCCTTAAGTTAGTGATTCTGCTGATACTTTCAACTGCACCAGCTTTGTGTGATTGTATGTGCCAAAGCATTCCTGGAATGGTTCTCATCCTGGAGATAAGTTTGATCTTTTGGGCACAAACAAACTTCACAAACTTACTTTCTCACTTCTTCCACCTACAACTCCTATGCTGGGCAACAGCTAGTGCAACATTTGACAAGAATCCTTGTGTTTCAAGCCTTTTTTTGCCTTGTCATTCAACAGATCTTTTCTGACCGTGAATGATTGCATCTTGCCATTCAGTTCAGAAAAACATCATGTTACTGACTTGCTACCCAGTGCAGTCCAGCCTTCTATGGCGAATTTCACATTCTTGCAAAAAGCTCACAGACTGCTGTACCTTGGGTTATTTAGCGCAAATTAATTGTTTTTAATAACCGCTTCTGTGACCTGCTTTCATTTATCAAAACCTCATTGTAGAAAAACCTCAGCAAACTGAAAACCAGCAAACTGTTATATCAGGTCAATAACTTAACAGCTTTACTCTTTTTCTTCACCATGTGTCAGCTCTCTTCCCCACCCTTGGAAGTGAATGATAGCTATACTCGCAGCTCTTTTTCTATCCTGAAGCAGTGCTTGTGCAACAGTGTTTGTTGGAGAAGCGCTTACATCATTCTCCTCAGTCAGTTTTGACCCAAGCTTCCCCAGCTTTCTTGGTTGTACTACTTTTTTGGCTTTTATAGGCAGTTTGCGAAATATTCCCTTTTAGGAGTGGCTTTGATGACACAGTTCTTTCACAGGCTGTCCTTGAAAGCATTCCCAATAGCAAAATCACACTAATTGTCACTGAAGCCACTGATACCCCGGAGGAGGGTTTGTAGAAAAGGCATCACATTTGTTTACTGAAGCGTTGCTCCTTGTTCTCCTTACATGTTAACATCACCTGTGTTACAGGTTGTTACAAGTAGTTAAGCAGCAGTTAGAACCCAGGCACGTGGACTTTCTGTTCACTTCCACAAAACAGTAGATACTTCTGACTTTCTTCAGGAATGTGTGGATCTCTTGATAAATGAAGGTGTGAGGAGATTTTCTTTAATACGTATGTAAGCATAGAGAAGAGTTAGGAGACTCAGACTGACTGTGCTTGTCTGGAGAAGAAGAATGGTGTAGAAGTTCTGTGGGTGCCCACGGTGAAGGCTCCATGCTGTGCCACACTGTGAGGATATCAGGGATAAAGTCTGAGGCAGCCTGGGGGAATCTGCAGAATGCTTCACTGTGAAACATGACCAACTCCAGTGATCCTCCCATTAGAGAAGACAAGTAGAACTGTTCTGTGGGTAAGCACCAGCCCATGGTCCTGCTTTCAACATGTGCCCCTGAGGACAGAGCAACAGTGACCATTTCCAGCTGTTTCCTTTCCAAAGCAGGAAGAATGGAGTTATGAATGGGGACAGGTAGTATTTTTAGTCAATGAAGAGCTAAAGAACTTAGGCTGAGAAAAAGCTTCAGACAGGATGCCATGCAGATTAAACCAATTTCCTCCTCCCTGCCAAATGAAGTAATATCTTTTAAAGCAATAACCTAATCTGAAATTTTTTGTGATGCATTAGCAATTTCTTAAGCCATTCAACTACACTTCATGAACAAGTATTTTATGAGATATCTGAGAAGGAACATAGAGATCCTTGAGGGACCACTAACTAATACTAAACAGTAAGCTGTGACATTAACACAAGCAGTGAATCCAAAGAGTTATTAATTAAATGTCCAAGTGATGTACTGGCTAAGAGAGATCAAAGGCAGGATTTATGAATTTTAGGGCAAAAGTTACAACTGGGAAGGAGAAATGGAGAAAGATACATGATTTTATTTCTTCTTGGCAAAAAAACTTAAGTTGGACATATAGACCAAAATGTATGAAAGCATCAGTTCTTCTAAATGACTAAATGTGCCCTGCTCTGGCTCAGTATTGTAGGATCAATGGAATAACTTCACAGACATATTTCAGAACTACAGGAAAATAGACTTGACGTTGAACTACCCTTCCAGGGTAGATGTTATGGTCATTGTAGAGACAGGAAGAACATCTTCGCTCTCATACCATGGAGAAGGTGCCTGGAGTGTGCTAGTGTTGTTCCCCTGGAAGAGCGTCAGCCTGAAGGGCCTGCTAGCTGTCTAAACCACATTTAATCTTTAGAATAACTGTGCAAATCTACTGAGCATGCCATGCTATAATTTAGGCCTATCAGCACTGCTCAGGAGTGGCTGACCATTTCAGGTCCGTTTGCATAAGGAGTGAAGAATCAAAACAGGGCATGCTTGAAAACTGCTGAGTAGCAGGGCAAATCTGATGTGGTGATGCCACTCTTCCTAAAAACACTTCAGTCTCCTTATGAGGATTCTCCAGCATCAGGGTTGGAGGGGTGGCAATCCAGGCTAACTGGAATAGAGCTGGGAAACAACTTTTCACAGGCCTTTCCAGGGAAGGGCCAGCACAATACAGAAACATGTTTGTTTGTGGAACATTAGCCCATCTCCCTGTGTTACCTGTGCAACACAAATATCTTTTCACCTATTTTCCACAATAAGTAAGAGTTCTGTTTACCTCCTGGCACAAGATGGGATACTGTTCCACTTCTGCGTCTAATATGAATCAAATGTAGAATCACTGTTGCCAAAGTATTCAACTAAGAAACATTGGAACACTCAGGTGGGTTGGTGAGATAGCAAATATTGATGTGGACAGAGCTGCTGCACAAGTTTCTGAACTATTTTGGCGGTAAGATCACTGCTAGTGCGAAGTAAAGGCTAAGCCTGCAAATTAGGAGCTACCATCTCCTGATGTATCTCTGAGAAGTTGGGTACATCTGGCAATGTAATGGAATCTCCACTGGGAAATTCAGTCACCTCCCAATCCACTTTCTTTACCTAGCAATTGCACGGAGAGACTGGTACAACCCAGTGAAACTGGGAATAGATCTGCTGTCTATATTTTGAAAATGATGTTGAAAACCTGGAGAAGGTGCAGAGAAATCATTGGAAGTACAGAAATCATTCAAGAACTGTACGCAAAAATCCTCACAGACTGCAAGATTTCAAAGAGTTAAATCTCTGTGTTACAAGGGAAAAGATTGAGGTCAGGACTGTAAATCTAATGGAGGAAAAAAATGCTGCATGTATATAAGCTAAATGATCTAGCAGAAAGAGACCGAACAAGAACCTAGACCTGCAT
The DNA here is from genome assembly GCA_013400375.1 of Thinocorus orbignyianus. Taxonomy (NCBI): domain Eukaryota; kingdom Metazoa; phylum Chordata; class Aves; order Ciconiiformes; family Thinocoridae; genus Thinocorus; species Thinocorus orbignyianus. Next base: position 418,353 of record VXBW01000095.1, read on the forward strand.
TGCTAATGCCAAAGAAATTCTAGTCACAGAGTACGTTTTTCAAAGAGATAGTGAAAACCCCACTGATGCTGACTGTCAGTAGGCACAGTAGATGGCTGTTCTTGATTTCTGCGAGAATAAAGTATTTCTGGAACGCACACTTTGTCAAGCACAGACTTGTAGTCCAAGTGTGAGAGTGGCTGAGTTAAGCATAAAAGTCTGGGATATTCCAGAGACCAAAATGATTGTTCAGATAGTCCTTTCTAGCATCACATTTAGTGTATAATCAGAGATGAATCTATCTAACATTATTTATGAGCTCTGGGTTAATGACATAGATGTGCAATGATGTGTAGCAGTGCAGAGCTTATACTTGGAAAGGTCAGATCGGTTTGTGGTGCCTAATGACAAATTTCATTAAGTGTGTCAGCTTTAAGTTTTCACTTTGTCTGAGGGTTTGCCCCCTTTTCCTTACTCTCTGTTGTACTTATTCCTACACAGGGAAGAAGAGGATGCTTCAGTCTAACAGAAGGGAGGCTTCAAAGAACAGACTGCTTGTGGGTACCATAGCTAGTATTTTTAGAAAGAAAGGCTGAGAAATATTTAGATATGAAGCTGCAACATGTAGGCAAGGGATAAACTTCCAGGCAAAGAAGAACGGATGGGATTGTGCAAATAATCGAGTAGTTCTACACAGCTCTCAATTCTAGTTCGTGTTTTCACAGAATCACTGGAGTGCTGGTTGTAAGGAATCCCTGAATGTCCCTAGTCCATCCTCAAGCTGAAGGCAGGACTATTGCCAGCATCAGACAAAGCCGTGGCCAGTCTGATTTATGCTTCATCTCTAAGGATGAAGACTGTGTGTGAGAGATATGTTGCTTCTGGGCTCTATTATTTTCCTGATTAAGAAGTTTCCTAGGGCCCAATCTGCTCCTCCCAAGGTGCGACTTCTCATCATTGCCATCTTGAACCTCAGTATTCTTAGTTCCTTTTCTGACTTAGTCATAGGGGTTTTTGAGTTTACTTATTTTTACTTTCTTCACCAGTGGAGATTAGTGTGCACCTTGTTATTTGCAGTGTTACTGGAGATGTTATAACCTTCCAATATTAAATTGTGCTAGACTTGAAATTCTAGCTGTTCTGCCAATGTCATGGGACAAAGTTGCATCTGCTCACTTGTATGCTGATTAGAGGAATGGGGTCCCCGTCAACGTCCCAGCATACTCACTAAGAAGGAGCCATAGACACAACAGGGAATGAAAGCATCACTAGACTTGTGGTTGGTGGCATCCACTAAGCCACCAGGTGGAATGGTCTTGTCGAATGTGACACACACCGTTGGTGGATGTGCAAGCCATAGTTCATGCAGCAAATGTGTAATGCTGGTGGTACTTGGGACTGCTCCATGCAGATGCTCAGGTGCAGATGCTCTGCAGTTCTGCCCATGGAATGTTTGGGAGTCCTGCCTTGGAGCATTGCCTCCTGTGGGCATGGTGAAAGTTGATCTGTTGTGTAGACATTTAGAAGGAAGAAAGGCAGGACGAGAAAAGAAACAGCTTCAGCCTTCCCTTTGTCAAACTCATCATGATGTTGTTGCATTGGCTGAGACCTTTTAAGACCTTTGTGTCCTGGCTCCACGTCCAGTAATTGTGTCATGTGGCCTAGGACATGGCCTCCTTAATGCCTTACTAGGACAACATGGCCAAGCTGCTCATCAAGTGTGCAGCTTGTGTTAGGCCAACCAGTGTGCAATTGGCATGTTGTGAGGTTTGGAGTGGGGGTTCTTCACACTTCTATTGCCATTTATATTTCTGCATAATCTGCTACTGGGAACCAAGTTACCGGGTCTCTTAAGGTAGCACAGTGTGGGAGAACAGCAAGGGAAAATGTGGGGGTGTATTTCTGACACCAGTGCTAGGCATTTAGTTCGTTTTTATTATTGTATGCAGGGAAATAGAGGGGTTTTGGGTTTTTTTTCCATTCAGGGCTTCTACACTGGCACATACTGAAAATTTTGGTTTTGAAAAGGCAGAGACAGAAGCATTGTACCAAAAGTAAAATGACTTGTGCTGAAGACTGTAATAAATGAAATCATGGATAAAAGAAATAATCTCAAAGGCTGAATGACACCATGGCTGAGGGTTAGAATTGGGGGAAGAACATTTTCTTTGACAAAAGTTATTTTAGATTTTTGAAGACAGTTATTTCTTTTGCCTCAGCGTATCATTTAAGGTGAAAATTAGAGACATTATTTTGTTGGACCATTTTTCTGGTGTGTGTGTAAGGATGGGGATGATGCAATCGAAAGAACCCACCTCTAGCTCTGCTTAGGAGAATTTGGCATGGAACTTTTCAGTGAGTAAGAGTTAACCTAATTTATGCAGATTTATGAAGATTAAACAGCTGGACAAATATTGGGAAAAGATAGAAATAAACACGTTTGAAATTTTAAACACATTTGCTGTGACTTGCGCTCATCTTTGTGCTTGTTGCCCACAAACATCTTGACACACAATTTACCAGCAGGAGCATTTGTGGATAGAGCAATCTCTAGGTCTGTGCTGCAGAACTGTCAGAGAAGCTGCATTTGCAGTCAGGCATATTAGAAAATTTGATTCCATTCATTAAATCAGTGACATCATAGCAGCTAGTAGGTCTGAAATAGAAACTCTTGTGCATTTTATCAGTAGGAAAGGAATGAAGACCCATGGTGTAGTGTGCTCCGGAAGGGAGCAAAGTGCTGGGCCACACGTGGGGACCGTGTGGTCTGTCACAGGGAACAACTCAAATAAGGATTGAATTTATGAGGTTTAAAACCTGTTCATTCACAGTAGGAAAAAAAAGGTAGAGAACTAATTATTCCTGTCTAAATCGGAATGCAGATAGGTATGCATGGATCCCACTTCACTGAGCAATTTCCATGTGGCTAGGAACTTAAATTTAATTGAAAATCTTTACATCTTAAAAAATAGACTGGATATCAGGGGGCCACCAGACAGGCTTCAGTAAAAAAGAGCTGTAGTAGGGGAGCCTGTGGCTCAGCTCTTACCACTCTGGGCACAGGGAAGTTTCTCCTTGGCTCCCTCAGCAGCGTTGCTGCTTTAAGCCTGGCCTGGTCTGTTTCGAGGCGTCCGGGCACAGCAAATGTGGCCACCACACAGAGGAAATGCTGGGAATTGGCTAATTATGTTTCAGTGCCTGGTCTCTCTCTAGCACACATGGCACGAGCACCTGTGTAAAGCAAAAGCAAATTGCACTAAGACTTCCTACAGCCTCCAGACAAATCTTAGCAAAACACTCCGCTCCCCTCAGCCTCCCAAACAAGTCTGCAGGCATAAACTGCATCTTTGTGTGGTCTCTGCCATCAGGCATGTCTGGCAACGCTCTGTGGCTTCTTCTTTGAGGAGAGACAGATTTGCTCGGGAAGCTCCTTGATAATAGCCTTGAGCAGACAAATTCTTATAGAGAGGGAAGTTGAACAGCACAAATTTCTGATCACTGATTAGGGTATTGACAAAAAAAAAAAAAGAAAAAAGAAAAAAAGGACGCCAACAAACACCTTTTTTCCTCCTTCACCTGACTCACCCCTTAAAATCAAACACTCACCATCCCCCCTTCCTTGCCTCAATTCCCTGACTTTCACCCCATGTTACAGTTAGCCTGTCCCAATTTCTCTGGTGCCATAAGAGCCTGGGGGCATGTCTCCAACTGGTTTTTACTGCTGCTTTTTTCTTGTTCATTTTTCTCTGCCACCATTTTCTTCTTTAGTTTTTTTCTCTACTGCTCTTTGCTTCCAAGTTGTTTTCATGGAGTTGTTTCTTAGCGTCCCCACTATGGTGTGGGTCCCCCATGGCTGCAGCCCCTCAGGGGTGTTCCTACATCAGTGTGAGTGCTCACAACCATAGCTCTTTGGCGTGCACTCACCCTTTTTGCCACAGTGACCTCCCCCAGGTATCCATCTCCAGCCTCCAGCAGCCCCCAGTTTCATTTCTTACTAGGCTGGGTTGTGCTAGAGAAGAGCAAATTGTCTTTTGACAAATCTCTCTTGCTGTGGAGGTGCTCCTGGGCTGCCCATGCAAGATCTGGGCTTGGTTGGGCTCTGCCCTGGAGGGTGCTGTGCCCCTGGGCTGAGCTTGTGCCTTCTGTGTGTCCTTTGTTGGATTCCTTATTCTTTTCTTATGGCTTTTAGCAGTGATATATGAGATTTGCAAATAAACACAAATCAAGGTCTTGGGAGACCTTGCAAGAGACTTTATTCATTTCAACAAACAACAAAAAGGATTGTATTTGATAGAAATACCTGGATAATGTTTTAACAAAACTGCTTATGAAAGGCACGTGACTTTTATTACTGCAATAAAGGGCTTAAGTAACTCGATCATTTGTTCATTTGGTAGTTGGAGCTGGGGGGAGGAGGTGAGATAATATGTGGATTTTAAAATCAACATCTTATCAGCCACTGGAGAAGATAGCGTGCGCTGACAGCAGGCATTTCTAGAGGACTGCAAGGTCACCTCAGATAGTGGTGCATCAGGTGATCCTAGTGCTGCTGCCCTTCCTGCTGAAATGGCCCAAAAGTAATACCTGCCCCACAGTCAGGTATAACACACATCTACAGCAGCATGTACGGGTCCCCTCACAAGCGGCTGGAGAAATGGGATCGTATGGGAAACGGATGGCAAACTTGCAACATTTTTTTAAGAGCTGACTTTCCACAATGAAGTCTCTGAGGTTTAAGCATTTGTTTTGCTCCTCCCAGGGAGCTTGTGAGAGTGACAAGAAACCACCAGGGGTCTTGTGATAAAATGCTTAGTTGATCTTTGTGTTGGTGTTAAACTTCCAGCTTTCCTCTGCCTGCTGTGCAAACATGATGCTTTTTACAACTTTCATGAAAAGGTGTAAAAGGAGACACTGAAATAAGTAATGTGCATCTTGTTTTGGAAGTCAGTATTGTAAACAGTGTATGGAGTGGATGTTGTGACCTTGACAATGGATTTAGGCTGGGTTTAGCGACTGTCTACTCAAACTGCACAGGCGAGGCTGTGGGAAGTGACAAGAAGCCCCAGAGCAGGAATGGTGTGAGCGGGTTCAGCAGTAGGTGGAGGCCAGCTTGCTGGAGAAGTCCTCAGGACAAGCTTCCTGTTTCCTGGGGTGGGTGTCTGTTCAGGTAGTGCCTGGGCTGAAGCATTTCTTTTGCAGACTGAGCATTTGACTGGTTTGGGGGTACTTATTTAATACCTCTCACAGACACTGCTGGCTTGTTTCAAAGGTACTGAGTGTTCAGAAGCTCCCAAGACTATAATACAGACAAGACTAGACTATAATGAGACAAGACTATAAATTTGGGTCCTCAGGCCACCTTTATTAATAAATCTCTAACATCCTGAGTAGAAAATGGTTGTTTTGTGTTGAACCTCTGTTGTACCCTACTGATTCTGTTCAAAATAAGGATTCATAAATCATAGGACAGTTTGGGTTGGAAGGGACCCTTAAAGGTCGTCTAGTCCAAGACCCCTTCAGTGAGCAGGGGCATCCCCAACTAGATCAGGTTACTCAAAGCCCCATCCAGATTGATCTTAAATGTTTCCAGGGATGAGGCATCCACTGCCTTAGCACTGATCATGTTTCTGGAGCATATGGTCCACATGTAAGAGGTAATGCATGTTTGGGTCTGTATATCCTTTGAAAGATTCTCTGGAGGTCTGGAGATGTTAAGCACATCTATGAAACTGGTGGGCACGTGCCTCAGCTAGAACAACNCTCTGTCTCCACCTTTCTTGTAGGCCCCCTTTAAGTACTGGAAGGCTGCTCTAAGGTCTCTCTGGAGCTTTCTCTTCTCCAGGCTGAACAACCCCAACTCTCTCAGCTTGTCCTTATAGAAGAAGTGCTCCAGCCCTCTGATAATTTTTGTGGTTCTCCTCTGGACCTGCTCCAACAGGTCCATGTCTTTCCTGTGCTGATTGCTCTTGAAGTCTGGAGCTGGATGCAGTATGAGACACTTGAAATAGCTAAGGCTAGGCTGTGCTGCTACCTTCAGTGACAGGTTTTTTGCTTCAAAATAGGTTTTCTCTGCTATAATATTGGTGACAACCCAGCAGCCAGATAACAAGAGAAGCACCACCCTTAGCGCTGATCATGTTTCTGGAGTATATGGTTCACATGTAAGAGGTAATGCATGTTTGGGTCTGTATATCCTTTGAAAGACTCTCTGGAGGTCTGGAGATGTTAAGCACATCTATGAAACTGGTGGGCACGTGCCTCAGCTAGAACAACTACTAATAAAGCCAGGGTTACTGTTAGTAAGCATGGCATGTGTGTCCTGAATACGACACCATGAGCTGTTTTAAAAATAAAAGAGATTTGCCTGTGCCACAAAAGCAGATGAGCTATGGGGTTTATTTACCGTGTTTGAATGTTTCTACCACTTACATATAAAACACTGGCTCATGCAAACAAACTTGCAAACCTGATGTGAGATGTGAGGAGCTGTTGCAATGCGCAGTGAGGTAGTTGACTGCTTGAGGAATATATCCAGCTCTGTAGTAAATACTACTAAGGGAGAGTAAGAAGAGTTGAAGAGGGCTAAAAAAGCACTAGAATTGAACTTTTTCAGTCTGCTTCAAGTCCATTTGTTGTTTATCTGTAATGCTTGTTCCCTGTCTCTGACCATGCAGGGATTGCACTGCTGTTGGGACAAATCTCACTGTGTTTCTGAGCCCCAGATTTCTTCCCCAGGGAACATGAAGTTTGATCCTCTCAGGCTCAGTATAAATTCCATTGTGATTAGAGTTAAATGCAATGCCAAGCATTAAATGAGCAGAGAAGTAGGAAGTTAAGCAAGGAACTGACTGCCAGCTTCTGAACCTAAGGAGCGTAAGAATGTAGAAAGGCATAAAGAAACTGGAGAACACCTGTTTCCACTTCTGAAACCTCCTAGAGCGATAGACCAGACTCCTCTTTGGTTGTGCTTCCTTCTCCATTGTGAAGGCTGCTGCTCCAAGGACACTCTAGAATTTCTTTACAGGCCTGCTTGAGAGACATTTTCTGCAGAAAGCGTCATCACTGAAGGAGGGCTTGGCAATACTATGCTAAGAATCAACTGAGCAATTTGAAAACCTCCTCTCATTGAATCAGACCTTTAGACCATCCTCTGCAGCAGTCTAAACTCCATACTGAATGCTGTGCCCTATGAGTCAAGCAGCTCGGTATCCCCAGTTTTCAGAGTTTCGCAGAAGCTAATAAATCTCATTATTCAGAATGATTTTGGAAGAGTCCTGCCTTCTATTTCCCAGACAGTTTTTTCCTATCTACTCTGACCTGCATAAAAAAACACCAACCCCCTTCTCTATTTTGTATTTACAGAATCAGTTGCTTGGAGATACTTACCTGGTCCCTTCTGCATGCAGTTTGCCACTCAGCCATGACATAGTCACGACTCTAAAGACTTGTGGTAGACTCCTGAGGAAGCTGCTGCAAAGTACATGAAAGGAAGCTAAAGTCAGCTCCTAAGATTAAGATCAATGATTTCTCAACATTTTAAAACATACTTATTAAGTGAATACGCACATTACTTCATGGAAATGTGCAACGGGAATGGGGTATGATGCTTTTTCCCTTATCTGCCTGGATTTTCCTGCGTAGACGGTGTGTCTGTCTTCAGTCAGAAGAAAGTGGCAGATTATTTAACATCCATCTAAAAAGTGCAACACTCATCTGTGATTCAAATGGGATAATAGGCCATAATACTTAGGGTTACAGAGAGGTCAAAAGGAGATCTGTTGTTCAAAAAGGGGAGGTTTAATGCAATTTTTAACCATTACATTCACCAAAAGGTGATGATGCTAGTCTACAGGACAAACAATTAAGGACTCCTGAATTGTTGGTCTGTTATAAAGGAGCTGAACTGTAGTTGACCTTTCCACCAGGAGGTAAATTCAGTCAGATTTGCTGACTACATGCTCCTTTTTGCAGTTGTCATTGAGAAAAAGCAGAATTAAGAATAATCTCAATGTGGATAGCATGCAGAATTTGGTACTCTTGACTGCTTCAAAGTGTAATTTTATATTTCCCCTTAGAAAATCGAATTGATATTACTAAAATAAAAGAAGAAAAAGAAAGTATCCTCGTGCTGCCTAGAGTATTAAAAATAAAATCTCAGGCATATATTTTAAGGAAACTAACCTTCAGAAACCACTCGAGTTGAATTTGCTAGGATATCGGCCGTTGAAATGTGAATCAGCTCTTTCAGGTACCTCCAGTTCAGTGCATTTTTGTGTAGCCATATCCTTATTAATGGTAAATTAAAAGGACACCCGCAAGCACACACACACACACACACATGGAAATGTGCAACATCTTCCAGCAAAACCTCGGGATGTGGTGAAATTTATGAGGCAGGATTAATCTGGCTGAAAGTAAATACGACCAGTATGGATGTTTATATCAGGACTGATCACCCTTGTCTCCCTTTATAGTCAGCGGAGGGAACCAGCATTGCTGGTGTCTGATTCATCTCCTGCTCAAGTAGATGTCTGAAATGGGTCAGACACCTATTTCTGTTGTTATTTTCAAAGGCTGCTTTGGGTGCTTAACTCAGGATGAGAGACCTGCATAACAGACGTCTAAGGATGACTGCGATGAACCTGAGTCAGCAGTGTGTCCTTACAGAGAAGGCAGCTGCCTGCATCCTTGCTTGCAGTAGAAAGAGCTCAGCAACAGGTCCAGGGAGGTGTCTATTGACCCAGCTTTGAGCAGACAGTTTGACTAGATGACATCCTCAGGTTCTTTCCAACCTGGGCCACCCTGTGGACCTGATCCTCTATTCAGCAATTGGGAGACTGCATCTGGAGCACCATGTCCTACTTTGGGATTCCCATTTCACAAAGGCTTTGATGAACAAGAGTGAGTCCAGCAAAGACCACCAAGATAGTCAGGGGATGTCCTGCTACCCAAAATCGCCCTATCAGGGCTCGGCAGGAGGCAGGTCGTTATCTGCTGTTGCTAGAACATTTCCTGATGGTACTTAGTCTACGTTAGTCACCAGCATGACCTTTTCTCTTGCTGCTCAGCCCTTTGGCCTGCTGGCGATAGCACCTGGGCGCCATGTGAGAGCCCTGCTGCGTCTGGGCATGCCGTGATGTGACCTGCAGTCAGTTGCCTTTAGACCTGTGATTGTGACTTAGAGCTTCCTCTTCTCATGGATTCTAGAGAAACTGCACTGAATGTCCCCCCTCTTCTGCGAGGAGGATTCTAAAGGGTTGTTCAAGCAAGGGCTTCATCACTTACTGTAAGCTGAGCCATTCTTGCTTCAGTGGGTGGCCCCTTCATGGCAATAACAGTGAAACTGCCAAGCCCTTAATACCCTCTTGGAAAACTGCCTTTGGTACGTAGCAGAAAAAGGTTTTTAGAGTTAGGTATAACAGAAGGGATTAAACACAAAGTTCATGCAATTCACCCAGTTTGTACCATGATCCCTGGTGTTCAAGTTCCAGCCTGGTTTGCAGTTGCTGACACCTGCTGAGGTTGGGCATTCTCATAAAATTTTCAGGCTGGCACTGAGTGGTACAAATAGTTGGATAAAATTTTGCATACAGGTCTTGGTTATGTAAATTACAGAAATTTAGTCAATTGTTCAGCCTCTGCTTCCAGGAAGGAAGAGAAATAAATAACAGGCTTTCCAGAATAGTCAGAATACTGGGTCAAATTTGATCTGATGTGATGCTATTGTCTAGCTGTGATAGGACTGGAATCTCTTGTTTTAGTGAGGTGTTAGCTTAGTCACTGTGGTAAGGGTGCAGTGAGAGTTAAGAGCTGGAGCACTTGATACATAGCCGTAAAAGAAGAGTAGAGAATTGTTCTTTGGAGAAAAAGAGTATGTTCTTTTATTATGGCTTCCACTGCTCACTTGCTCTGTGACTGGACAAAAAAAGTCTGCAAGGCAGAAACCATTTGCCAGCACATTATTAACTGTGCAGCTCGCTTGGATTACTCAATGAGTCCAAATCAAATCTTATCTTCAGAGCCAGGGCAGACGTCAAGGATATAATCAGAAGGACCTTATCCCCTACCTATCATGAGCTTTAAGCAGAAGCTAAGCTCTCTGCTGTGCATGCCCAGACACAGAGCTGGCATCTAACCGCATGGTTGTTTTCTTCTTGGAGGAAGGGAATTACACATAACATAAGATATATGGCATAAATGACTGCTGTTGCCAATGATCTCACAAGAGTTTACTGTGTGATTAAAGTAAGAAAAGTCTTGCTGTCTCCATGTCCTCCTAATGATACAAAGGATGGTGATGGTTCCTTGCACTGAGAGAGAAACACATCTGAGCCCACAAACAGAAACCTCCTGCACTGTCCTGTTGGACTTGAGCCTGGTCTACAAACGGAGATAAGAAAACCTTGCAAATACTTCTGGTGAGGCACTGGTTTGTCAGGCTGTCACTGCTCACATGAAATGCTGTTTTTGTCTCCTATGCTACCAAAGACCAGAAATTTATAAGAATTATTCCAATTCAGGTCTAAAACCTGGTACTGCATTCTAGTTTCTTACTTTCTAGCACAAACTAGAAAAAGGAAAACAGCAGCAGCAGCAAAACTCCACATCCCTGGAGCAGCTTGTGTTGGTATAAACTGACATGGAATCTGGTTTACATGGATCCTGTTCAGAGGAAAACAAGAAGGCTCCCCCATCTACCCATCCTCTAGAATTAGCCTCTTTTTCTTTCTTTCAGGCCTGTGTTCCAAGCAGCATTTCACTCTGAAGACCTAAGTCAGTGTCTGAGCTAAGGTCTGCCTGTAGCCTGGGGGGTCTGGGTTCATGGACATTGGGCTGTGATCCCTTTACAAAACTGGCTGCGTTTTTCTGAGCTGTTTTTAGTCAGAGATCAAGCAGCTATTTATTACTTTGGAGAGATGTTGTACATTCTCCAGCTCTCAGGAAAAACTTTATTAGTTTTTGGTTGTCACATACTAAGAAGAAAAAAAAATATAAAAAAATAGAGTTCTTTCCCTCGGCAAACTGTGAACACTTCAATGGAATAGCTCTGGATTTTGCAAGGGGAATGCTTGCTGGAGGAAAAGAACAGCCCTCTGGTTTCACTTAGCAAACTATGAGCTTTGCGCAATATCGTGACCTCTGTTGAAAAGACAGTTGATTAATTAGACCATATATTCTGGAACAGTCTTTACAGATTTAAAGCTTACTCACATATGTGCGTAGAGTGCTTGGAGACCACCAGGTGATAATGCATTGCTAACTGAAGAAATATAGCTCCTGCGAAAACACGGGTGTCCCTGAACAATAAGAATTTTACTGCCACCTGAAAGCAGACTGCCTGTCCTGCTTGTTAAATTCCTACATAAGAGCCATCACTTTTCTGTCAATCAGAAACTGAAGAAACAGGAAAAGTTCAACAGCACTTGGTGGCTCCACTCCTTCGTGGTTCCTTTGTTTCTCCCTTCGTTGTCCTTCCAGTAACCAGCCTGGATTCCCCCTAATGCTGTACCTCTCCTATTTCATGTAAGAGAACAAGCAAAGGGCACAGAATGGATGGGGGAAGCGCAGATCCTCTCAAGCTGCTTCTCTCCTTGGTGAAAGCACATTGGGGCACAGAAATGATTCGGGACTGGAATAAAAATAATTGGTAAGCAATAATCAGGCAGACTTTGGGGTAATGTCTAGGACAAGAGGGAGTGGCTTCAAGCTGCCTCAGGGGAGGTTCAGATTGGATATCACGAAAAATTTTTTACACTGAAAGTGTTGTTAAAAATTGGAATAGGCTGCCCAGGGAAGTGGTTGAGGCACCATCCCTGGAGGTATTTAAAAGACATGTGGACATAGGGCTTAGTGACATGGTTTAATGATGATTTTTATCAGTTAGGTTGATGGTGGGACTAGATGATCTTAAAGGTCCCTTCCAACCTAACAATTCTATAATTCTGTGATTCTAGTGAAGACCTTTGTCTACTGCAGTCACTGACTGACTTGTTTAGGCAAGGTTGAGATGGTCTTCAAATCGGTGCCTGGAGCTTCTTATTGCCTAGTTCCAGGCCATCAAAGATATCTAGGCCATAGGAAAGAGCAAACTCAGGTGGTTTGGAGTTTGGACTGGTTGCATATGGCCCCTAGCTGAAGTGGGATGCATCCTTTGCTGTGTGATTCTCATTCCTGATGTTGATAGTGACACCATAAGGAACAAAGCTAGTGAAATATCTTGGTATTAATCTCTCCCTCTCTTTTTTTTTTTTTTTT
>VXBW01000095.1:430596-636251 GCA_013400375.1 Thinocorus orbignyianus
TTTTTTTTTTTTTTTAAATTTTGCTTTAATGTGAGATGAAATCTTCAGAATTGTGACCTTTCCATTTACAAGTCCATCAGTTACCAGACCTTATAATACCAAGGATGCAAGGATGTAACACTGATGATGGTGTGTACGCTTGGGTAGAAAAAACATAAAGCAGCTGCTGTCTTTTAGAAGGGGAAACACTAATGCTTAGAAATTTTGGGAAACACCCAAGATCTATATAAATTCAAAGGGTATGAGCATTCTACAGAAACTTCTTGCTAAACTGAAAAAGACATTTTGGATGATGGATAATTCTGTAGGACTAACATTTACAAAACCCATTTCCCTCATTGATTTGTACCAGGAGTCACGATATGAAACTTTCATTTTTCAAGACAGTTAATAGTGTATGAATCTAGGTGAATAAAGCAGTTGAAATTGTGTGGTTTTTTTCTCAAATCAAAGACAAAATTTCTTTGAGATCAAATGGGGCTAGGACTTTTGCCTGGGAATACAGTTTATGGCTGTCAACAACCAACAGCCAAAAAAACTGTAAGAAAACAGAAACAGCTAGGCTGTTACCTAGATTTTTCCTAGGTAACAAAATATTTGATCTCATCACTTCAGGCTACTCTTGGCACTTTTTGTATTGAAAAACAATAAAATATAGCCAGATGGGGCTGTTAATTTAGAAGAAATACAGCAAAGATTCTGTAAATATGCTTTGGATTTGCCTTGACTGAATTACAGCCACTTAGATTTCCTCTGTAAGAATGTTTGGCAGAATGAGTTAACTGCAGAGCTGTTTACTGACTTTTAAACAAGGATTACAAATCATGCACACAAAGTGATTTTTTGAGCTCATAATCATGAATCTGGTACAGGAAATACAAACCTGAGAATGACTTTTATGCAGTCAGAGATCACAAATATCCTGGTTGGTGTGTGTCTCCAAACTGAGACTGTGTTTATCAAACACAGAAAAAACAGCTCTAAAAGAGCTACAAGAGTGAGCTATTTATGGAGAAAATATACAAAATAATAATAATAATTTTGAAAGTATTTTTTAACAGCCACAAGCAGTTTTCCTTCTGGCTCCAAATTCCCAGAAGCAGTTTGGCAAATCCACACCTTGCTCATTATTACACTTGCATGGGAAGCTGAACTATGATTTCCTGTGTTCCAGTGTAAAGTCACAGGGCTTCTTAGCTTCTGCAACCCAATAATCTTAGATCTCTGCATGAACTGTTGATTTCTGTGATTTAGTGTCTGCCTTAGACTGAACACTGATGCTATCAGTAAACTGTTGCGGCAGGGTTTATCTCTTTTTGCAGGGCCTATGCATTTATCAGGCAGCTGTCACTATGCACAAAGGCAATTCACAGGCCTATAGATAAGCACGGGATCACAGAAAATAAAAAAACATATCCATGCCAGTGCAGACTCTTCTCTGCACTGCAACGTGGCTCTGCAGGTAGGTACATCCCTGCTTGATAAAGCCCTTCCATGTTTAAATATTAAGGATTTCAGTAGAATTTAACAGAGCAGTTAATTCCAGTTGCTGAATAGGGAGTATTTAAATGATTGAATCTATACTGTTAGTTGCTTGGTTGGTCATCTGCCAGTGCTAATGAACAAATATGAGATAGTCTTTTTGTTTTAGTGTTTTCTGCTTCAGAAGTGATGGTGAGATATGCATGGAAATGCACCTTTCCATCAAACTTAACTTACTTTTTTAAAATAATTGAACTCCTAAAAATAGTAAAGGAAATTCTCAATATATTTCTAGACCAAAGATACAGAAGAAAACTACAGACTTAGAGTGGGTGGTTCCATCTTCCTAAACTATTTAAAGTATGAAAGAGAATTTTGACTTTAAACATTTACATTAGCAGTTACAAACTTCCAAAGACCACACACTTATGGGGACTTACACAGACTCCTAGACTTCTGATTCCACCTTGGAATAGAGACAGAGAGGAGCGAATAGTTTGATCAACATCATGTAGACCATCCATAGCTCAGTCTGGATTTGAAACCACATTTCCAAATGACCATTTCTGTTTCCAGTGGCCAATGACCAATCCATCTTACCAGCCCAGAGTCCCTGTACTGCGCCATCATCCCCAGCAGCAGGAAAGCAGAAGCTTCTGAGATGTTTTATGAGCCTGGGGACTACCCCTAGCTGATACCTGCCTTTTCCATGCAGTGACCATAACCAGAACAGCTTGGCAGCAGAAGCTTCCTTTCCTGAACAACAGGGAAGGAAAGGGAAGGGAAGAAACCAGTCTGCTGTTTTCAGACATTATATGTGAAGGACTTGCCTGTTTAGGAGGTAATTTCTCATTAGCAACACCTGGCAGGCTGTTGACCTAGTGTGGTCCTATGGGTAAGGCAGAAAGCTGGGTAGCAAGAGTCTTGCTCTTGCTGGATACAGGAGGAAGGACAAAGGAAAAACAAGCAAGGTGAGAACAGGGCTGACACATTTTCTCACTGCTAAACACTGCCTGCAAGTGGCTGGTGCAGGCAAGACCCCCTTTCTGCCCTGCAAATTGAGCTGGTGTTTTCAGAAGTCATATAAGTTGTGCTATCTGGGTTTTAAGGGCAGAAGGTACCAATTGCATTCAGTCTGTTAAGAGCAGTGTTTGTCCAACACGAATGGGTGAGTACAGATGGAGAGGAGCTTCTGAGAGGGTCTATGCAGAAGGCAAGCAATTACTTAGAGACAGGGTATCCCTCTGCTCTGGCATGTTGGAACTCACTGTCGTGCCACAATGGTATTTTAGAAAACTGCAACACAGGACCGGACATTTTTGCACCATATATATTTGCTTGACAAAACAAGCCTTTATTGGTATGTGATGAGTAATTGCGTGCCCAAGCATTGCACACAACTGTCCCCACTCTGGGTGAAGGCAGAGCAGGCGCAGAGGCCCTTGTATGAAAACAAGGGATCCCAGAAACATACTGAATGAATTTCTACTGTGCATGCTGTCCTGTAATTGCACTCCTGGCAGCGTGTGCGTGGAGTTCCTGAAAAAGCTCTTGGGAGGGAGGGGGGGAAGAATAGAACAATATCAAAGAAGAGTGGCGTGGTGTTGATCAGCTTGGAAAGCCATCTTGCTAATTGCTTGCAGGACACATTCCAGGTTACTGCAAGCCAAGAGGCTGCAGGGTTTGTTGGGCTGAACTGAAAATTACAGTGCTTTCTCCTGTCCTTGTCTTACTTGACTGATGGGAGTCTCGCATCCCCTTGGGCACTTGCAGGAACCAGGATCTGGTGTACACCACTGCAGGGCGTGCTGCTGGTTAGGCTTTGATCAGAGTTCAGCCTTTGTTGTTGAAAGGAGATATTTCATCTCAGCAGATTCAAAACAGAGATGGTCTGTTCAAGGCTATTGCCATAGGACTTGTCTCCCCTCCCGTTCCCCCAACAAAAGACGAACAAAAGCAAATGACCAGCCAAATTATGTTTTGTTTCCACCGAGTAGCTGTTACGAGTCACTCGTATATTCATTATTACCAAGTCTGAAAGGCATCCTGCTGCGCTGATTTCAGAGCAGTTCCCTATTAGCAGTATTTTTTAGTGTATCAAAGTCGACTTTCAATTATCATCCATGACCTTAGAAAAATACTTATCATTGTACCTCTGAAGTTCACACCACTAAGCCTGGTAATTGAAGCAAGCCCAGCAAATATTCCAGAATGAATACTGAGAGCATGCTTATACTCCTGTGTAAATCACCCTGTATATATGCTCTGTGCTGAATGTTGCCTTCTGTCACCAGTGCTGTGGGGCTTGGTCCACAACCTGCTCCTCTCCAGCACATGCTGGACTGATGGATGTTGCAGCATTTAAGATGTTTTTCATGGCAGATGAACCAGGTTCAGGGTTTAGATGACAGTGAAGGAAGAAAGGCACCAGCTGGCTGCCTTCTGCAGTTGTGGATGGAGATTAGGTGCAATGGTAGGTAGCAGGCAGGAGGCCAGCTATGACTGACTTGCTTCATTCAATTGGTGCTTGTCTGTGACTGGGGATCATGCAGCCCTGCAGGTTGTGAGGTATAATTCTGGGGCAGCGAGCCTAAAACTAAAGTGAAGGTAGATCTGGGAGATTCCAGATGGTTCACTGGGTGAGAGGAATGGCAGTTCTGAGTATCGGTGATCATCGTGGGATCTGAACGCTCTTATCTGCACCCTGAAAGCTCTTTCTCACCACACATCTCAGTTTTCTTAGGCAGTAGAAACTATTTGTGAAATTGCTTCTTGATGCCCCTTGAGTAGTTCCTGCCCTTTATACTTCCTCTTGAAAATCATAGTTCTCAAATTAAGCTGTGCTCCAACACAAGTGTGGGAGTGGAGGGAATTTGTACCTTCCTGGATGCTCCTGGTCTCTGGTTTTCTTGGGAACTTTCCTGACCACCTCTTCAGGTTGACAGGGCAGATGCTACAGTTGAGATATAATGGATTAATCATACTGAATAAATGATTTAGCTGTTGAGCTGACACATAGTGACAGACCCAAGAAATAACTCTTCATTTCATCAAGTAGCCAGACATTTTGATGGATGGGGACTACAAGGTAATTCACTGAGGTCAATGGACTGTTATGCCAGAGGTTGACAAAATGAAGACTTCACTAGTTAAACTGGGTCCCAGAGATACTTATATTGGTGCCAGCTGGGAGCTGGAGGTACCTCTCCACAGAGTAATCGAACAACATCTCTTAGCTAAGTGGAGAATGATTGTGCATTACAGCAGACCAATCTTCCTGCCATGCCTGGTAGCTCCCAGAGGGTCAGGTATGAGCAGTCTGTAGCTTTATAGGTCACTGAGAGCTATATACCCCTTTCCACCTGATCCCTGAGTGCTGCCTTACTGACATTCTGGGCAAGATGGGAATCTCTAGCAGATAGCACAGTCACATAACTACAGATGGGTAAAAGCTGAGAGCACAAGACAGCCTTGTCCTGTTATTTGGGATACAACAGGCAAAGGATGCTCCAGATCCATGAGGGGAGCAAATGATAGCCCTCACCAGAGGTTTCCCACTGACAATATTAACCAGTCTTCAGATCTGTGGCTGGTGCACAGCGACTGAGGACTGGGTGTGAGTGTTTGGCTACCTGTCACACCCAAACCGTTCCTTGGAGACATTCAGGGGACCTCAGATGGCAACCAGCCTCAGTTAGCCCCACCAAAATGGGTTTCTATTTCGCAAAAGAGGTATCAAGCCTGACCTGACCCTCACAACCCATCATTAAAATTCCTTGGGAACTCCAGCCCTGCCGGGGGCAGATTCCAGGTCCTGAGAGTGAGGTCATGTCTGCAATGAGCCCATGACAATAATTTCCATTATATAGTCCTATTTATTCTCTGAAGTCATACTAACGCTGCTGCAGAATGGGGCCACAGGCAATAGGGAAGACCATCCATCCACTTGTGATATTATGGTTTTTTTAACTTGAAGTTGTTAATCTGATGTTTCCAGTTGCTTTGGTCCAGCACAATGGCAACATGTCGTGGATTGCTGAGCTCTGCTTTATCAGTACTAATAAATAAAAAACAATGTCTTTTTAAATAAGTGAATGCTTGCATCCAGCACATCCTGAGCATGTGTGTTGCTATAGTTTGCACCACTGCTGTCATTCTGCATTTTGCTTCCAGGAGGATTGAAAATTGTTTTCTTCAACAGGACAGAGATTTGAAAAGTACCTGGCCACAATTTCTCAGAGTTCAGCTGAGTTTTGGTGTGTTTGAATCTGGCTTGGAGGCAGAACAGGATTAGGGCTTAGGCTTGGCTCTAGCATAAGCACTTTGTTTTTCTACTTCTGTTGTCTCCCGGGTAAATTTGCTTTTCTTCATCGCTTGCTGTCTTCTACAAGAACTGTTGTTCTGTCTGAATAAACCTGTGTGCTCCTGTTTAACCTGAGAAATGGGAGACTAACAATGGGGTATATCCAGGAGATGTGCTGGTTTTTTTAGCATTCATGCACTTTCTATTGGAGTTCCCACACCAGCCGTGCCTGGACCTCAAGAGTGCTCTGCCCTCTGAGTTGGGTTTTCCTTGTTCATTACCTTCTCTGTCATATGGAGGAGGAATGAAATTGTAAAGATTACTCATTTACAGTTTCTGTAGGTACAACATTCTGTGTGCTTCCTTTCTCTAGTAGACAACACTCCTCAAAGGGAGTAGTTGAGTTTTCGGTCTCCGTGTGGCCATAGCACTGTTATGGTGACAATCCTTTTCTTCTTTAAACTGAAAATTTTAAAAGGTTTGTTTTCAGAATGCCTTTCTAATACAGTACTGAAGCACCAGGGGAATAATCTGGGGCAAGAGTGAGTTAATAAGAGCTTATCACGAGGAGATGAAACCTAAATAGGAAATATAATTAAGGCAGCATTAGGTATACTAGATCTTTATCCATTCATTTCTGCCAGTTTGTTTGTGTTCTTCAGAGCTAAAAAAAAAAAGTATTCTACTTCTTTCAGCACATTTCTGTTGCCAGTAGCCACACTGGACGCTGAAAACAATGTCCCAGTCTTTATCCCTTTTTTGCCAGTGAAAAGCAGAATTAATTCCAGGTACTCTGCAGTGAGTCTAGTTTAAAGGAGAGCAGAAGAATGGGCATCTCTCCCTGCAGACCCTGACTTCTTTGCTTGTTGGTTGGTCGAGTGAGGAAGACATGTAAAACTGCGTTATGGTTTAAAAATTAATATTCTTTCACGATACATAAATGTCTGCCTCCCCAATCCTATTGTGCTGGCATTATCATGGAATGCTAATGAGGAAATTAGAAAAGCTTTTTAACATAGATGACAACACATCCTGGTGTGCTCTACACAATTTTTGGCTCCTGCATGGTTACTCCATGTCCAGCTTTTTGTACTGAAAGAGAAATTTACAGCTTTCTTGTTTTTTTCATTCCTCTCCTTGAGCTGGCTCTGAAGATAAATCCTTCTTAAGCTTTTAAACATAAATCAGAGTTCAGGGATGATGTGCACTCAGAAGATGTCAGCTGTCTATAGCTAGTGTTAGCTGCCTTAACAGCTTGCTGCAAATTCAGAGAAAGCCTCTTTACTTTCCACTGCAAATTCTTTCCTTGGATCATTACAGATCCATGGAAACAGTGCGTGTGATGCACTAAGAGTTAAAGTGTTTAATCTAATTTTATGTGAGTCTCTGCTTTGTTGCTGTCCTTTGTCTGACAATTACTGTGTAATGCATAGACAGTAATTGCAACGCCATTTGTTTCATGGAATTCATTAGCATGTGTGTGATGCTCATCTGATAAAATGCATGTCTTGTGCAAAACATTTAGCAATAGACATGGCCTGGGCCTTGAGTCTTACGTGTGGTCTGCCCTTCAAATTCCTGAAGATTTGTTGCTGTTTACTTCAGGGCTTGGCCTCACACCTACCTTTACCCAGGAGAAAAATAAGGGGTTCAGTTCAGTCTCACTCACAGCTTGGGCACCTGTTTGGCAGCAGCTCCCACGGATGTAGACATGCCCAGATATCTAGAAGGGAGAGGAATCAAGTCTGAGGGCAGAGTGGGAAAGGGGCAATGGGCATTTCAGCCATCTGGGCAGCTGAGTGCAGCAATGGCTGTGGGACTCCATAAGAGAGGTGTGACCCGACCACTGACCACACAACCATTGCGAAATGGCTTATTAAAAAAGTGAGCGTTCATGTCGCTTGCAAGCAAACCCACCCACACAAGATGGGAGCCGGAGCACGGTGTGCAGGGCTTGGGTGCCTGTTCCTCATCATCACTACTGCCTGTTCCCACACAGCCCCAGGTCATTGTCTTGTGTGGGACTGTTTGCCTCTGTAAATTATGGTCCAGAATTTTCACGTTGGCAAGTTTCACGCAGCAAGACACCAAAGGTACTTGCACTCCATGAGAACAGAGGCAAGACCTCCTCTGGAGATCACATCATCTAGTGCTCCTCGTGCCCTGCTTTTCCAAGCAGATTGCCTCCTTCCATGTAGAAAGTCCTTCTGAAGCCCGAGGGTCACTTCTCAACTCTGGGGTCAGTTTGCACAGATCCAGTCAGAGCCATTCCTAGTTTATGTTTATTTAACACCTTAAGCTGCTGTAACTAATCACTGTGTCTCTTTTCACGAGTCACTGAGTTTAAAAATAGACATTTGGTGCATCTGGATTTGTTCCAAGACACACACTTCTGGATTTTCAGATAGACACATTTTCTCCGTTTGTATAATATTTCAGAGGAGTTGTATAATTAATTATTTCTTATCTTGATCAATATGTTACCAAAGTGAAAATCATATCCGTCCTTCTGCTCAGTTTTAAGAGATTTTTTCCATCTGAGAAGCTGCTATAAAATAATTACTTTTTCAACTGAAATAAATATTGCCTAGCTCAAGGCTTTTCTGAAAGCAAGAGTATCAGAAGTTTTTCCAGTATAGTTCTCCAGAGAAAAAGGCTTTGCTGATCGGGGAATGGATGATTTGGCTAAACCAGTAGCCATCACTGGCACTTGTGTGGTTTGTATGAAAATCACAAATTTGTGATTTATGTTCTCCTTTTTCAAGTTGCACTCCAACTGGCTTTCATGATGGACACTGGACAAATTTCTAGTGGATCAAAAGAGCTTGGCTCCATGAAACCTTTAGCTGAACTGGAGTGGAAGAGTGGCTGGAGGAGAGACTGGAAAGTCGATCAAAATATTTGCAACATGTGGAACTGAAAAAAGAGTTTGCTGTTGCAAAAAATTGTATTTCTCTTTCTGTAATCATTTGAACTGTAGTGGTAGTCCAAATTCTCCAATCAACCTTTTGGCCTGTTAGCAGGGGAATCACTTTGCAGTAAAACTGGAGATAAGCTTAATGTCCTTCATTGAGATTTATATTGTTTAGGTTGAATATTGATTCTCTTAGCCTCTTTGGAAAAAGACCAACCACTCTGGAGATGGCAACCTACAGTTGTAAAAGGGAGCAGTACAGAACTGGCTAAAAAAACTCTTGATATGAGTACAGCTCTGGATCAGGTGGGAAGGACTGGGGCAGGAGATACAGCAGAGTAAACAATTTTGCTTGGAAGGGGAAGCCTAAAAAGTTACAGAATATGGAGGGGAAAAAGGTGGGAATCCATATGAAAATTTTAACTGACTGTCCTGGATATGCATCAAACTGGCTGCCCGCTGGGAGCTGGAGGTTGCAGAGGCTGATGCCTGGTGTCTTCATTCCTTGCTCCAAGTGATAGTGTCTTTTTGATCTCTTTTTTACTTCTGCTACCTGTACAAGGCAGTTATTTGAAAAAGGAAGCTGGTTTCTCTTTGTGCTACTGTGCATGGGAACTTGTTGCATGCTAGATACCCTTGACATGATAAATACAAGAAAGCAGGTACAGCTTCCTCAGTTACCTACCCAGATACCTGAATAAAAAAAGAGAAGAGAGGTTCAGTGTGCATCCATGATGGATTGTGGTTCAGTGCGCATCCATGTTCTTCACCACCACATCCTGGTGAAGATCATAGGACCTGAACAGCTATGCTCCCCTGGGACCGCCAACAGCTCTAAGGAGACACAGGGACAGTGGGTTGAGCACGGGTTGTGCTGCCTTTGACTCAACCAGTGCATCTTCCATTGCCACTGAATGTATGCCCTAAGGTGCCACTTACTGTTGAAATCTTTGCTGGAGTGTCCTAGTGAATCTTCTGCAAGGTCCTAGTTGAGGCTGACAAGTTGTGGTGACAGAGCCTCAGATGGCTGACCCTTGGGGTTTGCCATTCTCCTTGTGCTGGTTTTTGAATAGGTTTTTGAAAGTGTGCCTTCCAGCAGCTCTTTGAACTCTGTGGCTGGAAGTGATGAATGGGCGGTCAGCAAAAAGACCTAGAAATAAACTGCTGATTCAATTATGAATGAAATTGGCCTAGCCAGCACTATTAAAATAAATATTTTGCCTTACATTGACTGGAGAAAGGCGTGATTTTTACAGCTGTGTCCACAACAGGCTGATGTAAGAGCCCAGGGACGTTTCTGATGCAAGAGAAGTCAGTTGAAGTTGAGCAAAAGCTGTTGCTGAATGTGGGAACATGTTCTTGGTGATGAAACATCCCTAGTCAGAAATCGTCTTTTCCTTTTGGGTGATTTAATAAAGTACTGGAGAACACAGCCCAGAGAAATCTGCCAAAATTTTTCAGATCTCAGTCAATTGCTTCCCTCCTTTCTCTTTCCTCACTGGCCCAATTATTACATGTTGTTTTAATTATTATTTTTATTTATTTATTTATTTTTATGCAAGGATAGCTTAAGTCTGCATGGCACACGCTTCATTTCATTTGAACAGTAATTTGCTGGGATGGCATTTAAACTATCTGACTGATTTCCAGGTGAGCACCATGAAGTGAATAAAGGTGTTCTTGTCTTTCCAAATGAATGCTCCAGGGTCTTAGTGGAGATAAACATATGACACTACATGGATTCAGCTCACTCTGTATTTGGAAACCGCTCAGAGAGCCAAAGGCTTCAAGTACAAAATAAGGAAACCATGGACATGTCTTGTTGGCACTGCCCGCTGATGCTTTGCTGATCCCTCCTGACAAGGCAGCATGTTTCCTACTGGGAAGTGCTGGTATGGAAGTGTCTGTCCCACACTTTCAGGGAAACCTTGGAGGACATACTGAGGAAGCTGAGAATTCAGTCATGTAAGTCACTGGACAAACCTCCAGGAACATCAGATGAAGGTCTGGATATGAGCTAAGATGGTCCCACGCTGCATGTCTGTGCAGCAGTTCCTGGGGAGTTCTGGGGCTGCTTCCCAGTGAGGAAAGGTGGTAAGGTTGCTCACAGTAGCCTTCCTGCATGTGTTGCTGCCCTGCCTGGGTACTCACTGCTGCTCCACAGGCATTAGGGCTCATAAGAGTGAGTAGGAACTGTCAAGAAACTACACCTGAACACTATCTTTGCAAGTGACCTTGATGGTAGATCTCAAATATGTCACATTTCTAAGACAGTTCATACTATCTTTATTTTTTTCCTGCAGGAGAAAGAAAGTGGGCAGGCACTGCATCCATGCTGACAGGCACCTGCTGAAACTGCAGGAAGCTTGTTGACTCCTTGCTGGTATTTCAGTGGATGGCAAGTTCCTCTGCTTCTTTAGGTTCTACAGGAAAAAAATCTGTCCTTGGCCTTGTAGATCAACTGGAAGTACAGTAGCTGTATTGGCTTCAAGTGAGCCCCAAGAGTCTATCATAGTTTCTTAGTCATAAAATTATATTTTGAGGATACAGTGGTCACTGTCCTCTGTATGCAAGCTGTTTGCAATACTCTTTTTTTAAGAACAGCAGGAATGTCCAACAAAAGACATTGATCAGCAATGATTTTGAGATACACCACTTCTAGAAATAGTGGGGTTTTTTTTAAAAAAAATGCTAATGGATTTTACTTTACAGTAGCTCACTCCTTTCCAAAGCTCTTCCAAACCCATGGGAACCTTGACATCTAGTAAATATTCTTGGACAGGGATTGCAGATTTTGACACCATCATAACAGGAAGCTTTAGCTCATGGAGATGAATAAAGTAACAATAACTGCTGTATCTCACTATTTATATTCAAAAGAGAAAGTCCCAGAAACACCCATGTAGGTCACAGTGCCCTTCTGTCTAATGTAATGCACTGCATGATGGTTATAAGTGGAAAAGTGGTTTAAGTGTTAGGTGTTGAATCAGGACAGCTATTCCTACCTGC
Organism: Thinocorus orbignyianus; assembly: GCA_013400375.1. NCBI lineage: Eukaryota > Metazoa > Chordata > Aves > Ciconiiformes > Thinocoridae > Thinocorus > Thinocorus orbignyianus. The sequence goes on from VXBW01000095.1 coordinate 442,305, forward strand.
CAGTGATTCCTTGTGTCTCTATGGGCAAAATATTTAAATAATGTACTTGTTTACTTTCCTGTCAGGACAACCAGTGACACCCACCTTAGTAAAGCTATAGTAGAGACGAGAAGTGGAAGACTAGCAAGTCAGGGCTGGCAAGAATAGGATTGTGAGGCAATCACATCATCTAAATTCATCGCCTTTACGCTACAAAACAATTCTCAAAATCATCCAAGAGCCTAAAACAAGGGTCAAGAGAACTAAAATTCATACTGAACTCTAAGGGTCCTGCTTCCCCATTTAGAGCCTCCCCTCTGCTCTATAGCATCAGCGTGCATGGAAATCCAGGGAAGTAAATATTCTTTAGTTTGTTTATTTGTTTGTTTATTTGAGCTCTGTGCAGCACTGAAGTTGAGGGAGCCCTGCAAGACTGGCCTCATAACTCATGGCGTGCTTGGTAATTGAAGGGTATAAGGGTAAACATAATAACATTGTCTATTTGAACAAGAGGCAACGTGGATTTGAATGGGCAACGTCTGTTATGAAAACAACTGCTTGTTTTCCCTGTGTGTGTATATTTGTCTGCATGTGCACAGACTGTACTCCATCTAGTGACTGTGCAAAAGCCAATGATGGGACCAATAGCAAGATTTTTAAAAAAGCATAAAGCAGAAACAAAAGGTCATTTTACTTTGTGCTGATTGTACTCCAGCTACAAGATGTTCTCTGAAAATGTTTAGGAAAACTTTCATCAAGATATTCAGTAAAATATGAATATTCAAACCGAAATAGCAAGAACCATTTTATACCTGCTGCAGGTTCTGTACCTGAGGTTAAACTTTTACAGAAGCTTTTTTCTTTTTTTTTTTTTTTTGTTTTTTTTTTTTGTTTTTGTTTTTGTTTTTGTTTTGTTTTGTTTTGTTTTCAGGGATATTCTTTTTTGCCATTTGAAAAGGATCCTTTTTATTCTCTTGCTGCCTGAAAAATGGCTGGGAGAAACAGGGCAGTTAATGGAATTAAAGTGTGAGGCTCACTTCATCCCCTACAGAAATTATTTTCCTATTACAGAAATTTCCCCTACAGAAATTATGTTTTCACTTGCATTTTACTCTGCAGTGACCAGTGAGGCATTACTTGATCTCCCTTGCAGGAGCTCTGCTGCCATTGAGCAGCTGAGCTAAAATGGTGGGGAGGCATAAGCAGGGAATTCTAGGGGTTTTTTATATTTTAGGTGTTGTCTATCTATCTCACTTTATACATCTCTGCAAAAATGTCTTGGCCAAGACTTTCTGAAAAGGATGGAAGTCTGAGACCAAACTTTGAGGATTTTAGAAATAAACCCAGCTAAAGCAGTGTTCTCATCAGTTCCCATTAATATGGATGTTCTTGGAGTTGTCATCACTTGCCTAAATTGTGCTACTTGCATCTCATTTTGAGTCTTCTCACCTAAACATGCCAGCCACTGGTCTAAACTACTTCTGAAAGCTCCAAAACCAAAGTCAGGATTTTATATAAATGCATTCACAAGCTAATCAGATGTGAGATGCAGGGGGTGAACATCAAAGATACAGCTGGCCAGCCCAGACCTAGCCAGAACATGTGCTCATGAAGAGGTCCTGCTCACCCTGCGAAGGGGAAGTCTCATCCTTTCCCTGTATTTACCCCTATATCTGGGGTATTTTCCTTTCTGTCTCTCTTCTCTGAGATACAAATTGTTTTTGCTGTAAACAGAGTATCAAATTTAACTAGGCAATAATGAGTTTATAATTAAAATGTGATAAATAAGACACAGGAAATGGTTTCACAAGTATCCAGGACCACCATGGAGTCAAGGAAGGGTCTAAAAAATCTGTGCATGCAAACATGCTCTTACTTGCTGTATGTTGTAACTCGTCCTACAGATATTCCTGGAAAACTCAACAAAAATGCTGACTTCTTTAGTGAGAGACATCTAAAATCACGTGCCATTAAATTGCATTCATTGGGCTCTCAAGACTACTCATTTGCAAGTGTATCCTCAGCCAGCCTGTCACCAGATCTACTTATAGAGAGAGTTTAGAGCAGCTATAGGAAAAGTTGAGAAATATTTTAACCCCTAATTTTGTGTACCCCTTTTGAGGTGTCTGGGCCACAAAATGTGGTATGTTATGGGGGCTGAGCTCCTTACAGCAGGGCTGGTCCCAGTGAGTGGATTCAGTACAAGCAAATTTCCTGACTTGAAAATGATTTTGAATTTCACAAAGAAAGTGAAAAAATAAATGTAGAAAATATTTTCTTCCAGATTTTTTTCAGTGCCTTTATCTTCTCCCCAGAGTAACAACCTAAGCTAAAGTACTTCTACGTAGGAGGTTTCCATTCATAGTTTTCCCTTCCTGCACCCTTGTTTTGCTTGTTTATGGAAGAGAATAAACAGAGAGGAACAAAGACACATAAAAAGCAAATGCTGAAATGTAGCATTTTGTTCCTCTGAACTGGGCCCACAGTAGGGAATTTGTGTGATAATTGATTTCCTACAATATGCAGGAGATTGGGTGAGATGCCCTCCTGGCCCAGCTTCCCATGACACTGACAGTTTATGAACACCTTAAATAAGGGTTCTAAATAAGGTAGTTTCTTGATCTGGAGAAGCCTGGAGGTCTTGCTCTAGCCCAGTGAAAATGATATAGGTACTTGCCACGGCTGACAAGGGCATAAGCAGTGCTGGGTGTAGGAAGAGAGCCACAGTGTCTTTTTTCTAACAATACTACCTTGAAACCAGCTCACATCATCTCTTCTTCTACTCGCATGAGGTTTTTGTTTATGAAGGACAGGAACCACCCCTATTTTATCCCAATTTCTAGCCTGACAGCTAGATTATATTGCTCTAAGGGCTGATGTATGTGAGGATGCAGGCTCCTAGGCCACTGTAGAAGCAGCCACCCACCCAGCAAAGCAAGTTCAGTTTTCTGATCTCCTGGTGAAGGAGAGACCTGCTGCTTGCACCTAAGGGATGTGAAACACAGCCAGCACCCGTTCCTGGTAGTTCGTCTTGGTATGTCCCCACTCACGAAGTCACCTTCAGAGTTGCCCAAGGTGGGCAGACAGAGGTAGCTCCTGGCATGGGCATTCCAGACAGCTTCAGAAACAGCAGGTCTCTCCAGGAGAGTCTAGACACCGAATTTGGGTGAGCTGAATCACCCTTGTGATGTCTTACCCATCTAACTTATATTTGTCGTGCCTAACCAGTTTGGGTGCCTAAAGCAGATGGTTTTGGCATCAGCCTCCCATAGAGACTAATTAGGTTCAAGTCCCTGATCTGGTGAACGGTTGATGGTCTGTACAAAACTGAAGAACTCCAAGCAAAAAGGCTGAAAAAGGCAGCAGCCTAATGAGTGCTTGGTGTCCCTGAGAGCCCAGTGCCCCAGTCCCCTGTGAAAATCAAAGCAACTACAGCTAATCTGATCTTAACTCTCTTTCATCCAAGGTGAGAGTCCCCACCGCAGCCCTGTGGGCTGTCTGCCTGTCTCTCTGCTCTTTCATTTGAAGTAATAGCTCTCTTTTTCTTCATATGGAAATAAGAAGTATTTTAAAATCCCAGGAATATTTGCAAGGCAGGAAAAGTGTTTCCTGCCCAGCCACAGCCACAGCTCGCAATCACAGCCCTTCTGAGACCAAGGGCAGGCTGTCTCTAATTGTGAGTTATACTCAAATATGTTCACTTTTATGAAGGTATTGTAATTTTTTTAATTTCTAAAGGGTTATTCAGTGTGAGAACAGCCTCAGACCTGATGAATATACCTTTCTGTGCAGGTCTCCAAGTACAGCATTTCTAGGTTAACAGTCACGGACTTAAAAGCCAGCTGAGATCTTGGAGGAAACTTTATTAAAAATAGTCTATCTGTCTGGAATAGGAGCCCAAAGTTTGCAATGTAAAATAGTTGCTTATGAAAAATGCATTCTTCTGAAGTGAAACAGAACGTAATCTTTCTGGCAAAAAGCCAGAAGTTTAATTTCTGGTCCAAAAGCTGTCAAAAATCAGACAACAAAAAATGCCTGTCACATTTATAATTTCACATTCTGTGCGACTCTGTGAGCAGATTAACTACAGATCGGGAAAAGAAAAGAAAACTTCCAGCACAGTTCAAAGAAGGGGGCCAAAATGGGATGAGGAGGAGGTCCCACCTCAAAAAAGTCTTTTCCTCCCCACTTCAGGCATGTCAGGACTGGGAGTGCGTGTGGGGGCTGCGTGGGTTTCCACCTGTAGGCAGTGGCATTGTGCACAGCAGTGAGGACATCAGCATGTAGACATATTCACAGAGGGTTGTCATTTGGAACTGGCTTGATTGTCCCTTTTGTTTCCGTAGAACATAGCTCAGGGGGAGGAGTAAGAAAGTGGGGCCTGGGGAGGCTAGTGAGAGGACCAGATTTCACCTTGGTGACCACAGGCTGTTGAAGCATCCTTCCCACTGGGGAACCTCCTCCTTTAACTCTGGTTTTTGGCACAGGGCTGCTGCTGCTGCACATGGCAGTGCTGGATCAAGCCCTTTAGTAGCTCCTGTTTTCACCACTGACCATGTTACCATGGCTGTTTCATCAGCACTCCTTTTAGTGGAGTGTTGGTAAGGTGTTGCTGGTTGTTTCTTACACACCTCTAGCATTTTACCTAAAAGGCAAAGGGATTTTACTGGTGTATAAAGTTACCCCTTGAACAGCAAGAGTTATTCAGTAGCTTTCATGGCACAGAGGAAGGGACAATTCCCTTTTCACTTAGAATAATTTTTTACTTCAGCTGAAATTTTATGTTCTTTATCCCTTTTGTTGACTTTTTGGTTGAAAAAAAACAGAACTGGAAAAGCTTTTCAAAGTGCTAAGTTTTGTAGTTTAGATAGAAGCACATAATGGAATAGATGCTGTGCATCTTCCTTTTTCCCCTCTGAAGCAAAAAACAGCCGGAAACCAGCCCTCTGGTGTGCAGACAACATCTCCTCAGGCCAGGGAATGATGTGAACTCCCATTTCCTGCATCCCGGGGTTGCGTATTATGGGAAAAAGGCACTCCAGCGGAGAGTGGGAATGAGTCCTCCACCCTGTGGGGCTGTGAATGCTGTTCAAGTGAGACACCCCTGGGTGGGGCGAGGCTTGACACCACCACGAGATTTCTCAGTGACCAATTTACATGGCTTTTTGCCCACTGGGCTGGTTTGTGGCTCCTGCTTTCAAGGACCTCTGTTTAGGGAGCCCAAATACCTGGCTCTGCTCAGTTGTATAAGACAGTGAGTACATGGGACCAGATTGTTGTGCATCTCGGTGTTGTGACACTTATGTCTGTTGTGGGTCTCATCCCAGGTGCCCATGTCTCCTTGGAAAAGTGGATTTAAGCTCTAAAAGTGCTTAATGCTGGTTAGCTTGTCACCGGCACTACTGCCAATGTCAGTTCTCCCCGTGTATGACCAGGCAGGCGTGATACAGAAAATGGGGAAGTCAGTACAAAACCCCTTCCTCTTTCTGGCTCCTAAACCAAAGGCACAATTCAGCTCACTTTACCCTGCTGGCAGGGACAGTGAAGGGTATATGTATTGCAGGTGCTTAGCTGTGACTAAGTCCGGAAAAAAAGATGTTGTTTTCCAGCATCTGGTGTTTCCTGAATACGTTCTTCAGCTGCTATTTGATGTTCCCTCTCTAGGCATTACTGTTCCACCAAATTCATTAGGTTATAATAGTGCTATTAATCCTGATTAATATTTTACTTTGTTTTATCAGACTATGGTACACAATCCCTTCGGAAGTGAGAGCGGATGGGAATAATAAAATAAATTAATAAAGATTGTTAATGAATAGCGGCCTTGCAAAGTCAGCGTGATGGCTCACCAGTGGGAGGGAAATGCTTGCACTGTTGGAGAACGACCCTTGTGAAGAACGTCAGAGCAAACCAGGTTCCTTACAGCCATGCAGGTTGTAGCTGAGACATATAGCGTTGAGGGGGCACCAATATATTGCAAAATAAAAAGGAAGCCCTAAGAGATAGATATAAGAACCCTGAGAAAATGGTCTGCAGGCTATTACCCTGATGTTCAGTGGATGACAATGTAGAGAGGGGATTGCTTGTCTTTCAGGAAACATCCTTTTTTGTTGTACATAGCAACAGTTGCATGGGTTTAAGAAGTCCTGGCTTTTAGGATATGAGCATAAACTAGGGTGAATATTGTAATAAAAAGTAAAAAGGAAAAAAAAAAAGTTTTCTGAAAGCAGGATTGCAGCAGTGTGCCAGAACCAAAGCATGCTATTTTGCAGCACATTTGCATGTTCACCCTGAACCATAATTCCTCCAGACAGCATTCTGACACCATCTCAGACAGACTGTTCTGTAACAAGTGCCACACCATCTTATTTATTCTCCCCTAAGAAGCACTTCTGTCTTTGGCAATAAGAGTTGTTTCAAAAAGTAGTAAGAAATCCTTAGATTAACTATATCTAGTATTTCCTAAAATCAAAGCATCATATTAAGTGATCCTCTTCCTTTTGTTTTGAGGTATAATTACATGTGCTAAATTGTGCTCAGGAAAGTGATTAAAAGAAATTTGCCCTCCAGAGAAAAATGTAGGAAAGATTAAAAGGTTTGCTTTTTTTTTCTTTTTCTTCCTTCTTAATCTCTGAAACAACATTGTGGATTTTTTTTTTATTTTTTTTATTTTTTTTTTTTCTGTAAGAGAGGGGTATTAAATTGCAGTTCTAGGGACATAAAACAAAATTAAATAGGAAACATATTTTAAAGGGAAGCTGAAACTGATGATGAGAGGAGTTGGTGAGAAAAAAATACAGAGGCGGCAAGTGGAATCACACTCCAGCCTGTCTGGTTTGAAAGCTTCAAAACCTTTCCTCTGAGATTAAAGCATGCCACTGCTGGGGGAGACAGCCTGCGAGGCGAGGGTTAACCTTATGAGAATGAATTAAATTTCAAAAGAAGGTTTGAAATCCCTGGATGTGTGTTTTGATGTTAATTGCAAAGCAAGGTTAGTGCTATTAAAGCACTGGCAACCTAGAAATTTCCCAGAATAAGGCTGTTCAGACAATCCTGAGGTACCCGAATATTTGTTTATAGCTATTGTGCCAGTGCATCTGGCATGATCTTGTTTCTCTTTAAGTAAAATGACTCTAATGGTACTTTACAGTTTATTTTTAACAAAGGAATGAGAGGACTAGCAAAATGGTCTGATTTGCACATCCCAGTGGTAGTAGAAACCTAGCTTGTCAACCCTCTGAATCAAGTGACCGCCTCCTCAAGTGTGCAGTGTATGCTACCTAGTGTGTCTCTGAAGCTGAGAGAGACATCTGCTTCATACTGAGGATTCAGGTTCCAACCATAATGGCTTTAACTCTTATGTTTCATTTCACGTGGTAAAAGCACTGGTTTCCAGCAGGGCTTTGGTGAGACCTGGTGCAATGCATAAGTGTGAAAATTGTGTTTCTGTGAAGGTGCTCAATCCTCAACAGCGGATCCTACGTGGCCTTCTCATGTCCTCTCAGATCTTCTGTGCAGCAACTCTGAAAGGTTCCTGCTGAGCTTCAAGGGTCAGTGGTTTTGCTTGTACCTTGTCTGATACCGTGGAGGTACTTTGGAGAGTTTGAAAACATATTTTCACTTATGGAGCAAGTTCTCTGTGGTAATGTTACTCCAAATCACCTGCTTTGAAAAATCCTCTCACTAGTTCTTGCTCAAAAGATACTTGCTTTGGCCCCAGCAAAGGTACTAGAAATACAGCATACCTGAATCTGATTTACAGCTCCACGCAGTGAGTGCTTCTAGTGTCAGCGCTGCAGAAAAGGAAATCTCTGCAGAGTAAATTGACTCATAGGATTTTGGCAAGGTGCATGTGTAAAATGGAAGATTGTCATGTAGGGAGATCTATTCCTCCCATAGAAGTCAGAAATCTACAGTGTATGCCTGGAAGTCTAAGGAGTGGTATGAACTTGAATATCAAGATTTAAAGAGGGGTTAATTTTTTCAGTAGTTATCATCACTCTATAATCTATCTGAAACAAATTTAATGCATGCTTAGTTTTCAGCTTTCACAATTTCATTCAACCAGGAGATCATGTTTCAACAGCAATCATGTATGGGGATGTGAGAAGAAATACACCCAAAATGCAGATCTAACTTGCAGCCTTCCAGTATCTGAAGGGAGCCTACAGGAGAGCTGGGGAGGGACTCTTTGTCAGGAAATCTAGTGACAGGACGAGGGGTAATGGTTTTAAATTGGAAGAGGGGAGATTTAGATTAGATATTAGGAAGAAGTTCTTTACTGTGAGGGTGGTGAGGCACTGGAACAGGTTGCCCAGGGAAGTTGTTGATGCCCCATCCCTGGAAGTGTTTAAGGCCAGGTTGGATGGGGCTTTGAGCAACCTGCTCTAGGGAGAGGTGTCCCTGCCCATGGCAGGGGGGTTGGAACTTGATGATCTTTAAGGTCCCTTCCAACTCTAACCATTCTATGATTCTATGATTCTATGAAGCACTGAGTGAGTACTACAGAACTGTTGCCAAATCAATAGAACTATATCGACATTGCTTTTACTTCCTTTGGCAATACGCATCTTGTAAGAAGATCTGCTGTTTTGCATTTGATGGTGTGAAGTTATCATAAAGATCCCTCCTCATCTGCTAAATAGTCCCCAAGAAAATCAGTGGAATGAAGTTAGTTGCGTGCATGTGGACAAATTAGTGCCATTCTCATGTTCAGAAAGAGCTTGTCTCCATGGAAAAATTTCCCAAAGCATATAGTGCTGAATAAGCTGTTTATATTCCATAATACTTAGCACACTTCCAACTCAGACAAACGTTTTTGGATTAAAATCCACTTTTATTTTTGAGCACAGTTTGCACATAAGGGGGTATTCCAAGATGCTTATTGTGAAATTGTTTATTTTACAGTTAGAAAATTTCTCCATGGAGACAGACCAAAGGCCCCTTTGCAACATCTTCAGGATGTCAAAAAATTAGAGAGAGAGTAAATGGTATTTATATCTGCCAAGGTGCATTTTACTCAGCCAAAAAGGGCTCCTTTTTGAAAGGAAAATCATGTTTGAACTTATTTAGGATAATTATTTGACTTCTGAAAGCATGTCACGTTAGGAGAGATTTCAGAGCTCAGTTGATTTAGCATATAAATGAGAAGGTTAAGGAGTGGTTTGATCACAGTTTACCCAGAGAAGGTGTTTGATAATATGAGTTTTTTCCAGTTAATGGATATGACATTAACAGGCACCAAAAGTTCAAGCTACACCTCCTCAGACAGAAAGCGAAGGAAACCTTTTTAATAGTTATTATAACCACTATCCCCCTGGGGTAGTTTGCCAAGACATGATAGATTTACTATCACTTACATTTAAGTATGGTATTAATAACACTGAAATGAGCTGTGGAACTGCCTGCCAAAGGATACTGAGGATGCTAAAGGTTTCCATGAGTCCAACAGGCATTTCGACAAATTCATAGAAGAAAATTAATTGAGAACCACTAAATTGCCCAAAAGACTCCAGCTTTGATGCAGGAAACCCCTGAACCACAGGGACTGTTGGTCATGAGGGCAAGAAATACATGGCCTGAATTGCATTCATCTGGATAAACTCCATCCCCTTTCCTTTCCCAAAACAGGGAAGCCTTGTCCATAATCACCAGCTGGGAATGGTCTCTGGCCTGGCTGTCTCCCAAACAGTGCCTCAGCGTTATTTGGGAGAGCTGGCCAGGGCCAAACCTGAGCCAGGAGACTGCTAAAAGTCAAGTGGTATGAGTCATTTGGGGCAGCATCAGAGCCAGCATTACAGATCACATCACTTCACTGGTACTGAGGAGCCCATGGTAGGAGTACTGGTACAGCTGAGGATCCCATGGGCTGATTCTCATGAGGGTTGTGGAAGATAATGAAAAAAAAGCAAGCAGCTGCTCAGGAAACTTAAATTTACTACAGAGAGGAGTAGAGAGTCCACAAGTTCTGAAAAACCAGCAACTGTGTGCAGGTTGGGTGAGACTGGGGCCACCACCTTGGTTCAGCAGGGGGCTGTTGGGCTGTGACAGCCCAAGGGTAAATTTCCATGGCCCTTTGTGCCACTCTTAGCCAGGCAAATGCCCACAGGTATCATTCCTATCCTTAAGAATCTCTGGCTGTAGGGACTTAACCCATTACTGATGTTGTTGCTTCAATGGTTTTAGAGGGGAAAAACACTGCTACCATAAGGACCTCACGTAACCAAAAGCCACCCAGCATAGCAATGACAGCACATTGTTTGCATTATGACTTTTCATATATAATGAAAAAGTGGCCTCAACTAACAGTGTGTAGACCAATTGCACAAGTAAGGAGTATGAAAATTTGGTCAACAGATGCCTTATATTTTATGAGTCCCGTGCTATTATCTGTTTTTAAGGGTTTAAGTCCTTTTGTGTTATTTGAGGTATGTGCTTCAGGGATGTATAAAAAGAAAAAATGAAAAGAAAACAGTGATAGTCAAGAACATCAAAATGCAGTAAAATGATGCTCTTTGATAAATTTTGGGCTAAGAAACCGTAATGAAAGGACAAAGATGCATGATTACCTCACTGTTGGAGAAAGATCTAAAGAACTTATCAGTCTTCTTTGAAATGATAGTCATAATACTCTCCATAGCAGTTTGGGGGTCTTTCCCTCATCAGCATTTTCCGACAAATAAATGTAGAGAAAAAGACTCCTTTAATGTAATCCTTTAAACAGAGAGTCTTTTGTTTTATGGCTATGCAGAAAGACTTCAAACAAGCCTTTTCAAAGAGAAATCTTGGCTACTGCTTTGAAGAATTCATTGTTCACAGATATTCTAGATTATCTGAATGCCTCTTTGGATTAAATATGACTTAAGTGATACTTTTTATTATTTGAATTTATAGGATTTCCATTTTTACACGCAGAGTTTTTCATATCTTAGAATTTTCCACTTGTGGAAGGAATGAAACAGTCAATGCAGAAGGTTTTTTTTGTTACGCTGCACGCCTGCAGTCTTAATGGTTAAGGTGTCGTCTCATTTTGCTTTGAAACTCCCCACCTTTACTTTTAGGTCGTGGCTAATATACTGCCAATTTTGTTTCAACTTCACTGATAAGGCTGTAGGATTCAGTGTGTAATAATTAGTCCTGTGACTGCTTATCAGCATCATTTCTCATCTTGGCACTAGTAAGAATCCATGAGAGCGAGGAGAAATGGTGTGGAAATAAGAATATCTGCTGGCATTGACGCTGGCCAATAGGAACCAGATTCTTTCAAAGGAATGAATTTAAAATAGCATTTCCAGCAGTTCATGGAAAGATAGAGGCCCTTTTCCAATGTTTTCTGTATTACAGGCTGATAAAATTCAGTACAATTAAAAGCCTGAATTAGAAACTGTCTACTTTCAGAAACAAAGACAGCGCTCTGCCCTTTATGCCAAATCTTTACCACTTTCATCATGACACATTACAAGGCTTACTCTAATCTTTTAAGAAGAACCACCAACTGTTTAAGGTTCTCATGGGAACTACTGAAGACTAATAATGACTAATCTAATTTCTCTGACAGTTGACTTTGATCATTTTGGAATATATTGTCATCAAATATGTCCAACAGTCACATGTTTAGTTGAAAGGATGCTTTCCTGTAGATCTGCCATAGGTGATAGTCAAAAGGCTGAGCGCAAGTCATTCTGCTTCACTGACAACAGGCATTCAAACAACAATTTATTTCACAAATAATAAAAAATGTATTTACAAACAATACCCACTGCTTAAATCTGTCAGCCTGTCATCTGGTTGCAAGCAGGCCATCCCGGTGCCAAATTTTAATTTAGACATGGTGTTTTGGCATTTCCACTGGCATGATCTTTTTTTTTTTTTTTTTAATTATTATTTTTTGTCCAAAAACCTTAGTCAGGCAATGCATCAGGGTTCCCAGATATTCAGTGACCAACATGGAGTTAATGGGCAATGAGTCTCTCTGACCTGCTGTGCGTCCGGAAACCTTGATCATGCCCATGGTGTGTGCAGAGGCAAAGTCTGGTGCTTTTGGAAAGCTGATGTGGGCCTGAGCAATAGATCTCACTCCCACTGCGCTGGGCAGATTTACTGCAGGTGTGTGTATCATTGGGTGACCACTGCAGGGACCTTAAACTCGCAATTCTGGGAAGTGCTGGACTTGCATGATGTGACTGTAGCTGTTTGATGTGTTTAGTCATCATGAAATGTGTTAGGACCAGCTGGAGGGAGCAGGCTGAGCATTCCCACCACAATATCTGCAGATTTCCTGGACATGTGGACCTTTATTTTATCTTGAGAAGTCCCAGACGTGATTATGTCAACCCAGACTTAAGAGATGACATGAAAAATCGTGAGTTTACTTCTTTCTGCAAGTGCATAACATAAGCCAAGTGATGTGTGAATAGAAAAAAAAAAATAAAAAAATGTCTCTCTGCAGTCCATAGAGGACCTGAGAAAAAATGGTACAAACTGAGCTGTAGAACTGAGCTGGGCATTCTGGTTTAAAATTATAAAAAATACAGAAAAACCTTAGTTGAGATTCTAATTGTGTGGTTTGCCAGCCTTCAAAACTCATCATATATCAACAGAAATCCCTTTCCACCCACATCCTTTCTTTGCATTCATTACCAAGCAATGTATGTTACTGCATTTCATCAGTTGCATTTCATGGCCTCTATGCAAACTACTTCCTTAGTTATGGCCGCAGAGAGAGTCTGGGGAAACAGACAGGCAAATGGAGCACAGGTTTTCCTCTGAGAACTTCATCTACAGCCCTAAAATCATGCCAGCACCTGCCTGTTTTGGTGAAGGTCTCTGTAATAACCAAAACATGTTGTTCAGGCTCTTCAGGTCCAAGTGGTAAAGTCAGTGTAGGAAGCTAGTCTGGGAAGCCTCAGTGCTGTCTTTCAAGTCTTTATGGCTTTTGCTTTTTGATTGTGATTTGAAACAGAGATCTAGGTCTCTTCTAGACACTGGAAAGCATAAATGAATTTTTCTAAACCCAGCTTCTGATAAATTACCCACTCTGTCCCTTTCAGACCAAGATCAAAATTGTGCCGTTATGGTCCATGACTGCAAGTTCAAATTGAATTTTCAGTGATGATGAGCGTGTTCACGTGATGATTAACAAAATAAGTGATTTTTTACCATTTTTTCCACAGGAAAATGGAGGCGTGGAACAGTACAAATATTAGCTGGAAGCCAGCAGATTGAGGCATATGGGAGCCTCTTTTAGCAGAATGTCTGAATGCAGAAAAGGTGGGTCAGATTTGTCTGGGTACAGATCCTGGCACTCTAGTGAGATGTCCTCGCTTAGCAAAGGAAGGAATAAAGGGAAGACAAACGTCTGGGTTACTTCTTGCATGGAAATAAATGGGTACTATATTCTGAATGAGGAGATGGGTATCTTACCATCCTAATAAGCTGCACGTGCTTTTGTGTTGTCCGTAAGCAAAATAATTAGTTGTGTGGTGATAAATGTGGAGCAAAACTTCTGTTTCTCCCCATTTATTAGATATGGTGTCTGTGGAGTTAGAGAGTAATCTGGAAAGATCAGACCTCTAGGGAGATGCTGGGAGCGTGCCTTGCAGGCCACCCGAGGAGCCTGAGTGGGTGGGCTGGTCGTGGGCACACTGATGGCTTGTTCATCATTCTCCATCTGTCCCTCCATCCTTTCCTTGCCCTTTGGGAGAACAGAGTTGTCTGGGGCTTACAAGCCATGTCCAGAAGTCTCTGTTCGGAGATGCTACAGAGATGCAAAAAAATGTTACCGTCAAACCAGTCCTGAAGTGAGCAAGATTTTGAAGGTATTCATTTAGCCATACTAAAGATGGGAGTGTCACTGCTTTTGAATGGGGACAGGAGGGTGCTCCTTGCCACGGATTGGTACGCAGTGGGTATTTTCACTCCTTCCTTCTCATTCCAGTGGTCTCTAAAATCTGCATCGGTGTCAAGTTTTAGGAAAAGCTTTGATTTTCACGTGGTCAGAGGTTCTCTTGAACTCTTTGATTAGACACCAAATGATGCATTTGCACAGAGTGTGCTCCAGTGCAGGGACCTACAGGACCTTCCCTGCTATGAGAATGCCGAGCCAGGTCTGAGAGCACACGGATTGTCCCCACTGTGTCCCTGAATCCCCCTGAGCCCACTCAGGTAGGGTTGTTGCTGCCTGAACTGAATTAAAAGGGAAGTGAAAGAAAATTGGGAGAGGGAGTTGGATGGGATGAAGGTGAGATGTGAGGCATAGAAAGAGTGGAAAAATAAGGGAGAACTGGAATTGCATAGCAAAGAGACTGGGCACAGTGAACTGAGAATGGCTGAGCCATGAGATAAGGGCTGGGAAAGGAGAAGAATAAGGACAGGACTGGCAAGATGAGGAACCTGGGACTTTGGTGAGTGGAGAAATACTATAACAGGCCTGGAACAGGGACAGTTTGGAAGGGAAAGAGCAGAATTAATTCAGGCAGGGCATAGATGTGAAGGGAGAGCACGTGCAAGTTTAGTTACCAGACATCTGGCAGAAGTCTTGCCTCCTTCAGGCTGTTCTTCCAACGGGGGGTGGCAGCCTGGACCACTGCCAGTGATTTAGCTTGCACCAGTGGTGGGGGATACCATTGCAGCATGGTATTCATCTCATTTTTCTAAAAACAAACAAGCGAATTCTCTCCTGGAATTTAAATCCACAAACGTCTTCTATTAAAAGACTGTCACTGAGATGGCAGAACTAGTCACTCAAAAGTCAGGGCTGGCTGTGCAGTTTTGGTTCGCTTTCCTTGGAGATGGGCACATGAGTAAATCAAAGGCGTCTCCATGTTTGGGCAGCTTTAGCTCTGACATTTCTTAATCTGTGTTTTTGCTTTTGCTTTTCCTGAGAAAACTCTCCAGAAACTTTTACAAATAAAGTCTTGTTTTATGTTTCCTGTTTTTTCCCCAAAGACTTTAGATAGAAAAAAAAAAAGAAGATATTTTTAATGCAAGCTGTGTTCTCTCAGGATGAACAGAGGAGGAATTGTTAGCGTGATACTGAAGACAATGCTATTATTGCTTAACTTTAATCCTTGAAATTGTATCAAAATGAACAGGCAGTCTTAATTCTGCCATTCCCTATTCAGTGTGCTTGACTGCTGCCTTTAGAAAATATTTTTAGCATGGTTTTGTGTAGGTGACTGCGTGTGTGTAAGAAAGATATGTCATCTTTTTTTATTAGCCCACTCATCCACATGCTGTGATGAAAAACCGTCGTGTTTATGTGTGTACAAGTATGTCTGTCTGCATAAATTAGAGGTTTTGCATTTGAATCAAGCAATGTGTTTCTGCAGCAGACAGAGCTGCCTTTCTCCCCCAAGGCCACTGAACCAGTTCCTTGTTCTGAACTGTGCAGCCGTCTTCCACCATTAAACTTATTTGTTAATGTCCTAGAATGAAGCTATGGAGCCAGAGATAGGGAGCCAAAGCCAACTTCAGCCCTAGCTACCTGGAATCTTTCCATTGACCTTAATAGGACTGTGATCAGACCCCAGCTATAAACAGTTCAAAAGAGATAACATAGGTGCTTATTTTGTTTTCCTTTGGACCGCTTTGTGTGTTGCACTTAGCCATGTTTTCTTAGCATCACGCTCACCCTGCAGTTGGCAGGTACCATTATTTAACTTCTACCTGCCAGCTTTGCAGTCATCACGTCTTTGTGTTGGCCTGTGTGTTAGTAGGCTGAAACAAGACTCTGGGTGTGCTGGTGCTTGCAGAAGAGATCTTTTCCTCTTGCTTTCCACCCTTGTTCTCCTCTTTATCAGTTTTCTGTGGTCTGACTGAGCCGAGCATTTCATTGGAGCTGCAGCTTTTTGCAGACGTTGGAGGAGCATCATCTTGTGAAGGTGGTGGAACAAGGCACAGTTAAAGATGAAAAGTGCCAGTTTCCAGAACTTGAAATTTTAGAAAAAAGGAAGGAAAAGCCCTCAAGGAGTGAGGACGGAGGAGTAAGTTTTCGGCTTGTAGTTTTGTTGGCATCCATGCAGCCTGGGGACACGTGCATGAGAGGAAATATGACGAAGAGTCTCCCAGGATGCCAGACATCCTAAGGTGCTTCTGCGAGTTCAGAGACATCAGTTCCCCCTTGCTATCCTTGGAGGTCTGGGGGCAGCAAGACCAGGCTGCCCAACACTAAGCCCCTGGACCCACTGCTGACCTCCAAACTGGTAGAGCTGCTGCTTGATCAAGGCAAGGACAGGTTGATCCAAGGAGGTTGAAGGCTGTTGTTAAATGGACTCTTCCTCTTTTGGCCACCTGTCTGCAAAAAAGGGCTCAGACAGGTGTCAGCATCTTGTTTTCCTGGGATCTGGCCAGCAAACCTGGGATTTCCAAGCAAACTCCCATCCCAGCGTTGGGCAGCCTGTCCTGGGGTCAATCCTTGGAGCTGCCTTGGGTAGAGTTAACCTAAGTAGTATCCCTCTGTCCCTGAAATCAATGCTGCCAAAGCACTTCTGCTTTGAGAAAAAAAAAGAAGGAAAGGCTGTGGAAGTCTTCACTGGGAAGGTGATGAATTACTCTGGAAAAGTGAAGCTTTAAACATCTTGGCCTACAGCTGCTTCTGCAAATGGTGTCACCTAGCCAAGCTTCATAGCATTACACTTCTTGGCTCAGTATCACCCCGTATAAAATATATGCTTTCTTGATAGGTTGAGCACCAGCAATTCCCTCGGTTCCATAAAGAACATGAAAGGATGAGTTTTGATGCCCCAGGGAACTTGCAGTGTGCAGTGCTTTAAGGGAAAGGCCCTCACTTCATGCAGTGCTTTGGATTATTGTTCTTGAATATCCTGTTTCACATTATTTATTGCTGCAGAGCTATTTTTTATTGTCTCGTTCCCAGGCAATAAAACACATCGCTGTAGCACATAGACAAATCAAAAGAAAAAAGATCGTTTCACTTTAGGGATGTTTTGGCTCTGCTGATGGACTTCATGGTGGCCCCAGGCTCTCCCAGCATGGGACAAACTGGAAGTCCAGACCTGCACACCATGGGGAGCAGGGTTCTGGCCCCATGCACTGTAACTCATTCCTGTTTCTGTTTAGCCTGTTATCAGTTCTTCAGGCAGAGGAAGGTGCCCTGCTACTTTCTGAGCAAGATTTGAAGATATGCATGTGTGAATTGGATTCTAAGTAAGAGACACGGCAGGTCTGGCTTTCTCGGGTGCAGTTGTATTGACTTCAAGAGCACTTCTCCTGATTGCTGCCTGTGCACAAACAGGTTTTGGCCCCATGTGCAGGCTCTTGACTTGCACAATGTGAGGAAAAGTGATGCCAGAACATAAATTAAGAAGCATGAACGGGTAAAACACAAAGGAGCTTATTTTGTGCTAATAGTTTAGCAAAGGCATTCAGACACTTCTAAAGTTAGCACATTGTGCTGCCAAGAGAAACAGTGCAGCAGGGGAAAAATACCTCACTGGATAGCTGTCTACCAGCAGATACGTCCTGTTTTTCAGCCCAGACAAATACAGTGGGACTCTGCCAAGTACACGCTTTGGTTTTCTTTGCCTTATGTGGGATAAATACTTCCCCCCTCTTCCAAAGTTAGTGTAGTAATTAACAAAAAAATCAAAGCTGTACCTGATAATAAGACGGTGCTTTATCTGCAGCAAAGGCCTTCAATCACAGAAATTACCTTGTCTCATCAATTAGCTGAAACCTCGCTCAGCCTGTAATAGAGACTGCCTAATTCACATGTGGCTTCTGATTGCTCTTAGCCTCAGTTAGTGCTGTGTCAGAGGTACTGCAAAGCACAACTGTGGGAGAAACAGAATAGATTTGGCAAATGTGCATTTTATGAACAAAAATGCTGTTCTAAAAATACAGTTCCTTGCTCAGACTAAGAACCATGAAGTTAGCAAAACCCCTCTTTGAAATTGCCATGCAGCTTCACTTGGGCTTCCCTGACCTTGTTTTATAATACAAACATAAACACGCCATCATGTAATTAAAGACCTTATCAAGTACATACGCAAAAGAAGACTAAATGAAGGACACATTGGCAATCTTATTTCTGGTACTTCCCGACTTCTGAGTGCCTGACACTGTGGTTTGAATATATAGTTTTGTGTGGAACAAAGACCGTATTAAATATCCTCCAAGTGAGACCACTTATCACTGAAACATCAAAGGCTTTCAGCTGTTCACCATGTATTGTAAGTAATTACAGAAAGTAACGAGTCTTTGTTATTTTCCTGTCACACGGGACCCAAGGATGGCTGAGTCCCATGGAACAACCACCCCGCATAATCACCCACGGGAGATTGTGCACCTCATCCTCAGGAGTGTGGAGCTCCTTGCCGCAGGATGCGGTGGCATAGCCCAGGACTGTGGGGTGCTGCTGGGGACAATCAGCCTTGGAGCCACTCACTCTGAACCCCTTTGTAAGGAGAGGAGTCCCTGCCACGAGTGAAATGGGCAGGAGGCTCTGCTGAGTGGTTGGAAGGGACCCAGTGGGGACAGGCTGATGGTTATTAACGATTTTATCGCTAGCAAAAAGCACACTTATCCAGGTCAGGTCTGGGGTCCTACTGGCCAGGGTGATGCTGATGTGAGCAGTACCTCAAGTGCTGGGACCACCAGGGCTTTCTAGTGCTGTGGTGCAGGAGCTGGGTCCTCCTGGACAACCCTCCCCTTCCTGAGTAAGCCCCCAGCAGCTGAGATCAAGGCTGAGCTTGGATCTGAGCCCACCAAGTGTGGATGAGCTGACACTACTTGCTAAACTCCTCCTTGTCCCTGTCCCAGTAGCTTGGCTGGAGGCAGGCATCCATCTGAACAGCTTTGGTCTCGCCATGGTACACCCAAGAGCATTTCAGTGTCTCCGAGGTGGCTGTGGATTAAGGTCTTCCTCCAAGCAGAGCAGGAACAGGCAGAGGGTTGGGCATGTGCAAAGCCTCGGCAGAAACGGGGCCTTTGTTGGCAATGTGCCCCTTTTACCTTTAGCCTCGGGTTGCCATTTCAGAATATAAATCAGTGAAAGTTTTGGCAGTGGATTAACTTGACATAAACCACATAGCATTCCTCCTCCACCAACATGTCCAGTCTGTAATTTATAGTCCTTTTTTTTTTTTTCTTGATAAATTTCTTTTCTGAGAATAATTTGCATCATCATTCATTTTAAAGATAGATTGTTTTACAGTGTTTGATAGATCAACCCCAGTACTCAGAAAGCTGGCATCCAGATGTACAGCTTGCAAAGAAAATACACTCTTTTCAAGGGAACAGTGGTGATATGAGATCGCCTTATATGGACCTTTCTATCTTCCCCTGCTAGCAGAGAATTGATTTCTTTTGCAAAGCAATCCTTTATCACTTGTAAAAGAAATACAAAATGGGGAAGTACAAGGCAGTGCATTCAGAGCGAGGAATTATGAACAGTAATGTAACATAATGTCATGACAACAGGCATAAATTTGGATTGTGGACTCTGGAGTTAAGGTTCAGGAAATAGCAGTCTTCATTTAAAGATGCAACCCAGAAATTAATCAGGATGAATAATATGATAATATATACGAACAGCAGCATTTAGAAACTCCTAAGGGTTTCAAGGCTCTGTTGAACAACACACACATCCTAAGAGACAGCCCTGCCTCAGAGGGTTTACAATCTCATGAGTCAAGGCTGATAAACAGTGGGAAGGATTAATATGCTCATTTTGCAAACAGGGCATCAAGCCACAGTGTGATTCGGAGCTAAATTTATCAAAAGGGTGCAGGCTTTCCAGTGCATAGCTCTCAGGTGTGTTGCTCCCTGGAAGCCAGAACAGCACCAATAAACTTGAGGCTCCCAAAAGGCTCCATGAAAGAAGTGCCAAAGGGTGGGATCTGCTGGAAAAAGAGCTCATGGTACATGAGGTATCATTTCATCCTTGGGGAAATAGGGAAGGAAGGAGGGAGGAAGAGAAGGAGGGATGGATAGATTGTGGGAGGGAGAGATGGATGGATGGATGGATGGATGGATGGATGGATGGATGGATGGATGGATGGATGGGAGGTCTTCTCCCTGTGAGGAGGCCTCAATGCTTTTTCCTGCATTTCACAGCTCTTTTTCAGCCTCTCTGCTCTTGATAAGTCATTTCAAACAAACAAAACTGCAAAAAAACCCACTGCATATGTAGGCCACCTGAAAAGCAACACGAAGGAAATGGAGCCATTCCACTCAAGAAGTCATCCCCATTGGGCGCCCAGCTGAAGTGCCTTTACACAAACGCACACAGCATGGGGAGCAAGCAAGAGGAGTTAGAGATGGGCACACTCCTCCAGGGGCACAATCTAATTGGCATTACTCAGATGTGGTGGGATGGCTCTTATGACTGCAGTGTTGGAATGGAGGGTTACAGATTCTTTAGGAAGGACAGGCTGGGCAGACAGGGTGGGAGTGTTGTCCTCTGTGTCAAAGACCACCTGGAGTGTGTGGAGCTCCACCTGGGGATGGAAGAAGACCTGATGGAGAGTTTATGGATTAGGATTAAAGGGAGCACAGAGGCAGGGGATATTACAGTGGGGGTCTGCTACAGACCACCTGATCAGAGTGACAAGGAAGATGAGACCTTTTATAGACAGATAGAAGCAGCGTCATGCTCGCACACCCTGGTCCTCGTGGGGGACTTCTGTAATACTCCTCTGTGGTTGATGCTGTCTGTCAGCGGTATGTTGTGGCACAGATGATGACCACTGCAAACAAGGGGGATTGCAGAAATCACGTGTCCTGATCAGAGGAGCCTTCCCCAGAGCTTTGCCTGTGCAGCGCAGAAGCAAATGTTTCCCAGATTTTGTGCCGGCATCTTCTCCTTTCATGTGTTCCTTCCCAAAATGCCACCTGTAATATCACTGCCCACCACTGGACATTAATAAGAAACAAATGCAGGACTGGGTTTAGCAGAGGAGAATAAAGATGCCACAGCCTCCCTGGCTCCCGTCCCAGTCAGAAGGGATGAGGATCTGTTGTGCAATAACATATCCCAGTCGGAGCTGTGCCCACACGGCTGTGGAAGCTGCCACCCTGCTAGGTTTCTCCCATCCTCCCCCGGGTAATGTCTGGGGAGGTGCTAACGCTGTTCCCAACAGCTGATGATCAGATAGCAACTCAGCTGAAGATGTAATGCCATGCACTCATGGTAAAATCCTGGCCTAAAGCGATTTGTGTACAGGTGGATCCCGCTGGCAGGCAGAAGCCTGCTTTGGCTTTATCCTTGTGAGGTGCCATCACTGGCTGGGGGTGGCTGCCAGGCACAGCGGGGCAGGTGAACCCTCATTCCCAGGGAGCTCCCTCCATGTGAAACAACTACTTGCTTTCAGATTCGGTGCTTACTGGATATAAAATACGTGAAGACCAGGCAGGGAAAGATAATTAAATGTCACAGGAAAGTGAAAGTCGTTCTTGACTCTGAAGTTAGCTGGTCTCAGGTAGGGAAGGGGATCTCTGATTTTCCCAGTGTTACACAGTACTGCAAGGAAAGGGAGTCTCACAGAAAGTCAGCAGGTCAAGGAAGGTGATTCTGCCTCTCTAGTCCCCTCTGGCGAGACCCCACCTGGAGTTCTGTATCCAGCTATGCCATTAAAAAAGAAACCTCTTCTCCCAGGCAAGAGAATCCAATACCCCTAATTCCTCTCTGCTCTTTGGACTGAATTAGTTAAGCACATTACATTGCAAAGCACTAAACTGTCCCAAAGCCCACATTTATATATAAGTAGTGCTTTATACTCTCTTCTGTTGCTGCCAGACCTTCCTCTACATTTCTGCCTGGCTCTTAATTTTCTTAGATGCTACTTTGCTTTATTTATATTTATTAGGACACAAATGAAACATATGTTCTTGAGAAAGTGTTGCAAGTGTGCAGACTTCTGCTTTCACCTTTCAATGTGCTTTGCTGCTCAGAAAAGATGAACAGACTTGAAAAATGTAAATTGAGCATATTTTATGCTTACTGCAGGAAATATATTTTCAAAATAGATGTGTGTCTGGTTCAAAACCTTTGAGGTGAGTTACTCAGCTGGGATTGAAGTGTGTTATGTCTTATCATCAATAAATATGCCTGTTTAAATGAGAGGCAAGGCCATGTTTTCTCAAAGCAATGTTTTCACGTTGCTTTGTTTTACTTCTAGATGTTACTTCTGAGACTCCTCCAGGTCTAAAATTTGCTTGCTTCTTAAGTAGAAATGAATAACATCATTTGGGTTTTTCAGTTTCTAGAGAAAGGATTTATATATAGGTTGCACATTTCCACTGATCTGGAAACAGAGTGGCTTTAATTAGGCTCTATAGAGTAGATGCTTGTCAATGAGAAAGAAAGTTAAAAAAAAAAAAAAAGAAAAAAGTCTTGTTTTACATGTTGAGTTCTGACTCCAAATGTAGGAACAGCAGAGCTCCTTCGTGCGCCTCCCCAAAGGTCACTTATTGCAGTCTGCTACTCTGTTGTGTCTGTGTACACATGTACTTGTGTGCGAGCAACTCTTTTATTTTCCTCATCATCCTTCTTTCTAGGTCACGATGCCAGCTGTGATGAGCAGATAGTGCTGCTATTGTCTACCATAAGTCAGCGCCTGGGGGAGCGCAGGAGATGGGAAGATATCTGACTGCATCTCTTTCCCCTCTGATTATAGCAGCTAACCAGGCAAATGGAAGGAATACAGATGAACAAAGTAATTGGAGCCCAGTTCCTTCAAGGCATTTAAGCATCTTTTTTCAAACCTTTGAGGATCTTCGACACTTCTCTGCCCAGAGCAGAGAGAAGGGGAGGGATTGTGGCTGTGGGCACATCTAAGGATCATGGTCCCTTGTTGACAACCTCCCTTTCATCCCTGTAGGCAGAGGGTTGACACACATTGCATTTTGGTTGGTGTACCAGCAGTGTCTGTAACCCCCTGGAGGTGTCTGCAAGGCGTTTTTTAATATAGGTGCCATTCAAGGAGATGTTTTGTCTGCAAGGAAATACAAATATTATGGTAGGGCATATCATCAGGCTATTGCAGTTCCTATTGTCATTGAGAGGATGGATGGCAAAGCGACAGAGGAAAAGGTTTTCCCTTCTCAGCCTCATGTTCTTAATCATCCGTAACAGTAAACCCCAGAGAATCCAACTGCCTGTGTCCAGGGGACTTTGGCTACATGAACAGAAGTGAATTAAATGCTGCCAGAGCCTGGTCTCTGCCCTGGTCTATGCCATGGACATCTTTTCACCTCCAGAGCTGCGTGGTTCTGTCCAGGCAGCCTTTGGGAACGGTCCCTGCTTTGTCTCCTGAGCCATGGAAGGAATGTGTGGGAGAGCAGTAGCAGGCCAGAAGCCTGCCAACAGGAAATTGAATTTCCATGCCCAGCCTGGTGCCCTGGCAGTTTTAATTTACTAGAATGCTGCACTTTGTACCTCCAGTGCTCACACTGGGTCTAGAATGTGGTTTATTTTGAACGTACATCAAACTAGTGCATTCAATGGGACCAGCAACTTTTCCAAAGCATGCCTTGGGTTTTAGAACTGAGGAAACATGTTTGGCTCTGGGCACACATTTTTTCAAAAGCTCCAGAGAATGTTCCTGCCAAAATATCCATGCTTACTACAGGCAGTGTATTTGCTTGCTTGTATGGAGGCTGCAGGCTGCAAGCAGTATGTCTGCTATGGGGTTAAAGTCTTTTCTTTTAGCTTGGTCCTTAATTCCCGGTAGGCAGACACCAAGGGTATCAAGCCAGCTTGATTGATCTGTCTCAGCCTGGACTGTAAAGATTTGTCACTGCCGAGGGCACCTTGATAATGGGACAGAGCTCTCATCAGTATCTTGCAATAATCCTCATGGCCTCCCGCCCTGTAGGCTGAGGCACTGAGAGGGAGCAGAGAAGCTGGGAGCTTCCTGGGCTGCCACAATGGTGGGAGCCACAACCCCATGATGAGAGCACCAGCTTTTTATGCAGACAGCAGTGACATCTTAAAATGAGCTTTTTCCTCCTCTTTCTACTGCACATAAATTGCTGGGGTTTGGTAGGTAAGAGGAGGAACTGTGATAACTCCTCCTACAGTTGGTGCAAGGCTGGACCATCAGCTGGTGCAGCATTTGTATGCACCAGTCCCATGTTGCTGCCTGTCCTTCTTCTGGAGCCGTTGCTTTCGATATCAACACATTTGGACTATTTTAGTGACAGCCTTTAGCCTTCTTCCTAATAGTGTCTCTGGTCTCTGGGTTGATTGCCTCTCCTACTCAGTTAGACCTATTGGAGACCTACTGGGAGACGTACTCCACAAAACACAGTGATATTATTTCAAAAAGGAAAGAGAGGAAAAAACTGAGGTACCAGCTCCTCTTTAACAGGGGAAAAAAAGAAAAAAAAAAAGAAGAAGAAGAAAGGGGCAGATGGCAAATTTTTGTTTCTATTTTGTGTGTGCATGATACTCTTCAGACACAGCTGAGCTTACTGACAGTTACAGGAGTGATATTTACTTGGATATTCCTGAAACTTCATTACTGTCTAGGATGCCCTTTGTGAGACATTTCTGAGATCAGCTCCCAGTGACAGACAACGTTTCTGCACCAAAAGGCTGATAGAAAAAATGAATGTTATCTCTTGCTAACAGGAAGGATATTTGCTCCCTGCCAGTGACTAGATCCTCTGTGTGATGGTCAAAGGCTGGATTAATCTTATGGGGTTGCTTTTCAGTTCCCACAGGTGGATGGCATTTGAGATGCAACAGTACAAAGTGTCAAGACAGCCTCAAACGGGATGGACACGCCTGGATACGGTGTGACGAACAGAGTGGAAAATCACGGTCTCCTAAATCATTTTGTCAGTTCCGCTTTTTTTAGTAACAAACCAGAACAAACTGTGCTCCTTGCCCCACAGACAACGGAAACTTTTCAAGTGAGACTTTTCCCTTCCATATGGCATCCAGTTGCCCATTAGAGCCAGGCAATAGCCTGTACAGTCCTTATTTTTTTGCAGGAATCTGCCTTACAGTAACCAGCACTGTGGCAAAGGCTCTTTGATGACATCTCAGTGACTTCAGGCTTGGTTCCCCTGGGGTTGCTTGGAAGTAGCCACACAGTTTTGGAGGCCAGGAGAATTTATGGATGAGGGCATTTGGTCTCAGGGCAGGGCACAGGTGCAGACAGGGCTCAGTGGGGGTAGTGGGTACATAGCAGCACTGGAGTGGATGCATGAAATTAAATGGTTGAGACAGAAGCAGATAAGTCAAAACTGTGATTGGTGTCCAGATGGTTAGGATTCTTGCACCTGCGATGTTACTCACTTATTTATAGTGAAACCAGAACAGGAAACATTCCCCTGAGGAATCCTGAGCCATGGCCTCGGCTGGCATCACTTAACGTGCAGAAGTAGAACATGACCGAGTTCAACTGCAATGGAGAAATGGAAACCCAGCACTGGGAGTCACTAAGTAACCTTGTGAAGTTGTGACACAAGCACAAGTCTGGCTCTTCTCCAGGAAAAGCCTTTCTCACCTTTCTAATTAGTGGTGGTCTCACCAGGGAGTACGGGAGATTCATGGCCATTTTACTCGATGTGCTTTCTGTAATTTACTGTTCTCATTACAGAACACGAGATGATTTTTCATAGTGAGTCTGGAGGGAACTGGAACAAGCATTGTCCAGGCTCTTGTTATAGAGCTTATTTAATGTCTAAGCTGATTAAATGCCTACTTTCTTACAAATCACGTATCATAAAATGGCCTGCTAGTGCTGTGAAGGACAGGGAAAATTTCATAAGGGTGGTGAATCTGAAGTACAAAGCTGAATGGTGACTTCTAAAGGTTTGAAACCTATACAAAACAGGCCCTGGAAAAGATCTTCAGCTTCTCTACTTATAAACAAGATTTGTTTCTTTTAGGTGCTGCCAAACTCTGGCTAATAGAAATGAGCACAAGTGGTGCTGAATGCATTGACATCCCACAGCGCTGAATTACTGAGATGGGAAGGGGACCTTTGGGTACCTTTCTGAGTTGTCTCTTCTCTGTGTATCTGATGCAGATTCTAATCTCGATCTGCCAGCTCTCCTTCATCCCTGGTTCTTTACAAATAGAAACTGGCTT
Organism: Thinocorus orbignyianus; assembly: GCA_013400375.1. Taxonomy (NCBI): domain Eukaryota; kingdom Metazoa; phylum Chordata; class Aves; order Ciconiiformes; family Thinocoridae; genus Thinocorus; species Thinocorus orbignyianus. The sequence goes on from VXBW01000095.1 coordinate 468,349, forward strand.
CATCTCCTCCTGATGCTGCAGAGGAGACCTCGAGAGCAGGGTTAGCCTTCCAAGTGTGCCTCCAAAAATGTCCCCTAGAACCAGAGCTCACAGGCTATGTGCACCTGATGAAAGCCTCTGCTCCAGATTATGATCTGTCTACCTTCCTCATCCTCAGGAACTGTGGGTAAGGGGTGCTGCTGAAGATAGTGCTGTAAAAAATGAACTGGCAAGGCTGCATATATAAAATATGCACCCAGTTTGAGCCTCCACCTATCCCAGCAAGAAAAAGAACTGCACCATGCAAGCTGTGTCTTTAGACCATGGGAGACCAAGACTCTCATAATCTGAATTTCAAACACAAGCACTTCTAAGGAACTGACCCTGCAAGACTTGACGATGCTCTGAAACAAAAGGGTTTATATTGCTTTTAAAATCATATTCTCAGATCCGTTATTCCCATTATCCATATAAATGTCTAATCCTCTTTTGAATTGTGCTAAGCTCTTGGCACTGTTACTGTCTTGTGAAGTAGGTTCCAACATTGTAATATTTTTGAGGGTTTTTTTTTTTTCTTCCACATTTTGTAGTTCCTGGCTTGCAATTTCATTGAATACACTCTCTTTCTTGTATCACGAGGGGAAATATAACTACCTTTCCTTTTCGTTACTTCACCCTTGTAGTACTTTGTTTGCTACAACTGCTTCTCTTCTAATCATCATTCCCCTGAGGTAACGGATCCCCATCTTTATGTCTTCTCTTCATTGGCAATTGCTATGTGCCCCTAAACACATCCTGTGCCCTGCTCCAGCGGGATCAAGGCAGGTCCTCCAAGCAGATAATAATGTGCTGAGCTTATTTGATGAACACATTCAAGAAGGGTACAAATATGAGAATATTACAATATCCTTATGAACTATAAGCAAGCAGAAAAAAGGGTTTAATTAGTGGGGTAAATTATTCCCTATGGACTACTTGTCCAGTTCTGTCACTAGCACTTAAACATAATGGTGATCAACTAATTAAAAACTGTAGAACCAAATTTATAGTCTTGAATAAAAAGAAATATTGTGTTCAGGCTGTTTGAAGGCTGAATGTGGACATTTACCTTAAATTATGCATGCTGATGTGGTATATTTGAACACCAATAGGCATAACTAAGTTTTAACCATAAAATAGTCACTGCTTTAATAACGGCACCAGCTTTATCCCGAATGTTCTTTACTTAATGCACTCCTGTATCTTGTGTAAGAATGAAGAATGGATAATCCCCGAAAGGGGAGGATTATTCAGTTTTTCGTCTTAAAGTTTCAAAGAGCATTTCAAATCCCAGAATTGTTTATGTAACATTTCTGAAAATGAAAATCTTTGAAATGCTTGCATTCACTTAAAAGCACACTGTGAAAGGGCTGCAATGACAGGAACTGCTATTTGTGTGGGATAAAAGCCAGCCTTGTTGATCTGATTTTATATTGTAATAGACAGGATTATTGATCCTGCGTTTTAGTTGCGGATGCTCTAAGTGTTTTGTGCTGGGCTTTCTCACAGCCTCGCTCAACCTCTCTTTTGCATTGGTGACCTCTTCTGAGCTTTTTTTTCTGTGAAGGAAGAGCAGGCAGTGACGGTGGTGACGAGTAGCACAGACCCCAGCTTTCACTTTACTCTTTACATCTGAAGCCTCTCGTGTGGTGCTTGGCAAATTGCTTGAGCCTCGCTGACAGCTTTCCTCCTTGCTTCCTTTCCAGGAATGTCCCAAATTGGTTTCATAACCACACAGAGGTTTCTCACATCTTATAAAAATAGCCATGTAAGTAATCTTCAATGCACAACAAAAGCTGGTGATGTTTTATATTGAGAACATGTCACGGGCTGAGATTCTTTGTGTCTTCACAGAAATTTAATTCAAATAAATTTTGGTGGGTAATTAATAACTGCCCCCCAAAAGTCAGAAAGAGCCTTTCTAATGCTCCAGATAATAAAACTTGTGTATGCCTGAGGAGTGCTATGGGCTGGGGCTGTACTGGCGGGTAACCTGGAGCTGGCAAACCTTGGGGGGCTTTGGCAGGATGGGAAGGTCAAGGACCAGTTTCCAAACATGGGTTCGCACTTGTGTTTGTAGGGACAGCTTGATATGGATGGTTCCCTGGTCTATGGTGGGCTTTGGGAGCAGCAGCTATGCCATCAGTACCCAGAGGTCTGTTTCCTTGGTCAACTCCACACAGTTCGTACAAAACGCAGAATCACAGAATGATAGGGGTTGGAAAGGACCTCTGGAGATCATCTAGTCCAACCCCTCACCAAAGCAGGGTCACCCAGAGGAGGCTGGACCAGGAACGCATCCAGGTGAGTTTTGAATGTCCCCAGAGAAAGAGATTCCACAATCTCCCTGGGCAGCCTGTTCCGGTGCTCGGTCACCCTCAAAGCAAAGAAGTTTTTCCGCATGTTCAGACAGAATTTCCTGTGTTCCAGCTTGTGTCTGTTGTTCCTTGTCCTGTCGCCAAGCACCACTGGAATGAGTCTGGCCCTAGCCTCTGGACACCCACCCTTCAGATATTTATAAACACTGATGATGTCCCCTCAGTTTTCTCTTCTCCAGGCTAAACAGATCCGGGTCTCTCAGCCTTTCCTCAACAGTGATGTGCTCCATTGCCTTGCTCATCTTTGTAGCACTCTGCTGGGCTCTTTCTCTGCTCCTCTGCCACTCTAACTCTTGTTATCACACAGAGGTAAATAGAAAATGCACAAAATCTAAAAATATGAAAACATAAACCTCCAAATCATCTATCAGAAAAGTCCTCAAGATGGATATTTTAAAAATGAAATTGCGCTTCAGTCATATGAGACAGGAATAAATAGAAAACCTCTAAAATAGAAGAATCAATGAGTATTTGTGGGGCTGGCTGGGACTGTGGGCATGGTCTGCTGGGTAAGGGAGGGTACCAGGAGCAGCTCTTTGCAGAGAGGCAGCGGTATTCTTGGGGAGGAGCAGGGCCAGGGCTGGAGTGACTGAGCAAGGCGGGATGTGAAATACACCCCACGAAACATGTTGCCTGCAGTGTCCTATTACACAGAGAAGTGGAATGTACACATAAACCATGGAAAATGATTAATTTACAGGGAGTTATAGGCGCAGAGGTTGCGTCACTGGCAGCCCATCCAAATTCCCTGATTTTATCCAAGTTCTTAAGCTATTTCCTAATAATCCATATAATTAGAAATTTCAAAGAGCAGTAATTATGATGTCCATTAAAGTTTTAGCGACAGCATATTTATATATTATAAAATAGCATCAGCTGTGCATGAAGCAGATAAATGTTTTAGCACAAGTTGAAACTCAGGAACTTTTCCCTCCTGTTCCAGTTGGCTGCTGAGCTCCAGCCTGCCAGGGCTCTGCTGAACACAGCTGCAAAGAGCTAGCAGCAGAAGGTAGCTTCAGGGGAGCCTGAAGATGCTTATGTGGTCCATCTGGAAAGCAAATCGAAGGATGTCATTAATTTTCTGTCAAATAATAGTGCTAGAGTAGCTCAAATGCCCAAATAGCTTCCTTGTAAGGCTGCCTTAGTTATCATAATCAATAAGAATCTAATTTTGGGGCGGAAACCATGTAACCAGTAAGGATAATTGTTCCGTGTTGTGTATGTGGCGTGACAGAAGAGCTGGATGTTGTAATAGCAGGGGGAGACAGTGGGGGCATGGCAGCATCTGGCACTGGTGGGCAGAGGCTGGTGGCACCACCGGAGCTCTCCCCGTGACGGTGCAAGCCATGCGAGCCGGTCAGGAGGCCTCGCCCGCAAAGCCAGTGATGTAGTGCCGTGGAAATTTTCTATTACCCCCCCTCCCACCCCTGAAATGATGTATTAAAGTCTTCTTGAAGGACTCCTGAGTCACGCAAGGAGCCGGCGAGGCTGCTATGAGTTTTGGGAAGCTGACCTGCCTCTACCCCTGTTCCCTTCCTCTTGTTTCCTCGCTGTCAGCACTGCCACTCCTCCTCTTGTTTCACAACAGGGCTGGTTTTGAATTTAGTTATCCTGATGCACACAATCAACATTAAATTCTTCATTTTCTTACGTTCTTTTACCAGGCTCCCATGTAGTCCTGGCTGTGTCTGTGGTGGTTCGCAGTCTGCTTTCCTCCCCTACATACCTGTTTTATTCTTAGAACAAAATCTCTTCCTGATTGTATCTTTGGTCCTTTCTGTTACTGTTTGCGTGTCTACTCAGAAACTCTCCAAAAAATCAAATTGTGTCTGCCTGAATAGCTCAAGTGACAGTTATGTAGATGCTGAATAGCAGAAGCAGAAGCCCGGTCTCTTGTGACATGCTATTTTTTCTTAGCTTTACCTGTGGCTCCATTTCTTGCCTGTGCCTTGGTCTAAGGTCACTGCTTCTCTAATAGTGCTTAAAAACTCCTGTGCAATCTTGCAACTGCTAATTAATTTGTACAAAAGTGGTGGCTGTGGGTGTAAGTAAAAGTAATCAAACAGATTCCTGCAGATTCCTCTCTCACTACTTATCTTTTAAAATGTTATCCCAGTAGCACAGAGGGCTCTCAAGCAGAAACCCTGCAGCACAAACGCTTCGCAAAACCAGTGCAAAATATAGACTTTTCCATCAAGGGTTAGCAGCCTGAATAAACAAGGGGGTAAAGAAACTGTGATCATTCCACATCGAGAAAAAATCTTGCAGAGAAAGTAAGTGATATACAGGTCTGACAGTGCTGAGAAGTTGTTTCTGAAGCTCAGGGGAAGGAAGTTACCCACAGCACTCGGGGAGGACAGGCCTTCGTTTCTTCATAGCAGATGCCAAGGAAAATATTCAAACGCTTTAAATTAAAGGTCCTATCGAGGTAGTTATCAGCATGTACGATCAGCAAGGAATGTAATGTGCATGGTACAATCAATTAACGGTACGATCTGCCCATGGGAACAAGGTGGACCACAGTAGATTAATGCTCTGTCAGGGCAACACAGAGCACGTACGGAGACCCACCACACCGTGCATGGAAGATGTGCTCATCCCTGCCACGGCAGCAGAGTCGGAGCTGCTTTATCCACTGAAAACCGGTTCCATGTGAATCGTATGGAGATACTTATCATATTCCCTCGGGAGCTGGGAATTGCTTGCTTAACTCCCCATGCTGCCGGGAGAGGACAATTCACATCATGAGGAGCAGCCACCAAACTTTGCAGGGCTGCAACACCGCTGCAAAAATAGAAGAACCCCACTTTAAAATGGGTTGGAATCCCTACGATGCTCAAACTCTGCGGTGCTAGGGGAGTGGAGTAGCTCAGAAGGGAAAGCAGTCTTTTATCATAAATCAGGGTTTCTCTTCGAGTTCTGTAGGGAGGGGATGGGTCACGGGCCAGAGCACAGCCTCGGCTGCTGTGGATGAAAAGGCGTTTCTGTTCAGCAAGTGTCCATTGATCCGTGTGAAAAGAGTTGGCGGAGACCAGGCAGCCTGCTCCCTCCTAAGGCTCGTCCTTTCTGGGCTGTGTGGGTGGACGCTGTGAGCACATCTGCTCGTGGGAAGCCTGTTTGGGGCCAAACAGGGGGTTCCAGCTTCCTCCAGTGGTGGAAACACAAGTTTTTCTTTAAAAAAGAAAAACTTGGGGGCTGCTTTTTCTTGCAGGAAATGTTTCTGTCTCTTGATTACAGAAGCAAAACCAACTCCTTGCTGATTCAGAGGAGGGACATGGATGAGCTGGAGGCTGAAGAGGTGCCCTGGATCTCTGGAGGGTGGTAGCCAGGTTTGGCTGTGCTGGGTGTCACTGCTGGATGGTCACCTCTTCATCAGAGGTGTGGTGGTACCTGCACTTGCCATCACCAGTCCCTGGCTCCCAGGACACAAAAAATGCCAAACGTTGTCACAGGCAGTTCTGCTCCTTGTGTAGTTGGTTTATTTGCTTGTAGCCCTTTGTGTTCCTTCCTCCCTACACCCTTTGCTCTGGGCTCCAAGACCTGGCTGCTGGGAATTGCCTTGGCTGCTGGTAAGGTAGGGATGTCCACACCAAACCCACAATTCCCACAGGAGCCTTGGATCTTTGAGTCTGTAAACGCTGCTCTTGACTCCCTCCATGCTCTTCAGGGATTTAGCTGCACCAGCATAACGTATATTTAGAAATACAAACAAGAGAGCCTGTGGGGCACCCGGCTGCTGTGGCAGTGTGGGAACGGTGGAAATAAAGCATCCCAGTTGTTTCCAGACATTTCACTTGGATTTGCTCTTACATTTTCTGCATCGCTTTGATCTCTGATCTAAAGGGCTCTGTTTGTCTCAAAAGCTGCAGTCCATTTTCAAGTTATCCAAAGAAACATGCAGATGGTCTGAACTCTTCAAACAAAGTTTCTCCAGCTAAACTCCTGGGTTTCAAGTGTCCCGTGGCACTTAGCAGTCGATTAATTTCCAAGCCCTTTGTGTAACACCTTTAACTCTGCACCTCGGCACCGTCCCTCAGTCTGGGACACAAAGTAGATTTTCTCCTTGGTTCTTGGACTGTTATTCAACCAGGCATTTGCTGTGATCTGCAAAGCTTTGCAGTGCATATTATTTCAGATGGCTCATAGGAAACCAATTTTAGCTGTGACAAAATGTTCTGAACTTGCTACCACATTTTTATTGCTCTTTGGCTCTGGATTGATTTTCTCTTATTAGCTGGAGCTGACTGTGGCTTTTTTTATCAGACAATCCTGGAAAGCAGCAAATCAGTCTGGAGCTCAGCTGCACAAAGTGGAGTTGCTCTGCTTATTGATGCATGCTTTTAGATCACTCAAAGTGCAACAGGAGTCAGCAATTTAGCTGAATAGGTTTGGTTTTCAGCTTTGATTGAAATTCACAGCTTAGAACATTAGCAGAATTAATTTGCTGGAGATTCTTATCTTTCCCAGTTAATTTGAATGAAGTGAGGTATGTAAATGTATGTACTTTGCAAGCTGTTATCTGTACCATTTCAAAACAAGATTGATTCTGGCAAAAAGCTTTAAAATCCACGCAAAGGATGATTGCTGGAGGCCTTGACTGGGGAAAAGGGTTGTGATTTTGCCTGGAGTTTGGAGGGAAAGCTTGATATGGTGTTTTTGCAGAGCTGAGGAGGGTGGTGAAGGCAATTTTGATGGCAGTGAATGTCGTTTAAAGGCAGAGAGAGCAAAGATGCCTGGATGCGGGAGGCAGGCAATCCCAGCTAATATTTTTAGTGGAAACTACTTAGGTAGGAAGTGGCATCTGAGGAAGATGTGGGAGACAAGATGTAGTTGGGAAACACAGCAGAAGATCTTGGAATTCAGACAGGGCTTTAAGGAGGCTATAGAGGGAATATTAGGCAGCTGAATATTTTGACACGCATGTTGAATTAGACGATTAATCCACAGCAAGAAAAATCACCCAGGAGAGCCTGTGATCATAGGGGCAGAGGAAGCAGCTGCATGAGACTTGAAGTACTGACAGGTGGAGAAGGTAAAGGGGAGGAGAAGGCAGCAGGACAGCAGCCAGCTGTGCAGGGAGAGAGGTGGAAAAGTAGAGGTAGCCATTGGGATGTAGTTGAGAATGAGACACTCCGTCACGGAGGCAGAGCTGAAATACCTTTACCCCTGCCCTAACACCCTCAGAGCTCCACTCTCCTGCTGGACCTTGGCTTCATGCAGGGAGGAGTGCAAGTGTTTGGGTCTCAGCAGACAGCAAACAGAGAAGTCAGATGTGAACTTGATAGCCAGGAAAGGAGTAAAGCCCTTGGGAGAGGCTTGAGTTTTCCTCTCAGATCTGCTAGAACAGCCGGTACTGGGCGAGTCTCTAGATGACCCTCTGGAGAAGAGGGACCACCAGACACCACATCATCAGGCTGCAGCGTCTGGTGAACACCCTTAAATTCATACAAACATGGGAGGCTATTGTAGGAGACCCTGGAGAGCAAGATCTTATATGGGCTCAGGGTGGTGGGCCATACAGAACAGGATTTTGCACTGGTGACTTGCCAGAATAACCTCATAGAATCACAGAATGGTATGGGTTAGAAGAGATGTTTAAAGATCGTCTAGTCCAACCACTTGCCATGGGCAAGGACATCTTACACTAGATTGGGTTGCTCAGAATTCCATCTAACCTGACCTTGAATCTTTCCAGGGACGGAGCATCCACAGCCTCTCTGGGGAACCTGTTCCAATGCCTCATCACCCTCAGTGTAAAAAAACTTCTTCCTTATATCCAATCTAAATCTATTTTTTCAGTTCAAAACCCTTGCCCCTTGTACTGTCACTACAGACCCCAGTAAAAGTTTCTCCATCTTTCTCCTTACCCCTTTCCTCTCCCATACAGCTCTCTGTGATTTTGTTTAATGTTTTTTGCCCGTGGCAGGAAGCATGATGGATGTCTATTGCTAGACACTGATTTATTTTTAGTGTTGCAGTATACATATTCCCTTCTTGGGCTGAAAATGATAACATGACACAGTTTGCTTTCACAGTGGAGGCTCATGTTAGCATGATTAATTTTCAGCACTGAATAGTCCTGCACCTGAGGCAGGTGCTCATATTTTTGAGACAGTTTGTCCATCTTTTAGTATTAGCTGGTATTTCCTTGCTCAGCATTTATGCCTGTGAAAAGACCTTTCCTACAATATAAAGTCACATAAAAAATTTACAGTAAGAAGAAGGTAAGTGTCTAAATATGCCTTCTTGCAAATGCAGTTTCAAATCTTCCCCGCTTGGAAAGGGGGGTGTCTCTAAATAAGTAAGGCATGGCAGTGATCCCACTAGGGAAAGGGCTATGGCAAGCATCATTGGGAAAAACTTTGCTTTCTCACGTGTGTGGATCTGTGCCGCTGCCACCAGCATTTTTCCTCCAACAGATGCAGTGGCATGGTCAGCTCTGCTCTGCAGTAGAGATGCTGAGGAACAGCCACAGACATCAGCAGGGCAGAGCACAGACATCTGGCTTTCACCGCCCTGGCAGTGCCTGTCCACCGGCTGATGCCCCATCTCCACTAGCTGTGGGAACTCCAGCACTGGTCGTCATTGCCTGGTCATCAGCACTAGCTTCTCTCTCATCTGGTAAGATTTAAGGATGAAACCGGGCTGTGTCCCTCAGCTCGCCCTTAAAAGGGAAGGAAACATTGCTTCTGTGGCCTTTGGGGTCTTCCCTTAGGAGAAACAAAGCGAGCTTTGCCACCAGATCCCCGGAACAGGCTGCAACATGAATGCCTTTAAGGGCTACAAAATATGGAAGATAATTAAACTGTCAAAGAAAGCTTTAAAGTCCAATGTGTGGGAGTAACACAAAGGGCACCAAGCAAGACAAATAAATACATGGCTGCAATCACTTTTTTCTTCTACCACAAATTACGTAGAATGGTGAGGGCATGGGGAGAAGCCTTATGGTTTCTCTCTCGGTGGTGGTTTTCCGCTGCAGGTGATAAGTTTGTCACATCAGTTGTCATCTGGATCTTTTTTCCTCAAAGTATTTTGAAAATGTTCCAAGTTACAATTCCAATATATTCCACTGAACATCCCCAAACCCACACCAGAATAAGAGAATTAGCAGCAGCACTTTGAATTTAGAAGCTCTAAGGATTACAGAACACTTACACAGCATAAGCAAATCATCAATTTCTGAATATTAAAATTAGTCTTCTTATCCAAAGTTGGGCACAAGAGAAAATCAGACTATTTTTTAAATCGCTGAGCACTCAACAGCTCTGATTTCTGAAGGAGCCATAGGCTGTTGAATACGTGTGAAGATCAAGCCACGTATTGCAGTGCTTACATTTTCACTTAGAAGACAAATGCTAAGCACTCATTTCCAAAAACCTTGCCATAAGTGATTTGCCAAAAGATAAAACATTATATGATAGATATAAACCAGGCGAAAGGCAGGGGATGTGATTTCTAATTTTGTTGTACCATAGTAAGTTTGTCCCTGCTCTCTCATTATTTATTGTGAGTCTTAAAATTTCCACTACCTGTACCATGCCACGAGGCGTGAATCCCAGGTTTTTTGGAACCCCTGTCACTGTGCCCTAGTGACACCACATCCAGAAGGATGGCAAAGAAGTTCTGTATTGAAAATTTGTGTGGAATACTTGATTTCTTGATTGTGCAGGCAGGCAGAAAAGTTGGGAGACAAATTATCTGTCAATCAAACCCAACAGGTTCTGCAGCTTTGTAGGCATTTTCTTTTTTGAAAAGGACTTCTAGTTTTTATATTACAGCCCAACCAGCCAAGTTAGGCTTGCTATGAAGTGTATTGGGTTCGGTATCTGTGTGAACAAGAATGGGGAGGGCAGGAGCACAGGGGTAAAAAGTTGGGCTGTGTTTGTTCCCTTTTACAATGTCGTTCAGGTTTTTCCAGGGTTCTCCCAAGGCAGAGGCAATACAAATTGAAAATGCCTTTCTTCTCCTTGATGGTGTGTGAACTTGTATGCAGAAAAAGACTAAGTTGGGGATTTATTGGGTATTGCAAGGGGCGGTGATAGGGGCTTTGTTTCAGTGGGGTAAAACAGTCCTTGCTGCTGAAGTCATCCAGATCAATCCCTTGGCAAGGGCATACCCAGGCATCCCTGGAGCCCCAGGTGCCAGCTTTGTGCAGCTCCCTGACACCATACCCAGGGTATGAGCTGCTGTCTTTTCCCAACCACCAACCTGGACCTCCTGAACTGGGACCCCAGCAGCTGCTTAGTGTCGTATGTGCAAATCTACTTGATCATGTCATGAGAGCACATAATTGCTGCTATGTATGCTTGAGCTCCGAAAATCCCATTTGCCTGCCCATGTTTCTGCTTAAAAATACTACTGGGTAGGAATTAAGTTCGAAATACAAGTGATATTCCTAGGTAAAAGAGAAAAATTGTCAGTTATATTTTTCCAAATGAAAGTGTACTTATTCAAGTGCTTTAGTGGCTACTTGTAGGAGAAGAATTCTCATTGATTAAGATGTGTTAAGTGGTGTTTAAATACAGTCAGATAAACATGTGCATGGTAATTTTATCAGCCAATGTGAAACTTCTTCAGGGATCAAGTCTGGAAAGGAATTAACTTCAGTTGGTGAGTATGTATTGCTGCTCTCTGTTGGGTGCTGTGAGAACTGCCCAGTTATGAATAATTTGAATGGGATTGGTCAAGTTAAGAGCAGGTAAAATGGATTAGAAAATAAAGGCTTATTTCTGTTGAAGCCTCCAGAAATTGTCATTCTGTGGTGTTTATGACAGATATTCCTTTATTTAAACCAAACCAAAACATCAGTACTTTCTGAGTGTTGTCAACATCCTTTTGGTACATTTCCAGTACTAATTTTGAGAAATAGTATTGCTTACCTGAAGATTTGGGAACCTCGTGAGGAGGTGAGGAGCTGGATTGGTGATGGCTGAGCTGGCAGCCCAGCAGCAAGAAGAAATGAACCCCTATTTCTCACATGGTGTCAGAGGAACTGTGCAAGAGAACCAAAGCTTTGGAGGGGACATTTGCTCTGTCTTTGAAGTGCATCTTTACTGCTTTTGGGTACCTACCTCAGATAAAAAAAACCCTTTTCTTTGAAAAGTCTTGGTTTGGGGGGGGGGAAGATGACTATTAGGGCATGGCACATGGACTACAGCCTCAACTATATTTCAGATTGCTTCTTCAAGAAGACCTGTTTTGGTCCCTTGTCCCAGCTAACAGCCTGCAGTTCTCAGGCTGTTAAAATGGTACCTGTACATCTTAATACAGCTACTGAGTGACCACGTCTACTGCAAGTGTTGCCCAGCCGTTATTTGCAAAAGGCCAATAATTTATTTTTATGCACTTAATAGAAATTGTAAAAGTAAAGTGCAGTCTTCTACAAACAACTTATTTTACAGAACTGCTTTTCTGAGTGCTGGCCCATTACTATGTAAGTGGCATTTTTTTCCAAATAGTTTTCTAATTCGCACGCATCCGCTGTTTATTCTGAGCAGTTTACCGAGCAGCCATCCCTGGGCAACACACTACAACTGCATACCTATTCTTTCAGGCACCACCCACTCAATACGAGATCTTTACTAAGCAGATCCATCCAGAGATTACCCATCCCTCACAGTAAAGCGAATGTGACTCTGCTGGATATGCTGAAGATTGCTAAGGATCAGACAATGGATGTTGGAGCTTTCTTTTCTTTCCTCCCTCTGTAGATCCCCATTTTTTTTTTTTTGTCAGATATTTATTTTTAAGTCTAAAAATCTAAAATTGGATTCATATGCTGAGAAGGAGGCTTTATGAAATAACCTCGTGGGCTAAAGCACTTCCAGTTTTATAGGGAGGGAGGCAAAGAAGAGTAGAAAAATCCCAAAATAGCAGGCATCAAAGAGTGGAGTGTGAGAGGCTATGAGCAACTTCCTCTCTGAGAACAAATTCAGGATACAGTTTTCTGGGAAAAAACCCATAAGTGTTTGTCTGATGACTGTTTAAGTATAAATACAACAGCATGTTCTACAACTAAGTGGGAGATTTGCATTAGAATTTATATCTTCCTTTATTCTCCTAAAGCGATGACATTAGGTCCTACAAACCAGTTTGTTTACGTATTAAGTATTTCTGCCTTCTTTTTGCCTTTGGGTTTATTTTCTGTAATGCTTAGCTTTTTCTACAATGTTTATACAGTGTTAAGCAATGGAGATGGAATAAAGTCCAAGGGATGAGGTGGAGAGAAAAGCGGAGAAAGGAAGAGAGAAGAAGTGGAAATCTGGAGGAGGTAAGAGCAGTGTGAGGGATTCACCCACGTATATGGGTCCAGATACAATGCGTGACTCAAGAGGACAGTTTGGGCAGTCCACCCAGGCGTTTGTGGCAGATCAACAATGTCATTGTACAAGCCCACTTAACAATGGTGGTAACATCTGCAGATATGGGCAAATACTGGAGAGTGAGGCAGCTGTGTGGGCTCACTGCCTGTTGAAGATGAGCTCTTCTGCAACTGTCCACATTACTTCAAGCTGCAATGGTTTCTTTTAGTTGTGGTGCTCAGTAGATGCTCAGGCACCTTGTTCATGTGAAGTAAGACCCTGAAGACCATGAAAACCCTGAATGATTGAAGTACGTTTGATTTCCCATATGACACTATGCAGATGATTTGAACAACTGACATCTTTTGATGTTCATACAGAGCCAAGCTTGACTATAAACGGGGCCATGATGGGCCTGCCAGGAGGGAGGGAGCACTACTGTACCTCTTTAATACTGCAAGGTAACAGAGGCTCTCATCAGTTTCAGTTTTAAATCCCATCTTTTCTCTGGATTCCTCACTGAGAAGAGGCCTTGGTTCTTGCTGTGGCTGTTGTTTGGAGACAAGTTCTTTTTCTGCTTTGTGTTTGTGTTTCTTTCCTAATCTTCTTATGGAGGGTTGCATATTTTTCCCCATGAAACACAACCTGGTGCCAGCATACAGCATTAGGAACCAAACCACGTGGTCCCAAGAGCAACTGGAGGGAAGGAAGACTTTACAGATCCAGTAAGTGCCTGTGGAGGAGGATGGTTAACCACTGAAAGAACTTCCAAAGGCACATGTGTAGGGGCTTTTTGCTACCTGCAACAACCAAAGCAAATCTAGGAAGCTTTCTGACAGATGTCTCTGAGATTAGAAGTCTTCCATACATGATGGGCCAGTATCTTTGTCATGCAAGGTATGACATTGCTTATGCCCCAGTAAATAAAAAATCAGGCCTGAGGCTGTGAAGAGAGAAAGAGTCTGACTTGCTGTTGTGTAGCCTTGATGTGTTGATGTGTTGAACTGCTGTTGTTCAGCCCCGAAAACTAAGTCCATTGAAAATTGGTTCCCTGAAACCAATGGGACTTTTGCTCTGGATATGACAGGACCCAGCATCTCACCCTTTGATATCTGCCCCTCTGCTTCTCCCATGAATTCTGAGGAGCATGAAGAAGAGTCTGTGCTCCGTTTTGTCAGACAAAGTGACTGGTGATTGCTGATAGCAATGAGGTGCACTGGGTCTTTTTTGACTTGGAGCCCATCATGCTGCATGGACACCTTCATCCCTGTGCCAGTGAGCAAAGGGGAGGTGCAGACCTCCTAGAGGACCGGGACCAAATAGGTCCCCGCTGGCCTGGCTCCACTACCCTGCAAAAGCAAAAGCACTTGCACAATGCCAGATGTTCCACAGTCATGAAATATTTACTAGTCTCGTATCCAGCATAATAGCAGGGGGATGTATATGTAATTTTTATTCTTTTATCCAGACACTGTCACATCTTTGACCTTCCTGTTTGGTAGACTTGTTCCCTGTCAAGAGAGCTTGGTGGCTTTGTTTCAGCATCTGTCAAATACGGAATTGCTTCTTGTAACGTCGTGTGCTGTCGCTTTCTGTTTACTAACATGACCCTTTCTTCTTGGAAGCCGTGTACTGCACAGCCCCAGGGCCGAGCTTCCTGGCAAGCCAGCTGGATTGTCCATTACTCACTTGCAAGGAAATCGACTCAGTTCGAGTTTGTGTTTCTCAAACTCAGGACATAGTCCTGGTAGTGAGGCAGAGATTAAGCAAAGCTTGTATTTGTCCCTGTGCCGACTGTGACACTTGTTGTTTCCCAGTGCAGTGTCTCACTCTTCCCTGGAACATGTTCAAGACACTGCAGTTATTTATTTTAATGGAGGGGTGTTTGATAGGGTAGACAGGAGGGAAGTCAGATGGATTACTATCAAAATGTTGCAGGACAAAGTTCTCAGGTTAGGTAGGACTGGCATAAATACACCACCATAATCTGTTAATCCCAAATAAAATGTAATTCTTGAGGAAAAAAAAATAGAAGAAAAAAAAATAAGCTGGGACACAGACTTGCCAAGATGAGGAAGTATTTAGACTCCTCAAACTGATAGCTCTTGTCTAATCAGGTCTTATTTTCTAGATGTCCCAGTTACTCTCGTCGGAAAAACAAGACTTATCTGGAGGTGGATTTAAAACAAAATCCTGTTTCAGACAACCAAGGGATGTGAAAAACTATGGTTCTTGTCCAGTCTAACAACATGACCTGGGGGAAAAGCAAGTCCTGCCTTAATAAGAGGGGAAGGGAGATTTGTATCCATGTCACCTATGCTCTCTGGGGAGGCTGGCATCCCTCCCTGGCTTTTGGGAGTGTGGATTTACCTTCAGCCCTCTCTGTCCTGCTGAACATGCATTTATAGCCTCTGAGCATATAAGTACAGCAATTTATTGTGTTATTAATGGAAATAACTGCCAGTAATAAATCTTCTGTATATGCCATATTAGAAAGCACTCAAGTCAACAAATAAACATTAAGAATTGCCCCTGAAGTGAGGAGCTGTGAAGATGTACCTTGCAGGGCTATTCCCTTGTGGGAATGGTGGAGGGAGGGAGGATATGCTTTGTGCACATCCATGAGCTGATGCTTGTCTGTGTCTGCCAAGCTTGTGAGAGTCCTCTGTTGAGATCAAAGATTCAGCACATCTAAGGGTCAAGCCACGGGCCCTGGGAGTGTTTTCATCTGTGCCCCTCTCCCACGGGCACAGCCTGTCCCTCCCTCTCATTTTTCCTGATGCATTTACAGCAATTATCTAAGTGTCAGCTGCCCTTTATGACTCCTCAGGCCTCATCGTTCTCATGTGATCCACACACATGTCTGTGCATCTTTATTTGAGTTTAAAATGATGTTACTGCAAAAGAAAAA
Source organism: Thinocorus orbignyianus (assembly GCA_013400375.1). Taxonomy (NCBI): domain Eukaryota; kingdom Metazoa; phylum Chordata; class Aves; order Ciconiiformes; family Thinocoridae; genus Thinocorus; species Thinocorus orbignyianus. The sequence goes on from VXBW01000095.1 coordinate 483,957, forward strand.
AAAAAAANAAAAAAAAAAAAAAGTCATGGTCCAGTTGGAGATTACATGCAGTTCAGTCTAACGTTTGTCCAGTTTTATGCTGTCTACACTGAATTCCTCAGTATATGAAGCAAGGAGTTCATATTACTATTTTTAAAAGTATTATGTCACATAACAATGATCCTATGTCCCTATTCACTGATGCAGTAGGACATTAATGCAGCTACAGCTTTTTAGACTTCTTTTGGGATGTGCATGGCATGAGGATAGCTGTTTGCCTTAATCTGGGCGACACCGAGACTGGTTTATGAAGAGCAAGCTCTCCTGGGCATGGGTGAAGTTTGAGTCCAATGCTTCCAGGATTGTGCCTGATGACAACATGTGCTTACAAGGCTAGGAGTAGGGTCATTATCTGGGGGAAGAAGGAGATGGATTGCAGGTCCTTCAAGAAGCCCTAGAGACCATCCTAGTACCAGACTGATGTTGGAATGGGGCTTTCTAAATCCCTTCTTTTTTTTTACTTTTTTTTTTTTTTTTTTTCTTTTTTTTTTTTTTTTTTTTTTTGGTGCATCTTTGACTTTACACAAAGCAATTCATTCTTCTTTGAGCCAGCAACAGCTATAATGTATTAGGGATTATGAGTCTCAAGGCTGGTGGGATGAGGTGTCCAATGTCTGCTTTGGTAAACGTGTGCTTGTTTTATAGTGCTAGGACTCCTTCAGCAGCAGACACAAAGCAAGCCCTATCCCTCCATATCATACAGTTTGCACTCTCCGTGGTGATGGAAGTCTTGATTCTAGGGGAATCTAAACCAGATCTCCAGCATGTGATGTTGCCTCTGTACTAATAAGTAAATAGGACACCCAAACCCCTGTTTTCTCATTTTAACGCCAATATCATGGCCTAGTTTGCTTCCATGAGGAAAATATCACTTCCAAATAAGGAGACTGCTGGCTTTGCTGCACCAACTCTATGCTGGGGACTGTGCTAAGACTGCTGCAGGATGGACAAGGGGTGTGTGGAGAACCAGGTCCATGGCCCAGCCCTCTCCCTGCTCACCTTACTCATACAGGCACCGTCTGGCTGAGCACTGCTGCTCTGTGCATCTTTCTTTTGTCAGAAAGAAACGACTGGTCAGGCTCAGTGTCTAATTCTGGCTGAAGGGAGGAGAATTCCTCTTGCAGAGGCAGAGTCAAATCTTTTCTTCTCTGCCTAGCCTTAGTGGATGATTTGGGCAGTTCTCCTGTATCTTCTGCAAATCTCTTTGTAATGGCCTCCCTCACCATGAATCACAACCTGGAGCAGCAAACTGTAAAATCTGAGCCTTCCCACAAAGACCACGGGCAGTACCTAGATAAATCCCAGTTGTGAATCAAAGTCCCTGGTGTTTTACATTTGCTATGAAATCCCGGACCCTGTGCACTTTCCACAGGAGGCAGCTGGAATATAAAGGCAGGGATTTCCGACTGCTAGCAGCCACCCTCAGCCCCAGTCAAGGTTAACAGCTTCTCCCTTGCATCTTTTCTGGCAGCTTCAGAGTCAGTCCAGACATTTTTTTTCTCCTGTTCACCGGTCCTGGTGGTCTGGAGCAGAGGCCTCACTGCTTTCCCCTTGGTTTCACATGCCGTATGCATTTACTCAGTGGGCTCCATCACCGCGCTCTTCATTGTCAAATGACAGGTCGCTGGCAGTGGTATGTACACTTGATGCATAACAGCACCCCTGCACTCCTTCTCTCCTTCCTATCTCTCTTAAACAGATCATGTGTTAAGATTGGAGTTATGAGAGCAATCCCAGCAGGCCAGAGCTAAGTTCCCCAGTTCATAGCCCCCATCATTTTGCATGATTTCTAGCTCCTCTGAGTGGCTTCCCACACTCGTAGCAAGTGTTTTAAGAGCTTGTTGTTTAGATTATGGAATCAATCCTTATCATCTGCCTCTGAGTAGGACCATATTTGCACTTGGTCTTCGTCTAACAAGAGGCTGAAAGCCATTCTGAGGCATGGAGTGCCCTCGATTTCTATTGAAGCCTGTCTGCTGTTTGCTCCATGTCCCTTCCTTCCCTTTTTACTTGGGAGTGGGCCAGAGAACCCTGTCCTTGGGTCTTTTGCTGGTGGCATTTGGGGACCTGGTGGAGCTGGGCCACTCCATCTAAGCAGACCCATGAAGGAGACAGTCTCCCCATGGACCTGTGTGCCCTGTCCAGTTTTAGGCTGTCTGCCCTATCCACCCGCTTTGCACAGCCCTGCGAGCAGGAGGGAGTGGTGGAAAGCAGCCTCGGGCAGAGTACTGTGCTGATTTTGATTGGTATAGAGTTAATTTTCTTCATAATAGCTAGTATGGGGCTATGTTTTGGATTTGTGCTGGAAACAGTGTTGATTATAAAGGGGTGTTTTTGTTATTGCCGAGTAGTGGTCGCACAGAGTCAAGGCCTTTTCTGCTCCTCACACCACCCCACCAGCAAATAATCTGGGAGGGGACACAGCTAGGAGAGATGACTCCAGTTGACCAAAGGGATATTCCATACCACATGATGTTATAATCAGCAGTAAAAGTCGGGGGAAGAAGAAGGAAGAGGGAACCGTTCAGAGTAGTGGAATTTTGTCTTCCCAAGTAACTATTACATGCGCTGGAACCCTGTTTTCCTGGAGACGGCTGAATATCTTCCTGCTGATGGGAAGTAGTGAGTTAATTCTTTGTTTTGCTTTGCTTGCATGCAGGGGTTTTGCTTTACCTATTAAGCTGTCTTTATCTCAACCCATGCGTTTTATCACTTTTGGTGTTCTGATTGTCTTCTCCATCCCACCAGGTGGAAATGAGTGAGTGGCTGTGGGGGCCTTATTTACCAGCTGAGGCTAAACCATGGCAGAGATCCTACCAGCACTTTGTGACAGATCTAGGCCAGTACATAAATCTGCCAGGGTCATCAAGACAGCTAGCAGGGACAAGGGGGATGCACTCAGGACATAGGTAAGCAGAGGCACTGTGACAGCCCAGCTCTTCTCCTGGGGACAAGCTGAGCAGGGGACATCAGCCCTGATCAAAAGTAGTTGCTACTGTCCATCAACAAACATACAGGGATGAACATAAAGGCATCTGTCCCTGCCAATGTAAAAGGCAAACTCCACACATGCCATCACCCCATCTGTCTGCTCCATCAAGAACAGTGGTTAACATGGAGCATTAGCATGTTTGAATACCTCATTGGGTCAGGGTCCAAATTCCTCTGAAGAGTGATGGGGAGGGGTATAAAGTTTAAGAGAAGACAAGCTGGAGGTGTGGATGGTTAGTTATTTATTTCCAGACATGGGTGTCACAAGCAATGTAGCACATGTGCTGGCCATGCTGCTGACCCCAAGGGACTATGCACAGCCTTTCCCCACTGTTTGTGGGGAGTTTCACCATGCTGCCACAGTGCAGGGTCCTAGTGACTGGTGTTCCTAAAGGAGGCCTACAGGAGAGATGGGCAGGGACTCTTTATCAGGGCTTGTAGCAATAGGATGAAGGGTAACAGTTTTAAACTGAAAAAGGGTAGTTTTAAATTAGATATGAGGAAGAAATTCCTTACTGTCAGGGTGGCGAGACACTGGAACAAGATCCTTAGAGAAGTTGTGGATGCCACATCCCTGGAAGTGTTCAAGGCCAGGCTGGGTGGTGCTTTGAGCAACCTGGTCTAGCCAGAGGTGCTCCTGCCCCTGGTAGGGGGGAGCAGATGATCTTCAAGATCCCTTCCAACCTGAACCCGTCCTATGATTCTATGAACTGCAGTTTGGTGGACAGGTCAGAGAATTTGGGCATCCTGGGCTCTGCTTCTTGATCTGGAAGAGATACAGAAAATGCTTCTGTTCCAATGGAAACAAGCCACACTCCTCTTCATTTTAGTGGGTTTGCAGCAGGTGATTTAAGCCTCATCAGTTAAGTCTGCGATTGCTGAGTTGCAACTTCTTGTTTGTTTTGGGACCATGCCTGGGAACATTGCGTCTGAATCAGAGCACTGCTGTGCTAGATACTGTAGAAATGCAGAACAAAATAGAGACCTGAGTACATCTAACATGCAAAATGTTAGGCTGGTTCCACTCGATGCAGACACAGCACTGGTCACTTTAACTCTTGCATGGATACCATGCAACATTGCATTGTGGTATGCCCTGAAATTGTTTCAATACTCACTGTAGGAACTCAGGTTAGGTAGATTAGCTCACCCTGCTGGTGCTGGCATGCGGAAGGCACAGCAGCAATGACCAGAGGGGTGCTCATGCTCTTGCTTTTAATTTCTAAACAGATTTTCTACTTGTTGGAGGAGGTGGGGGGGGATGAAGGTGCACTCAAGACCATCTTGGGGGCTGGGGAGAAGACAAAGGGAGGAGAGGGACAGCATGGAATGTTACCACTTTATGAATCTAAAAGCTCATCCCAAAAAACTTCTGTGAGAGGTTACATCAGCAGAGAACATATAAAAAAAATCTTGATCACATTCAATGAAAATACAGACTGAAGCTGTGATTTTTTCTCTTCGATCTTTAACAGTATTTGCAGCAAGTAAGCACAGAGCGTCCTCAGGACAGGGATAGAAGCAGGGAAAACAGGGTGTCCTCCAGACTCTTCTGTCCAAAATTCATAAAATCATAGAATGGTTTGGGTTGGAAGGGACTTTTAAAGATTATCTAGTCCATCCCCCCTGCTGTGAGCAGGGACAACTTTCACTGGGTCAGGTTGCTTAAAGTCCCGTCCTACCTGACTTTGAGCACTTCGAGTGATGGAGCATCTACAGTTTCTCTGGGCAACCTGCTCCACTGTCTCATCACCCTCTTTAATTAAATTAAATCTTAAGGGCATGAAAAAAAAATATTTAAAGTTGAAGCAAGCATCTCTTCTTCTGTCTCCTTCGCAATCCTGCTTGAAAAACAAGAAGACCTTCAGGCATCCTCACCGGGGCTGCCTCTGTGGCTTCCTATCGGGTGAGACACCTCTTGAGGCCCAGGATTTCTCCCCCTCTGAGTGACAGCAAACAGAGTCGGTGCCATGGGGAGGGGGTGGTCTGTCTGGAGGCAGGTCCTTCCTTAACAGGCTGGTGGGGCTGGTTTTCCTTAGTGGGGCTCAGGCAGCCCCCAGCAGACTGGAGGAATGACTGGAATTTGTCCTGCTGCGCCGGCAGACCCCATGGGTCTTGCCGACAAGAAATGCCCATGCTTTATCTGCTGGGTCATTTTGAACAATTGGTAGGAAACTGGGGAGAATAAATAGAGATGCTCGACCTCTGGCCTTTCCCCTTTTGTCCACAGAAGTTCAAGAAATTCCAGGGGCTGGGAGCCAAACATCTGTGTTTCCTCTCGGGAGGTGCCAAACGTTGTGTTCCCTCCCTGAGTTGGGCAAGGTATATTTAGAAAATGAGATTCAGAAACTACTGGCGAGTGGGCGAGTACATCTGAGCTGTAGAAAGTTTGCATAAGCTCAGGAACATATTTATATCTTCATCCACATGCACTGAATCCTACATACATAAACACAAACTGAGGGGTACTGTATTTTGTAAGTCTGGCCTTGTTTTGTTGATGCTGATAATTTTAAAAAATGAGTATTTGAGAGCTGTGGCCCTGGGTTTCCAAGCTGAAATGTAGACATCCTGTGCCTTAGGGGAGGCAAAGTTTTGGCCATGTGTAGGAGATGGGTGCAGGGTTTGCCGCAGTATGGGAGTGAAGGCCAAAAAGTGTCTTAAATAGCACTGGACATTGCTGGTTAAGCAATTAAATTGAACCTAAAACCGCTTTTGAAGAGAGCATCTGGGAGACTAGTGGGCTCTGGGGCTACCCAATTCTGCCTGCAGGGGCTTCACATCTGAGCTTCCCAGGGGTCCCCAGTGTTGGACTGAGACTCTCCTGTGGGCTGAGAATAACTCACCCACTGGATCTGTTCCAGCAGGGAACTTGCCTTCAGGCAGAGCATTTCCAGCATCAGTGCTCAGAGCAGGGCCACAGAATGACTTGTCTGTCAGTAGCACTTTTTGTTCTCACTCTCAGCTGTGTGAAATGGTGATGTGTCGTAAGGACTGCTTCTCTTACCACCACCATCAACACCTAAGCTGACAACAGCATCAGACAAGTACACCAGTGTGTGCAGTTTGAAGTTGGAAACATCTAGTTTTGATGTATCCAAGGTGAGCAGCCCTGCTTTAGAATTCTGCTTGGTTCTGCAGAACAAAGTCATGTCCTAATTGCATCAACTACTGCTGTGTTTTCAACTTAGGACCTTGTTTTCCCAGCCGGCAGAGATGTGAGAGCATGGAGATGGTGGCACAGCTGATACCAGAAGTAACACACCACCTCTTCCTCCTGAGAGGCTGAAGGCCAGAGAACAAATGGGGAAGTCCAGAAGGAGTCCATGAAGCAAAAAATTGTGAAGGTCCAAAAATGTGTCTGGTTTCTCATGGTATTGCATGTGCTATGATCAAGCACCTGGAGTCAGATGCCTCTTGGGTGCATAGCTTAGACACACATCGCATTCAGAGAAGTTCTACCTTATCACACTTCATTTCCCTGGCTGCAAAAATGGGAAACCTGCCATTTTTGTTATGGGCCAGGTTTAGTAGTGTCTGAGAGGAGCTACTGGGAGAAATGCTTCATGGATACTGGCAAATGAAAAATAATAAAATGAAGACGAGTTGCAGTGATTTGTTGTTTAGACATACTCACTTTGTCCTTCTGCCCTTTGGAGGGCAAAAGGGGAGACAGAGTACTTCAGATCTCCTGATGGCTTATTGGGAACAGTGTGTTCAGGATATTGCCAAATTCTAGCAGAACTTCTCTCGAGGAGCCGAAGAACTCCTCATGACAACCAAGATCCCTACAAATTTGTCTTGTGTCCACTCTGCATGTGTTTTGGATCCTGATGATACGTGTGGGATGACTGTAAGGTGGTTGTTACAAACTGTTCCTTGAGATGTTTCACCATGACACTCAGGACAGGATATACAGTACCATTAAAATAACTCCTTACCAAGTTGCTTATGCTGATCCATTGCCAACTTGTTTAGCAATACTTCCCTGCGCACTCTCCGTTTGCCAAAAACAGGCGTTCCTGCACAGAGCGCATCTGGAATTGCGAGTATGTTTTTGCAAGCCATAAAGAAAAGCTGTCTGTCTCCGCAGCATATTATAATATTTTGATATTTCCCAGATCGCTTGTGCTCTCATGCTTTAATGCTGCCCAGAGTCTTTCAGAAGAAGGCTCATCACACACGTGCCCTAAATAATGTAAGCTCTGTGCCTGTGATATTTATAGCTGTGCAAACTTGCCCATTTATGCCTGTGTTGTTTCAAAAAATTTCTTGAGTGATGGCATTTTTCATCTTTAGTGTATTTATCTTTAATTCTGAACACTGAACATATTTGTAATTGCTGCCATTATTGCTGCCGGCTGGCTTATTAAGCCTACAAAGTGCACTCAGACTTAAAGGTAGAATTTTAATTACAGCACAGGCTTGAGGGGGAAAAGGACAGTGTTCAGAGGCAGAAAGCCTCCAAATGAACATGAACACCCGTATGCTTCCAAGAGAAGAGGCAGTGCATATTGCAGTCACTTCCACTTCATAGAAATGATGCTGTTTTAAGTTTTTGTCTCTGAGCATCCCTCTCTTGAAGCTCAGGAAAGGATGCGTGACATCTTGTGCCATTGTTTGTATGGGGTCACAGTGGCTATTCATAACTGGGAATTGTTTCGGGGGTCATCCAGCTCCCCTCTGATGGCTGCCATGAATCAAGCTTCGTGCAGCCATCAGATAAATACCGTGGAAGAGTTCAAAACAGGCTTATCTCCAAAATACAGAGAAAATAGGAGTATGCGAGTGTCATTGTGAGTGGTTCACTGGATTGACAGAAGTGTACAAACTCTTTGCGATGTTGTGTAACATTGCTCTGTACATGTTGTTCTCCTTCTGCTTCTGCAAATCAACCATTTTATGTAATTACAGCTGCTATTGGCAAAAGGCACTGATAGCACTAGCTAGCTTCTGAAGAATGTTGCTGCTGAGACAGGAGTGCTTTCAGCTCAGACACATTTAGAAAGAGATCGAGAAGACAGTCATCTTTCAGCCTTCTGCAGTCTGGTGATAAAGGATCTTATTGTCCCCTTGATGGCTTTTGCCTCTAGATTATAAATAATGACCTGCAGTGGCCAAAAATCCAGCCTCTTTCCTATCTCTTTGTAAGGAACTAGTATCACTGTCTCTGGTCACGTTTCATCCACACTTGGAATCCCAGAGACTGCATCCACAGCATCATTTACAGGGTTATGAAAACTATACTCACATGGATGTCCATTTATGTGGAGACACCTTAGGACAGTACTCAGCTACTGTGAGAACTCAGATCCAACCAGATAGATGAGTATATATGCCCATATACGTATTCACTCATTATGTATATATATCTGCTTACTCTCTGTAAAGAACTTCTAGAATCTTTTGTGAAATTGTGGCTTTGGTTGACTTTTTCCTACTGCTGCATGCAAGAGGGACAGAGCATTACTGGCTGGGTTTAGGTGGCTTTCAAGGGAATTTAACAAGGATATTGTAACTGCTTGTCTCCACTGACACTGCAGGGAGCTGTGGGCTGGCAGTCCTGGGCAGCAGATGGTCTTAATTCTCTTGAATTTTCTGCTTAAGGCCTCTGGCTCCCTCCTGCAATAGTATCAGTGACAACACAAATGTTGGGCTTAGGGTTTGGCACAAAACCTGAGCAAAACCTTTGGATTCCCTAAATCACATCAGACTAACCCCTGGCTCTGCACTGTCTCTGGTGGAAGAGGAGTTTGGCATCTTTGCTGGCACAGGCGCTCTCCCTACAGGCTGAGCGAGGGCAGCTGAGCTGCGCCGGAGGCTTTACCATCTCCTGTCCCAGAGGGTAGCCGTGGTGGCCATCCATTGCCCATTCTCACTGCATCTTAGGCTACCAGTAGGCCAGGCAGGAATGTGGCAGAGGTATGAAGCTCAAACAGGAGGGTGTGATTCACATGATGAACCTGCAAAGAGGAAAATGCTGCCTGACTTGTGCGCCATTTCTTATCTTTTCATAAAACCATCTTCACAACCAAAGAGGATTGGAAATAGATTTCTGAATTTCATAAAAAATGAAGAGGAAGTGTTATTTGAATTTACCCTCTGGGGTTTGCTCTTCAGTGATAAATCATGGTAGATTAAGTTACGGAAAGAAGCATTTTCATGGTGCCATGCCCACCGCCTCTTAGAGGAGAGAGGAGTTTGTAGCTGACTGCAACAAGGACTCAGTGACACTTGGGGCTTCTTGTGCTGAGTCCTGTACAAACGCAGAGCAAAAACAGGGCTCTGCTCTAGAGAACAGGCATAGAAGGAAGAAAGGATTACTCTCATCCTTGAACATGTGGGCACCGAAAGCACAGCACAGGGATTACCGGTTAAACAATTTACCCAGCACCTGGCTTAGCTCCTGCCAAAGAAAGGCAGCTGTGTTAATGGGACACTTAGTCTGACTGCTCTGATATTTTGGGTTATTTTCAGCATCACCCAGAAAATCTGAGACAGTGCCAGCGACCGAACTGAATTATTTTCAGTCTCAGCACAGGACACTCACCAGAAGACATGGCAAGTGTGTATGTTGATGAAGTTTCTTATCCCAGTAGTTTCTCAGGAAACATCTTTAGAAACTTCAGGAAGGTTCTCACACACAAAATGTCCAGGGAGTCGGGGGATAATTAAGATTGGAAGTAACCTCTAGGGAGACCATGATCCAGCTTCCCACCCTTACCTAAAGCAGAGCTGAAAGCCTTTAGCATTAAGAGAGCATCAGCCTGGAGCATTCCCTCAAACCCTGCAGTTGCAGGACCCTCCCTTGCACTCAAATCGATAAGACTTTTCCCAATGGTTTTAAATCTACCAATATCTGACCTTTTATTAGCACCACTTCATAGAATCGTAGAAACAGAATCATAGAATGGTTAGTGTTGGAAGGGACCATCTTCTGTCTAATCTGCTCATACAGCAATTAAAAAGGTTTGACCCACCCTGCTCTAGCCCTTACAACTTAATGGAGTAGTGATTTCAGATTTGTTCCCTAAGAGCAGCTGGCTTTTGTTGTTACTGTCCCCATGCTGGGTTGGGGAGCCTGAGGTGGCGCAGCACGATATGCTGGGCTCGGGGCTGAGCCTCAGGATATGCAGAGTCCTGTCACCAGAGCAAAGTGTGCTCAGAAACCCTGGCTGACACTTTGATGGAGGAGCAACTAAAGCAGCTCCTTGACACCTTAGAAGAATGCCCTCCACTTCATGGGATTTTCACAAGGATAACCCAAGCTGATGACCTGAGGTCCCAAACTCAGGGTCATTTTCTGCCACCCCTTTGGGCTCAAGCAACACTAGCTCTGCTTGGATAATGCAGGAGTGAGCTTTCTTCCTCCTTGCTCTGCTCTTTTGGGCATGTGTTTGTGGGTTTCCCTTTTCGGGTTTCTGAATAGCAGTGAGCTGACAAGCTCTCCTTTTAGCTCAGAAACCAGTTTGATGCAGACAGCACCCTGCAAAACCTCTTCAACCACCTCACCCCTTTGCCAGCACCCTCTGCCCAACCGAGGGTTCTCACCAAGGGTATAAAGTCAGCTCTTTGCACTTTCATGCATTTCCTGCTGGGCCTGCTTGAGACATGCCAGCTATGGTAGTTATTTTATTGTTGTGGTTACCTGGAGAAAGGCTATTTTAGCACATAACTGCTCATGCTTTACTTATTTGAAATGCTTTCTGTGAATGCCTCACACTGGGCTTGACTTTGAAGGAATTTTTATTTGAGAAACTTTGCATTCTTCCAAGATTTCACTCTTTGTTGTGCCTCATATCCCAAATTACAGCCCAAAAAGAGCAAAGAGGAGACTGTGTGGTTGTCCTTACAGTTTGGGCTGGGATCTAAGAAGACCAATTGCCCCTTCCTAGCCCTGTGAGAACCCACAGTGGGATATTAAGGTCTTTCCAAGGGAGTCACAGCTCTACCAGCTTCCAGATACCCCAGAGGGTAAGCCACAGCATGGTGTTAGTGACAGCAGTATAAATCTGGCATAAATCAAAGTGCTTTGACACCCTTTCCCATTGTGTACACAAACACCATGCTCAAGTGACTCAGTGAAATCAGAGCAACACAACAAGAGAGGTCAATTCAGGATTCATGCACATGTCACTGGCAGCAGAATCTGCCTATTAAATATTAAAAACTAAACCAAAGAGAAATTTACAATTTTTCTGAAACATTTAAGCCTTGGATGAATAACTGTCTCAAGATCATTCAGATATGCTTTTGCATATGAATTTAAAAAATCAGATTATCTCTGTATTTGGCATCTGTTCTGAGTGAAGGATGAACACGACTGTATTTTGGGGAGAGTACACATAAGGAGTCTGGTGGAAATCTTGTACAGGAAGCATTCAGCAGCTAAAAATGTGACTGGAAAATAATAATAACATTAAGCAAAAGCAAATTAATACTCACCACTGGCGTTCAGGGGCTTCATTTTTTTAACTTCCTCCTGCTGAGAAACAAATATCAAACCAAAAACTCTAATTAAGGAAACCTTGCTTTTCTTGGAAGCGCAGTGAAAAAGAGGAAATTCAGTTCATTTTGTCATACTTTGCAGTGTGTAGTAAAACCCACGGGCCTGTACATTGCCCTAATCTTTGCATAGTTGATGTAAAAAACTTATCACTTAAGAAAGGCATGATAATATTGCTGTCATTAATCACTTTTCCTGTTAGGACAAGGTAAGAAGAATAGGTGAGAAGGTAAGAAGTGAAAATTCATATACGTATCTACTAGAGAAGACGCTGACCCGCAGGTAGCCATATTCAAATAATAAAACTGAAGAGTTTTACTTTGTCCTTGCAAGCTAACATAGTGCTTCAGAGCCAGAAAGCAGAGATACACAGAGATGAGGAGTTGGGCAGCAGTGGTTTCTGGCTTCCTATGTAGCCATGGAGGGTAGACCACCCAGCCTAGCAGTGCATCTGCCCAGCCCCACCAACTGGGCAGGACTGGACCAGGCAAGAGAGAGTGGCCTTCCAAATTTATACCGTAGCAATCATGATGGCAAAGGCCACAACATCTTAAATCTCTCAAAATCAGGGCTGCCTGTGCTCGTGCTGCAGGGAGCCAGGTCAGGGAGCTGAGAAGCCTAAAAATTAATCACCTTTTTTGGCCTGGCTGTGTTTGCAGCCACAGCAGTTGGCTGGACCACCACTGTGTGCCATTGCAGGAGATCCATTACCAGCTCCAAGATGCTGTCAGGGTGTGGGAAGGACTGGTCCCACAGTCAGAAGCTGATCCCACTGCTGTGTGCTCATCTTTAGCCCCAGGGACATCCTTCATCCCAGACTGGGCATGGAGCTACTCTTGGGTAGCTCCTGTGGCATGGAGGCAGCAGCTCCCAGCCAGGGCTGACCCAAATGCTGGCTTGGTGTAAGGGTGCTACTCACCTTTCTCAGCAACCCTCTTGCCATCACGGTGGTGAGACACAAGATGTTCATGGAGGTTTTCAGCAGCTGGATGGAAGGGCTGCTTTAATTGGCCATGTCTTCACTGGAGTGCAAGCTCTGTTTGATGGTGATAACCAAAATGTGCAGTACCAGGGGTTTCTCATGCACTGTGCTACCAAGTGTCTCACTGGAGAGCTTTGAATTTGAACGGGCCAGCTGAACAGTTTGTCAAACCCCTAGGCCTTACTGCTGAGAGGGAACATGGAAGCAGGGCTAAGCAGAAAAATATTAATGTGAGCCTTTTGTAGCCTTGACTTATTTTTCCCTTGACTTTGTGGCTGCTGTTAGAGTCAGACTTCGAGTTCCCAACTTGCTGAAGAAGAAGGCATGGCAGGCTCAGCATATAAACACAGTTCTTCTTCCAGAAGGTTTTGTTTGGAGAGGTACTACTAATAAATAAGGAGATTACTTGGTCATGAACATGTTTTCAAAGGTTGGGCCTGGACAATCTGAAAACTTTTTTCTCTCGTAAAAGCCAGATTTGAGTTGCTGCAGGGAGGAAAACAGAATTCAAAGTGGGAGGCCCTATTTGAGTTTCAGGGTTTATTCTTATCTCTGCACTGGACAAATCCTCCAGATTCGGGGGGAGGACAAGGGCTGGAGGCTGGTGTCAGGCAGGGCAGCAAGATGGGGCAGACCCAGGGCTCAGCCTTTCCCCAGAGCAGGTCTGCGATGGTGGTGGTGCCCAAGGAGGGTGAGGAGGGGAGGCAGGTGCCCAGAAGGAGACATGTCAGGTCCCCGTTCGTCAGCAGCTATTGAGCTCTCCCCGTGTTCAGCACCTCTTCAGCAGCACAGCAGCCCGTCCCCAAAACTCCTGGGGCCCATCGTGTTGAGGTGTTGAAATGTCGATAGAAATCTACATGCAGCGATGCTGTGTGTGTGGTATGAAACCTGCTGCAGGGGAGGTATGTGAAGAGAGGGAGGGAGTGAAATGCTTAGGATTATTTCTGTTCTGTACCCAAGGGTGCCATTTGTTCATATAAGTATCCTTAGCAGAATAAAACACTTTTTATTGAAACATTATTTTTTCTTCTTGTTTGCTGGCAGCCACTCTGCTCCAACTATCTCTTCCATCCTATCCCTTGAAGCCAGGCTCCAAGGTAAACAAGTAAAAACCTGACGGCTGGAATGCAAAGCCTCAGCTGAGATTGAAAGCTTTTACAAGATCACATTCTGCACATTTATATTGTCTGGGGTATCAGCAATGGAAAGGGAAAAAGAGATTTCCTAATCTCACCAGAGACAACACCTACTGCTCCACCTTTGAGAAATCTCCACTCCACAGCAAAAGCTTTATCCATTCCAATTAGAAAAAAGCCAGAGTAGGCACACTCACAGCTTGCTTCTGATCTGGATTTCCCACATTCCCAAGTTTTGGGGTGTAACTCCATTAGAAATTATTTTGCATTAGAAAAAAGAATCCCATGCAATGAAAATGCTTTGCAAAGCAGTGTTGATTTAGCCTGAAATTTTACTTCAAAAGAGAATAAGGTTCCCATCATATAGATGTGTCTGGTTTCAGAATAATCTCAGAATAAAACATTTTTATTATTATTTTGCAGTGGTTTTTCTTTATTTGTTATTCATAGCGCTTTTCATTATGACAGTTTAAGATTTAAAAAAGCTAAATCTTAGAGAAACAGTCATTTAGAGACAATTTTACTTTGGTGAAGGCACATGAAATTTCAGGATGATCTATAACTGCTGAGAAAATAATTTCAAATCCCCATGCTCCTTGCAACACAGAATTTTGATCCTGGGTGTATGTTTCCTTGAAGACCTGTCAGGCAAGTGAGAGAGCAGAGAAAAAAACGTGGTGGATTTTTTCCATGATAAGGACAGAATGTGAACAACAGCTCACTCCAGAGATATGTTAGTGCAGCCTTGTGCTGAAAACCACAGAGAAATTTTGAGTTTCCTTTCCTGGTTTTTAGACAGAGGGGGAAAAATCTTGGTGTGTCTGGGATCATTTTTGCTAGAAATCTGGGTTGTTTTCTCAGCCTCATCAGAGCAGTGCAAATTTTACGTTTCTCCAGAGAGAGAAACAAACTCCAGACTAAGGCTTGCCTGGAAGGTGGCTTTCTGAGGGAAAGTTTTCTCCTGTCTAGTGGTGAACTTCTACTGCATCGAAAATGTCAGCATACTGACCCACAGTGCAAGGAACTGCATGGAAAAAGTACCTGTCCCAGATTGTAGCATTCATACCAATGAGATCTCCTCTGCTCCTCGGCTTTGTTTGTGCAGACAAGATGATGAGAGAGAAGACTGCAGGGATGGGATGGTGGAAGACCAGGAACCGTTCTTTTCATCAAGATTGCTCAGCCAGTGGGGTAAAGCCAATCCTAAGGTGCTCCCTTGGAAGGGCACAGTTTGCATTTGCAAAGTCTTTTGGAACCGTCCCAGTTTCAAGCGGTAAAGATTTCTTATAATGATGCCATCATCTGTGCTCTATGCACATCTATAAATCACAGCATCACAGAATCACAGAATGGTAGGGCTTGGAAGGGACCTTCAGAGATTATTTACTTCAAAGCAGGTTCACCTAGAGCAGGTGAACATGAACATGTCTAGGTATTATGAACACATCCTAGTGATGCCCCCCTGGGCCTGACACACGCATAAAGAGGTGTAGCCTGGGTGTGCAAAGCTGCTTCTTATGCTGTCAGCGGTTCCTCAGCCAGGATCGTCTTCCCTTTGTATTAAAAAAAGCACACATTTTTCATTGATGACTTTCAGTGAGCTCCACATTTGGGCTGTCTAGTTCATCAGCGGGTTCTGTGCTGACCATACCCTGCTTGGCCAGGGCTGTGTCCTGCTCCCGTTGATGTTTGATGATACCCAGAGGATCGCCGCTATTTTCGCTCCTCCCAGCCTGATGCGCTTCCCACCAGAGGCAGAGCACAGCACTTCTGCAAGCTGGGCTGGGTGCAAACCACAAGCAGCTGCTCAAAGGCTGTGCAGAGACAAAAAATCCCCAGCTGTAGCTGTCTGTTCAAATAAATGTTCAGAGGCCAAGGCAATGCAATATGAGAAACACATTCTTAGAGGGCATGGATTCAAAGGGGGTGGCATGTAAAGAGATTAGGAGACACCAGCCCCATGGGCGTTGACACAGTACCACACAGAAATCAAAGTGCTGAGCTATGCCCATACAGCAGAATGCAGCAGATGACCTGAATTTGATTTTACAAGTGAAACATTAAACAAGTTTCATGGAAAAATACTTGTATTAAAAATATATTAATGTTACTGGGTGAAAATCTGACGCTCAGCATTCAGCTGGGTCTCACGAACAACCTGGGGAGCTGGAAAATGTGAAGAAGGTGGCTCAAAGCTGTCTTTCTCATCTCCTCCCCCAATTTGGTTTGTTTTTTCAGGCTGCTATTTTTTGTTGGTTTTTTTGTTTGTTTGTTTGCTTGGTTTTCTTTTTTTGGGGGGAGAGTGTTCTTTTTTGATGTGTGTATGGTTGAACTTGATCATCTCAGAGGTCCCTCCAACCATGAAAATTCTGTGATTCTGTATAATCCTAAGGCTACTGACTGCTAAAAAAGCCCTTGGTGTAATTTAGAAGGCCGTTTGACTCATCTAAACTGGCTGCCTCCCGGTCAGAAATGAACCAGAGCACCGGGATCTCTGCTTGTCCCACTGTGGTGCAGGAAGCAGAAGAGATGAGGGAAAAGCAGCCGGGCAGAACTTAGCACAGGGCTGAAACCTGGTCCTGGTTGCCCCCTTTCTGGAGAAAATCTTCAGTGATCTCCTTCAGGCAGCTCTAGGCTTGCTGGAAGGGTGGGAAGGGACAGGGCTTTATTTCTCACCGACAGCTGGCCCAGAGCAGGGAATCCAAACATCTGAGTGTGGACATCCGTAGGGCTGATGCCTGTGTGTGAGCCAATTGTCTGGGGCTCCCAGTAAAGTCAGCAGAGAGGAACAGACTGTTGGAGGATGTGATTCATCTGTGGTGCTGGGGGAGCCTGAGTCAGGGCAGAGGAGCTGCTTCTGTTGCAGTCTAGAGGCATGAGGTCTGCAGCAAGGGGCTGAGAAATAACTCACAGACTTAGCAAGGTTTGGGTTTCTTGTTCATTTTCTGCTACAGGGTCAGTACAGTGGGCTCATGAGCAGCCAGGGTACCCTCTCTAAGGTCATTCGTAGAGAGTCTTGTGGTTGTTGAGTATTGTATCTGGGCAAAGGCAGTGGCATGAGGCAGGAGCACCTTCAACTTTGACCATGAAGGCCTTGCTGAGCAGCCTCCACTGCACGGTTCACAGTGAGAGGATAAGTTTCCTGTCAAGTTGTTTTGGTTTCTAGATGTAGTTGAATGGTGGATTATGCCAAAGGGTTGCACTTGGCATATGGGGTGTCAGCGCAGACAGAGATCACAGCCGCCACAGAACCGTCCTCATGACTCTGGCTGTGGAGCTTGGCCATGGGTTGGAGACTGCAGAGCCACAGCTTCTGGGGGCTGGCAGAGAACTGGCTAAGCTGGGGCATGGGAAGCATCAGGCAACAGGTCTCCAGGTCTTGAAGCTTCCACAGAAAATTTGTGGGAGGTGGGGGTTCAGGTGTGGCACAGCTGGACTCTGAAATGGGCTGTGGCTGTGGGAGCCAGGCAAGCTGGGATGGAACAAGGAGGGGTCGGAGAGGTAGGAATTACATTGGACAATGGTGTCAGCTGTGCTGGAGGCATGAGGGGGATTCTCAGAAAATGAAAACTTTCTGAACATGACTTCTGATGGCAGAAATTTTGGCCATACCTCAAAGAAAATAAGATTAAAATAGGTACCGGACCATCATCCTGCTCTGAGGGTCATCAGCTCAGTTTTGGCACCACTACCTCTTAGGGTAAGAGCTACATGGTCTGTTGTACCTATGAGCATGATGCATAGTTATCCAGACTCAGAAATGAGAATAGATGGGGTGTTAAAAGATTTGGAAGGTGGATTTGGAGGAGAAGGTGGGGATGAATTCTACTTTGCTCCAAAGGGAGTATGGCACTGAAAGGGCTCCAGCTGGACCTCTCTTCCATTCAAAAGTGGAAAGAAACTGCTGATACTCTTGTCAGATCTATACAATGTTACGATCTTGGTTTTGCCTCCTTGTCTTGGGTGAGTTTGAAGAATGCCCGCTGCTTTGACAACCTCTGCACTTTCTTACAGGACGACTTCCTTGCCCTGGGTCCTCACCTGAAGGAGGGTTTTTGGCACAGTGCACAAACGGACTTTTGCACAACTCACTGTGCCATTTGTCATGACTTCTGGCCAGAACAACCTCGATGGTGGTTCTCATCCTGCCCCAGAGGAAGCTGAGCCAAAAGACAATGCTCAGAAGCAGGCAGGGAAGATGCCACTCACCCAAGCTGTGAGAACCCCTTGAGAAAATCTACTATGCACAAATAAAATATGTTAGAGAAAGTACAAGGGGATAATGCAGGTGTGTGTAGGCTTAAAAGCAAAGCCAGGGGCTGGTGTGATAGATTTATGACAAGACCGGAGGAGAGACCGAGGAGATCTACCTATTATAGTTTTAAAAATAGTCCCGTCAGAATACTGTCATGAGTGCTCTACTGTGCAAATTTATGACATGCAGTAGGAGTGATCATGTCTTCTGTACAAGCTGGTTAGGAAAAGCCTCATTTTTTTTCTATTAATAACGTTCACAAGAGTGAAATAGGAAGGTTTTTTTCCTCCAGAAAGTTGGTTGCCCATGGGGAGGAAAAGGCTCCTACATTAAAGGTAACTGAAAAATGACTTTTTTTTTTTTTTGGTTGAAAATTGGAATTCTGATGTGCTTCTTTAAACTTTTTTTTTCACTTTCAGATTTTAATTTTAGAGCAAGCAGGGTTATGGGTATGCTTTTTATTCTTTTCTTCAGAAATACATGTAAGCCCTTGAAAACCTATTTTTCTGCTTGAAAATGTTTTGCAGTGGGAAATGTCAGCTTCTCTCTTAACGATTATTGCCACCTACCACAAAAGCAGCTCCCATATGCTGCCAAATAATCTCAATAGTATATGATTTAGTCATAAGAAATAAATATTTCGGGGTGCTGGAGCAAAACAAGTCCTCATTTTAGACATAGTGTGGATTTGAATCTTTCTGGCAGGTACTTCAAGAGTAGGGCCACAGGGTATTCTGCAGGTAAGTATCCTCAGTGCCATCATTAGGTGATATGGGGACCACGGCCAGAGCAGTTGCCCTGTGAGGAGAAACAAAGGGATGTGGGTGTTTTAGTCTGGAAAAAAAGATGCTTTGGGAGAACCCAATGCCAACCTGCCAGTATCTTCCAGAAGAGGCAGAGCTAGGCTCTTTTTGGAGGTGCACAGCAGCAAGAAGAGACACAGTGGTCATAAAACATTCCTGAGAGGTTCAAACTTGATATAGAGAAAAGTTTTCCACCATAAGGACAGTCAAGCACTGGAGCAGGTTGCCCAGAGAGGTTCTGCAATCTGCTGGGCTGGGCTGCATGCAAGTGAGAGACAGTAATTTCCAACTAAAGGGTTATTTACTGAGAAGATACACGTTCAACATTAGTGAGTTTTTAGGAGAGAAGCTTCAAAGGTGACAAGAGTCTCACACAAATGCCAGTGGTTTTGCAGCTGGGCATTTCCCTATAGCATTGTGTCCCACCAGGCAGGAAGAGGAGCTGTACATCTGCCAGTAAGATAAACATCTCCACGACTGAAAAACCAATTGGTAGAATTCAAGCAGGTCACCGTTATTTGATATCTGTTAGGAGGAATAAACTGAAATGACCAAAACTTCATTTTGGGGAACAAATCAACAGTTTCCTAAAATGTCTCATATCTCTATCTTCCCCTCTTCATCAGGAGACAAGATCAGATGGTGACGACTTCTTACTTCGACTAAAGATAATCATTCTTCTCATATGAGGAAACAGGTAAATTCTAAACCTGTCAGCATAGAGCAATACAATATTAATTTAGGGGAGAGTTTATCTCCAAGGAGTTTTATTGATGATGGAGGTTCACAAATCAGAAGCTCTGGAGTGGGGTTACTCCTCTAGATGTAGCGCTTTTTTTTTTGTAAGCCAAAGCAGTGGATATGGGATAATTGTATCATATTATCTTTTGCACAACAGTCCTTCTAAAACAATTATAGGCTGCCTTTTTCAAGCTTGGATTTTATACATGAGAGGCACACATATTGATGGCATCTTACAAAAGCTGTCCTCCCTTGTCCAGCCAGGGATGCAGGCATTTTTAAATTTTAATTTGCACATGTTTTTCTTAGCATGTTTTTGATTATGATTTTGTGAGTGCCCATTCAGCTTAAATGTTCTTGAAATCCCCAAGCACAAAACTGGGAATGAATGACCAAATGTCTGCAGAAAACACATCTTTTCACATCCATTTATTCTCTGCTGTGAGGAATAGTTTGCTCTACATTTTGAAACGGGGAATTGAAAAACTCTACAAGATTTCAAAGGATCTCCTGATGCCAGGGAATGACTAGTAATAAATTGGTGTGCTTTTTTTCTACAGCCTATCAAGACAGCAAAGGCTCAAGGACCCCTTTGCATAACTTTCTTTTGATTAGAAGTGTTCCTCCACTTTAGAGGTACCTGGTATTTAAGGCTGATGGTGGGTAACAGGGTCTAGTAGTGAATGTGATAATATTAGATTCACCAAAATTTATAAATCTGCAGGTCAGACTATGAAGAATTGGCTGTCATACTTCAGAGCATCCACTGGTGCTCAGAGGGGAAGGCAAGAATTTATCCCTTCTCTCTTCTTTTATTATAATTACAGGGAATAAATTAGGTCTTAAAGGAACTGCACTTTCCCTTGGTGTCTGTTTTAGATTTATTTGACTAATGATCAGACTGGAGATACCAAGTCTTCTGATTTTCGTTATCTGATGTTGGTCATGCTGTGGCTGCAAGAGAGAGCTGGCTGTAGGAAACATCGTCAGCTTGCGTGACTGAAACTGGATTCAAGTTAAGCTGCATGAAGCATAAACAGAAGTATATAATTTGCTGGGGTTGTCAGTACTCAGAAGAATTAATTTTGATAAATTAAGGAAACTAACAAGTCACCTGGATTGCAGAGCTCAGAGCCTGCAGAGTGGAGAAGATGGATTTCTTTAAGGCACAGCTACTAAAAACTATCCAGAAATGGTATTCCATAGAAGAAAATATGCAGGGAGTGGCAATGCTACAGTAAGTAGACAATTAATGAGGTTTAGAAAAAAACCAATAAGACTGACAAATAGAGACAGCTGTGTCAGAGGGAAGGGAGATGTAAAACGAGAACTGCCAAATGGGGAGATAAGTTAGACCTGGCAGAGATGAAGTAGCAAAATGTTCTTTGCCCGTATGAATAGAACAAGAATGAAAGAAGTAAGGACCAAGTGCAGACCAAGACTACTCTAGGTACAGTTCCCAGACTAAAAAAACCCACTCAAGTACCTAATGCAGGACTTAAGCAACATTTAAACCCCAAAACCAGCTGCCTCCTTTTCTGTAATGACCTGGTTAGAGTTCAGGAGTGCTTTTTTGTTTGCGTGCTCCTGTGTTACCTTTGTTGCATGCTTCTACTTGCCAG
Organism: Thinocorus orbignyianus; assembly: GCA_013400375.1. Taxonomy (NCBI): domain Eukaryota; kingdom Metazoa; phylum Chordata; class Aves; order Ciconiiformes; family Thinocoridae; genus Thinocorus; species Thinocorus orbignyianus. The sequence continues at coordinate 505,032 of VXBW01000095.1, forward strand.
CAACTGTGCAAATCACCAAATCACGGTTTAGGAAGGATTGCTGAGGTACAGATTATGTGTGGTCGGCAGTTTTGCTTGGGATGACACTTGACAGCACAATGACAGCATAATAACAGCAAAACATAATGTAATGCTATCCCTCTGGTGGAAAATCAAGGGGTGAGTGAGCAGGAGAGGCAACAAAAGTAGAGAGGAATTGATCAGATAGTACCTGCATAACTGCATAGACTGCACACCAGGGCAAGACCGCAGAAATGAGGGTGGGGAGAGGAGAGCTGCTGTTTGGACTGAGAGGAGATGAGTTTTTAGCAAATGCAGTACAGTCAGGACTTAAAGGTCTTCTCAAAGGCTGAGACAGGAAAACCCTGTTACTGTGGGGTTGGATAAATTTGCCTGAATCGCTCATTTCCAGATGTTACAGTACAAGCCTCACTCCATTATCATTTTAGGAGATTTACTAAATAACTTTTCTCTTGTGCTGTGGAGATAAAACATCTTGCTTCCATTGCCCTTGCCAGTTCTGTCCCCTTTTATTCTGGTAGTCAATGGTTGGGATGAATGAGTGTTTGGGGAGATTTTATTCCCAGTGTGTAGCTTCATAATTTTATAGGAACAGTCAGGTGAATTGAGCCAGAGCCACTTGCACTGATACCATGTCTGCTCTGCTGTTTCTAAGGGCATAAGTACTTACCAGTGATAAGTACAACTCATGCTCTGATTGGGATACATATGCGGGAGGAAAGAATGGTTAGACTAACAAGACTGAATTCAGACAGAGATGATCTGAAATCCATTCTCAACTCAACTGAGATTTTATTTGTCCCTGTCTAGATGAAAAAGAACCCCACAACCCAGACCATTCATTTGTTACTTACTGTAAAGCATCCGGAGAGAGGAAATGTATGAAATAACTTGTGAACCAGCAAGACCTGCTAGGAAACTATATTATGTTCCCTTCTGTTCAACAGGCTGGAAAGCCTTAATGTTTCCTGTCACGTTAAACTTCCTCTATGCTTTATAAATAATTTCTGGATGCAAAACATTTTGCAGTGCCTTGGCCCTGTTCTCAGGAATGCATACTGAGGCAAGCTCCCCGATACATAAAACACTCAAATGGCTGTCCTTTTGGTTCATTGCCAAGTGCTGTAGATTTTCAAAGCTTCCAAAGCAGGTCCTGCCTATTGAAATGCAGCTATGCATATTATCATCACCTGGAAAAAGTGAAAATTTCTTTACTGGTTGGAGGGATTGCAAAAGTGGTGAAAATAGTTGTCTGTGTTTCATTCTCTTGATTTGAACTGAGAAACCGAGTTGAATTGCCATTTTCCTCTGTTTAAGGCAGCAAGGAATAGTGCAGAATATCTTCTCTCATGCTCCCAGTGCTAGTGAAAGGTCACCGTTGGATGCTCCCAGAGAGCATCCAAGACCCGAAGCCAGGGACAAGAAAGAAAAGAGGGCTCAGTTCCTTCCACCTTCCACTCTCTGCCCCCTGAGCAAACCTGACGAAGAGGTGGGTGAAGTTGCTGACAGCTGATGTAAGCTGCCCAGATCATCAGGACTCCCAGGAGCTTCACCTTCTCCTGGTGGCCATTGCACCTCTGCTCATTAACTCTGGGCAGGGGTGGGACGGCACAGCTTGTGCCCAGGAGAATGCTCCAGATCCATTGCAAACAAAGCTAAACATGCTCACTGCAGCAATCCTGCTGCTGTTTCGTCAGGTCAATATGTAATTGTTTCTGTTGCTGGAGGGCTCTATCACCCCCTTCATTAAAATGCAAATTTCACAGTAATTAAAAATGCTGGGAGCATTTGCACAATTTATGACCAAATCTTAGAGTCCAGCAACCCCCATGCTAGGGAGAGGCAGCAAGAGAGCTTTGAAACTGCTGAAATAAATCCTTATCTCAGAACACTGGGGATGTTTTAGCTGATAAAGGAGGTTCTTCTTGGACTTTTAAAATTAATTTGTTCTCCCCAGATTGGAAAACAGACAAAGCAGAGGGAACTCAAACAGAATTTCTTTCTTACAGATAAATGTATCATTTAAACTATGTACACATATGAGAAAGGAAGAATAAAGATCTCAGCTTAAGCTCTAATACAGCAATGTCAGTGATCTCATTTTTGCTCTCCCTTCCCAACCAGAAATTTCACGTATACCCCTGTATAGCCAATCTACACTTACAGCACTAGGAACTTGGCTACTGGGATCCCTCAGTTTCATTTGGAGTAAATCTCATCTGCTTCCAACTTGTCCATAATGGCTAAAATTTCTTTTGTGATGTGTTGGGGAGAACCGGGAGCTGCTCCTCGGTGGCACATACCAGGCCAGCAAGATAAGACTGTCTCTGGGGGGTCTGTGACTGCCTGATTTTCATGCAGTGAGCTGGGATCTTTCCACCCAATCTCTCCTCCGAGGTGAGGTGCTGGAGCGGTTCCCAGAGAGCCTGGTCTCACTGGTGCTCTGCACCTCACTCTCTTACTCGTATGGCTGCAGTGGGGTCCGTGTCTGGCAGCTGGGAAGATGGGATCGGTGAGGGGTGAAACCCTCCATGAGATCTCATGACACATTCATGGCATGTGAAACCACCCTTCACAACCTGGAGTACATCCATGGCTGACTGGAGCCTGTTTGCTCTGCCCAAGAGGAGGAAGGTGTGTGATCTCCCTGGTGGGAAGCACCTGGAGTAAAGGATCAGGCTGTTGGAAGTCTTTGCAGTCCCACAGGATACCTTATGGCTATGGTAGGAGGTGCTGCCTCCTAGCTGGATTCAGTTACCCCAGTTTGAATTCCCAATGCCTTCACTTTACCAAGATATAGTCTTCCCTTTATTTTCCTCGAGTCAAAAGCAATTCCCAGCCAGTTTACATCCCTCTGCCTCTGGGGAAGCCTGTGGCAAACCTGGTCCTTACTTACTCTGGCCACAAGCAAATCATAGCCTGTCACTGGGGCAAAGAAAACATCCCCACAGCTGCAAAAATAGACCTGATGTGAAAATATCTTCCCCTTCAGGAGTGAAATAAATGTCAATTGAGGGTGGCAGCTCTTGGCACTCCCTGGACTCCTTGCAGACGCAGGAGAAGCAGCAGTGTGGCCAGTGTATGTCTCCTGTGTGTGCCTGACTGTGCCCAGGGTGTGCGGGTCAGGCTGGCATAGGGCTGGCTCCCAACCTGATTTTGTGAGCACCTGCCTCTGCCGCCACTCATGCCTGCGTGAGAGATTTCTGCTTCTGTTCTTCGTCTCCTGGAAAGGATCATTACGTGCACCCAGTTCCAGCAATGGCTATCTAGCACCTATTTCTCGTACATACATAAATCAGCAGCAATTTCTAGAAAGGTAAATGTTGTTACTCATTATAAAACTGGCAAGTTAGGTCTGAATCAGCCTCCTGAGGGGTTGTTAATGGGCCCTGGGGAGCCTGTGTGTATGTGTGTATGGGCACGTATGTGTGAGCAAGAGGAAAGGAGGCAAGAACTCAAAACAGAGCTCTTGTTCACACTGCAGTGCTACCATAACGAGCCCTGCCTGAGATGAGACAGGCTCCTGCAGTGGCAAGCACTGTGCAAGCCATGAATAAAGCAGAGGTTCCTTCTGCAAAGAGCCTGCTCTCTTGTTTAGTGACAGATGTAACAGGTGAGTGGAATGAAAATGTGGGAGTGCGGAAGGATGGGATAATTATAGATGTTTGCCTTTGCCCAGCTTCATTGTGGGCACAACGATACTGCTGGGACCCACATCGTGCGTGGCTTTCTGCAGAGTTTAGGGCATTGCCAGGCTTGGTCTGTTATTTATGCAGAGTGACCAAATGCAGGCATTAGCTTCTGTGAGGCAAGGCTCTTTATGGCTCCCTGTAGATCATACAGCAGATACTGAATTGCTGTCCTTCTGGTTGTAGATAAATTGTCTGCGAGAATTCAGTATCATCTGAGACGACATTACTGGGATTGTTTCCACATTCACAGCCTTGGTAGTAAAACACATTAAATAAAAGAAATGAAAGATGATTTGTTTTTCGTTCGGTTGAACTATTCCAGGATTTCAGGGGGGGGAAAAAAATCATCCTGATAGATTCGGAGTTATAAATAGCAGTGCTGCATGTACTGGGGTAAACGCTACATTCCTCTGGATACTTATAAGAAAAAGGATCAAGAGAATGTGAAACTCTTAAAATTTATGGTGGTCCTTGGACAGACGTGATGTGTTACTGAAGGCAAGGCACATACCAAACACAAAGTCCACTAGGCACTGAAGATTTATATCTCCCAGCATCTCCGTCCCAATGGCACCATGTGTTTATATGGACTGTAGGTTTATTATTGGAAATTGACAGTCTTCTTACTGGAATGACATGGAATTTTTTTCTGAAGGACACTGGGAGTAATCCACTCTCCCACTCATATCCTGGGTCTATTTCAGTTTAGAGTAAAAACTAAAATATGCTTTCTTTTTTCTTAGCAAGGAAGAAGATTCCTGAAATAGAAGAAGGGGAGCAGGCAGCAGCTGGCCACCTCATTTCCATATCCATTGCTATAAAATCTTGTCTTTGTATGTAAGGCTTTTATAAAAATTTACGTTTTCCTGGTACTGTACACACATCGCATCATTTGATCCGGGTGTAAAACAATTTCCCTGCCTGAAAAGCTGCCAAAAATCCTGGAGCATCCCCAGTCTGCAGCAGGAATAGCTCTGAAAAGCTGTCAAAACAGAGGAAGCGAGCGAGGGGGATTGGGGCGGACATGTTTCCCGAGCAGCAGGGGAGCCCAGGCCAGGCTGAAGCTCAGCATCCCCTTGCTGATGCCCCACCAGTGGCAGGGACACAGCAGTGGGGCAGAGCTGTTGGCTGGCAGAACCTGGTATGACATGTGTGGGAAAGGGAACAGGCAAGAGAATGTCCAAATGTGCCATGGGACCTGATGGACAAGGGCGGTTTGTTAAGAACCATCCGGGACAGAGGCACAGCCCATCTCAACGCCCTACCCTGAGCACGCAGGCAGCCAAAAGCCACTGTTTTGGCTACCTGTCCTTCGCAGCTGTGGGAATGCGAGCCACAATTTGCTAGATGAAAATGAGCTGACTGTTTTCCCAGGAACTCGTTCCCAGGAGCCAGTGGCAGGTGGGGATGCCCCCAGGATGGTGACCCTCCCAGCCAAGGAAGGGAGGGTCCCTTGCATCCTCTGCTGAGACTTCAGGCCTGCAGGTAGCAGGAAATGATCTCTTATTATATGAGCACACCCTTGAGTACTTGTGGTAACTAAAATAAAATTATGTACTCCATGGAGATGGGATTGTTGTGGTTAACCGATGTGTAACCCACGCTATTAAGCAGTTCCTGCCTACAGTGAAGGCTACATTATATGCAACATTATTTTAGTTTCCTATGGTCTAAGGTGATGCTTTCTTCTCGTGTAACTCAGGACTTCAGGATCTTTTCATTTCTTCTGCCCCACAGGGCTGCTCTCAAGGTCACAGTTATCCCAAGGGCAGAAATGCAAACTTTTAGGGTATATCCTCCCTGGTGAAATTAACCATAGCCAGCACCAGCTCCCAGGCCTCAAGCAGGTTGTCTGCCCATTAGTGTCATCTCCACATCTCCATTCAGCCCTCTGGGGATAGCCTCTGGCCCCTGTTAAATCTCAAAGTGTCCTCTGGGATTGCGAGGGCAGTAGTGGTGTCCCAGACTTAGACCGTGCTGTGTCAGTGCTGCCAATTTAACAGCACGTGTGATCAAATTTTGGGGCCTAAACCTGCAAACCTGGATCTTTCATGATGAGTTTATTAGTATGGATGTAACCTCTGTTTTCTCTGCAGGGAAGGAGAGGAAACAGGAAAAACTTCTCACTTATTAACATAAACCATTATGCCGCTTACCCAAAATGCTGCCTACTAGTACATGAATTTGGCTGGAATCTGTTTAGGTTTTGATTTCACAAGTGATAAGAGACACTGCACATCACCACTGCTGTGAAAGGACATGGAAAAAATCAGCAGAAGGTCATGGGCATCACTGTGGTGTCCCAGATGTGGGCTGTAGGTGTCGACTCAGTGCTTTTCAGGTGGGCAGCATTACCTGCAGTTTAATCTGGGCCAAAACAATATCCTACCACCTTAACGGCATGCATTGCTTAGCTTTCTAGCTGAGATGAAGCCAGTAATACCCAGTTTTGAAATTACTGGTGTAATGAAAAGGGTCATACACACTTAAAAGTTGCCTGTCTGACCCCAGGTAGGGCCGTGTCAGTAGGGCTGAAGAGATCCTGCCTTTTGGTGGGTCTGGCTATCAGACATACATTTGCAATCACACATGAAGTGTTTGGAAGAAGCAGGGGTTGAATCAGGGCCCACCTGAGCCTTGTGCAAATAAATCCAATCTCTCTCTCTCACCTTCGTAATTCTGTTTTTATTCTGCAAAGACCCAAATCACTTCCTTGTACAAAGTGAAAATGCACAGAGTCCCTCCTTGAAGTCATGTTTATATTCCAGGCTGGCAGCATTTCAACCTTGGACCAATCTTCTAAGACAAAAATTGCCCAACTGGCTGCTGACCTCCTTCTGTTTCTGGATTAATGTGCTTGGCTCCTCTTGATTTATAGGAGCTGTGACTTCATGACCTCAACACGTGCTCTGAAGAAAGCGAGTTTGGGCCAGGAGTTTCTGGAGTTCAGGGGACAAATTCCAGAAACCAGGAGTTATCTGCTGAAAAACAAAGCACAGGGAGATGGATTCAGCCTGCTTCTGTGCACCGTACCTGGGGCTAAGGTCCCCCCTGGCATCACGATTGCAGAGTGTTCAGGAGGGTCTGCTCCTCCATGAGCAACCCTGTGCTGCTCAGCTTCAAGGAGGGAGAGATACCATTCCCTTTCTAAAGTGCTCAGTGCTTTCATCCCCCTGTAACCTCATCAGCTGCATGTCCTCAGCTGTCCCCAGTAGCCCCAGGGGGTTCCTTGGGTGGCTGATGGCTCACTGGCCAGTCCAGCCTGGAGGGTGCTGCTCCTCTGAGTTCAGCCTGAACAAGATAAAGGGCTGGAAGAAAACAGCTTGGTTAGAGTACGGCATGGTCTGATCACGGACACCCTGTCTGATGTATTTTCCTTATCTGAACAGAAAAAGCACTGCCTGCAACCCTGCCCCAGCATAAAGGTAACCAAATTGATCTTATGTGTTTGCAATTAGCAAGTCCTCCCAGACTTTCAACAGAGCCAGAAAGAAGAAAGTTGGAATAGTGATAACGGATGGACAGCTTTCTGCACACATTGAGCTGGCAAGGACACAAAGGACGCACACACAGGATCCAATTTTTTTTTTTTTTTCTAATTTCATCTGACATTTAGCAATTGTAACGTTTCATTTGAGTAATAAATGGGTTTGTCCTTTTCAGCAAAACTGCTGTGGACATATTATTCCCTTTATGGTGTGTTTTGCTGAATTCCAGATGTTGCTGTTTATTCAAGACAAAGTTCATCCAAAGAAGGGTCAAGAAAAAAAAAAAAAAGTTTTGCTGAAAGCATAAAAAACCCAAAACAATATTTTGAGAACAGCTAGTTTTTGTAGGTATTACTGGTAGATGGAACTTCAGACTGAGCTGAGTTATGGCAGTGCAGTGAATCATTCTGGGGGAGTGAAAATGACTGTCAGCGCTTGCTTCCCCCATTAACCTCTTTTAATGTGAACTTATAAAATAATATGTGGTCTGGGAGATGAGGAACAAGTGACTATTCAGTGAGATAGCTTCCACAGGAGAAATTAACATCTTTCCTGATGTGACAGTGAAAGAAATAACCCTTTGCTTATCTCAGTCTACTCCTAGGCTAAGTGCCACTCTGTACAGATGGAGATGGAGCAATGTGGGGAAATACATGATTTAAGATGCTGCTTATTTGGGTGCTGCCATATTTTCTGTCTTGGATGAGATCCTCAGTGTGCTAAGCATGAAGCAAAACCCAACCACACTAGAGTCTTTTGCGAGGGTAAGACAGGACACCAGCATAACTTAACCTGAGGCTGCGAATTTGCCTCAATTTTTGGTAGATTTCTTCTATACGGAAGAAAAGAAGCAGAGCAAAAGCAAGAGGATTATATTATTTGCAGGTAAAATAGCACAAGAGTGGCTTGCTGCCTGCTGTTGCTAGCTAAAGGCTGCTGAGGTACTTAGCAGCCTATTTGAACTAATTACACTCCCTGAAACTGCATGCTCATACCCTAATTGAGCCTTTCATCTCTGTCAGCTGGAATGAAATCACCTCTGATGGACAGCCAACCCCTTCAAGAGGAGATTTTGAAGTGTAGGTATGTCCTCTCTGTCTATCTGCTGCTGGGCTGCCATGACAATAGATTGAGGTGTAGAGAGAGTATTCTCTGTGACCAAGGGGCATCATGGAGCTTTCCTCTGGGAACCTGCTTCTCAGGAAGCCAGGAGTGATTCCATGGAGGTCGGAATAGAGGTGCATGGTATTGTGTCTGAAGACGCTTTATGCTGGAGTGGAAGTGGATGGCAATGCACAAAAAGTAGGTAGCCATTTCCTGGCCAGATACAAACTCCTGAGAAAGCTTTCCCTTCAGGAACCCTTGGAGAACCCCAAGAGCTTGTCAGGCAGGTTAGCTCTTACCAAATTGAGCTCACCCTGTGCAGACATGAGGGACTGATTGCTGAGACACGTGCAGTCTGGGAAGCCCTGCCTCTGCTATCAGTCCACAGCTCTGCCACCACCCTGCAGCAACCTCTGCAGCATCTCTTGTGATGGCCTTGGGGTGGGTTTCTGGGTGCTGGCAGGAGATTGCTGCACAACAAGAAATGCTGGTGATGCTGAGTGAAGGTCTTCTTCCAGGCTGAACCTGGCCTTGTGCCTTTATCTCTGTGTGAGACATCCCAGGAGGCAGGGGAGGATGCGTCAGTGCTGGGAGCAATCACCTTGAAGGAGCAGAGCTGAGGAGCAAACGAAAGACCTAAATGTGAAATGCTTGTGCTCAGCCAGATCTTTTTGAGTACCCTTGCCCCTGCTCATGAAGAAGTTTGATCTTGTTTCCCCCAGGAACATTTTCTCCCTGCTCAGAAGGAGTGGAGGTGGTTATCCTCATGAGCTGTGTTCCTGGCCACAAAACTACCAAAATAGTGATTTAACAGCTCCCCAGGGTTTCTGTTTCCCTCAGGTTTGGTACCTCCTTAATTAAAAACTCAGTAGGTATCAAATGGATGGTTTTTATTTGGTTTGGCTGCCTTTGGGAAGGGGAAACAACCTCTCCTCTACTTGGAGCAAGAATATTTACCTATGGACACAGCCTAATATGACTTTTAAGCAAACAGATCAATATTTGCTCTTCACCACATAGAAACTTGCTGTTAGTATTCCTGGTACAGGGAAACTAATAAATATTGATGTTAGGGGCCAGCTATTTGGTTGGTATGTATAAGTATATTCTGCTTCAATTCAGCAGAGTCTGTTTATTCCAGCAAAGAAGCTGTCCTTGTAATTTTTACAGATGAACGAAATTTTCTTTCCAAAATGAAGTTACAACCAAGACAGAAAAGAAATAATGAATGAAAAATTAACTGCATGAGATAAAACAGGAATCATCCTAGGCACTTGGAGGGGTGAAGGTTAGATCTGTTTTAGGGAGGGTAGCACTGGTGCAGGTTGGGTTACTGCTCTCCCCTTCCCTGGCTGCCTGAAACTATATAGCTCGGGTTTCTCCGGTCACAAGATTATTCATATTTACTTACATTATAGTCTCTGCTAGAAGCAGTAATGCCTCACTCCTTTTGTGTTTGCCATGAAGAAATGCATGGCATTAGCCTACAATGTACACAGACAAGGTAAGTAGAAAATGGGAGATAACGTTACTGTTATACTTATTTATGGGCTGGGAAGATTAAGGAAAGGAGATTAAGGAACATGCCTGTGGCAGACAGAGCAGTTAAAGGCTGATCTCCTTAGACCCCCATTAGTTTCCTCCATGCATGATCACCTCTTCCTTGAGAACAACTTTATCTCATTGGGAGAAATTAAATTTGAGATATGCTAACTAGCCCTGCAACAGGTCCTTTCCAAATCAGGGATATGTTTTACAAATAGATATACTTTTTCTTTGAAAATTAGTAAAAGAGACCAAATAGATCTACCACAGGTATCAGTGTTCCCTTTGGCTCTCTGGAGATGCAGGAGTCAGCAGGGCTGGATCACTCTCCATCCTTGGTGATGCCTGAGGAGGTGGGTTGAGGTACAAGAGGTTGAGGTGCTCCTCTTGTACCACCAAGCCAGAGACTGAACACAAACCATCTCCACATCTCTGGTTTGTGTTCCCTTTCCTGGACACAAAACATCTCGACTGAGACTTGACCTGTTTCCACAGTAGGGCCATGGAAGGGGGATAAACTTCCTTACACATGTCCGAGCTCAGAGCATATATTTAGCTATTTGTGATGGCACAGAGCTTCTGGGCAGCTCTTAGCACTTGCCACAACCTGCCCCTGTCCCAGAGCTGTGTTTTCTGTGTGCACAGCAGTCTGTGATGGAAGAAAAGCACGGTCTGCTGACAATCTCCAGGCATGGTATCAACAGGTGGATCCCAACACTGCTTCATGGGCACATGTTCTAATGACTTTGGCTCTATTTTGCACAGTCCTTAAGTCTAGTAATGACTACTACTGTCTACTTCTAATAATAATAGTAGCAGTATCACTAATGATGCCCTGAATGCAGCTGCTGGTGAGCATTGCTGCAGACAAGACTGAGTACTGGGTTATCTTCCCTGGACCTGCAAACACCTCACTGTGTAATACAATGGCCAAGCTGGTATGTCCTTGCATGGTCAGATGTTATCTATGACATGTAACAGTATGTTGCCCCCTTCCTTCTTGCTTCCCTGATGGATCCCATTAACGTCACCCTGTGTTGTGTTGCCATATCAGATGGCGGCAATGGCTGGGCTGTGTGGTAACATGACTTGGACCAGACAGGAGGTTGGTGATAGGTGCTCCCAGAAATAGGAACATAGTGCTGTGTACATGTCCAGTGCCAGCCAGGAGGTCAGAGTTCCCACAGTAGCTCACCTCTGAAATTCATCTCATTTTTCCCCTTGAACTGCTCTCCCATACTGTGACTTTTGGTTTAGTGTATCATCAGTAGACTTTTTAACACCATAGAATTATAGAATGGTTTGGGTTGGAAGGGACTTTAAAGATCATCTAGTTCCAATCCCACGGGCAGATACACCTCCCACACCATGGCATTGTCAGCTTGACTATTTGGAGAAGAGCTCCCTTCCCCTTACTCCCCAAATTTCATGTGGGTTCCCAAAATTACCCCATCACACCAGTGAAAGACGGAGACTCCAAAAGGTGTGTTCCCCCTGGCTTCTTCTTTGCACCCTGCCTGGGGTCAGAGAGGTGGCTAGGAGTGCTGGCGTGGAGGGACACAGGTTTAATCACCAAGCAGAGCACTCAGGAGCTGGAACACGTCCACTGCACAGTGGCATGATCTCAGAAGCCGTTTAAGGTCACAGCTGGAAAACAAACATAGAAAAGATAACCACGGATTACAAAGCTGTTTGAGATCTACGCACATATACTGTTTTGACAGCAGAAATTATAAACAGATCATTTTTGTCGACCTCTGCCCTGCAATCTGTTGGAGAGCAATTCCTGTCTTTTATCTGAGAAACTGATGGTGGAAAACATTGCTTGCATGGAAAATACTATCTCGGTCATCGCTTGCCCAATGGTTTATTTCCTAATTTTGATTAACCAAGCTAATACTCATACTTCCTTGGCACCACCTGAGTGTGAGGCCCTGTGGTGCTGCTGATGGGTCTGCCTTGATGAATCAGAGTCAAAACGTCTGTTATGGACTGATAAAAGGAGGATGACACTTCAGGCAGCACAAACCATGAGAGAATCACACGTGTCAGCCTATTCCACAATACTTTCACCAAGGGTGGAGGAGGAAAGTGGAAAAGGGAGACACAGGAAGGAAAGAGGCCATAGGAGGAAAAGCAGGGCACGGATCAGAACAAACAGCCAGAACATAGAAAAAACATTTCCAAAGCTGAGAAAAGTGGCTCCAGTACAGAAATCTGCTCTGCTTTGTCCTCTTCAGTTAGCAGAAGTGTTGGAGACTTCCCACACTTCTCTTTCTGTTACTGATGACAGCAGGAGAGAACAAGGATGTTTCAGCACATTGCTCCTCCTCACTATTGGACTCAACCCGCTGCTTGCTCTTGCCTTCTTGGGAAAGTGGCAAAGTGGAAGCAAGGGATTGGGATTCCAGGACATCCCTCCTGGAGCTGAGGTAAAGGCAGCAGGGCAATAAGCAGCTAGGAGGTGGCAGATTTGACCAAACAGTCAAAGCTGTGTGAATGCCAGGGTATGATGCTATATGCAATGCAGGAACTGTAGGGAGAAGAAGAAAAGTTTCTCAGACAGCTAGAAGCACATCCTGTTGTTTAGGCTGTTTTTGCTCTCCTCTGAGATGTGTAGGCAGTGGTCAATGGTGGCTGTGTGGTAACAATAGCATTTCTGGAGCTGTGATAGGCTGAAGATTTTGATCAATTTATCTAAGAGATTAGAGCTCTCTTCACAAACATGTCTGGAAAAGAACAGCAGTCATCCCTTAAGCAGCATTTTTACACACTATTATCTTGAAATGTGTTTCTCTGGGGCTGAGGTCCAGTGAACCCCAAGAAACGCCTCCTCAGGGAAAGAGCCTTTGCTAGACATGTGTCTGTGTCCCTCCAGCTATTGCTGTGCCTGGTTAGCAGTGAAAAACCTCCTTATGGAATCATTATTGCAGGCCATTTGCTGTTCTGGATCAGTGCCCGCTTCTTGCAGATGTATTTGTCCTTGGTCTTCCCCCAGCACCATTGCTGCCAGAGCCATGACTGGGCTTTCATTGTTGCAGTAATAAGAGTGATTAAAGCTGCAGAGTGTGCAGAATTAGAGCCAAGCCAAGCTGTTTCCCCTGCCTTTGTCCTGAGATTGGTTTTTATCTGCATGCTACCACATCAGATATCTGCATCCATGGAAGATATTCTTAATACAAGAACTATTGAGACTTCTTGTCCTGCCTCCTCACTGCTGGCCACCCAGCGCATGGTGGCCAACTGGGTGGCAATTTGAATCTGCTTCTCTCATTTCCAAAGCACTGGTTTTGACCCCAGACTTGTGTTCTGCATTAGCCCTTTTCCATCTCTGACATAACTCAGTTGTCACCCAGTACCTTCTCCCCAGGTCTCAGGACACATGCCATCACTGCCACTCTACGTAGCCCTGCTCCTTTCTCCAGCCAGGTCTGCTTTCAGGTCCGTTGTGCTGAGTGGGACATCCTGAGGTCACCCGCCCTGTAACGGCTCATGGCTACACTCTTGTCCTAGAAATGTGGTAGACACAGAGAACCTACCTGGTAGGAATATTCTACGGTTCATGTCCTCTCGAGCAGCTACTTATGAGAGTGTTAGATGATCTGAGGACAAAAACCATGCCAGCAATGTAGTTAATGTCCTATTGACATGGAAGGCTCCAGGCCTGTGTTCTGGTCCTATTTAATTTCCTAAGTCAAATATGACCCAGACTGTCTAATTTCTGGAAGATACGTAGGGAAAATACTGTTCTAATTCTCTCTGGAAGGTGGAGCCTCATCTTGGGAGTTTGGCAGATCCTACCTGAGGCTCCATACAAAGCCTGAGGTCTCCTGGAGATGGAGGGAAGACAACAGGCTGCATCTTCTGCCCAGCTTCATGCTCACGCCAGGGGTATTGACACCCACTGGGCAGTGTTCGTGCCGCTACCTCTGTGGACTCTTACTCCCAGATATTTCACAGACACATTAGCTCAAAACTAAGCATTCACTTTTTTACTGGGGCATCTTCTGCCTCTCCAGTTCTTACAGAGCAGAATCTGGGCAGGAAACATCTGCTTCAGAGGCTGCAGTAGCCTAATCCATCAAATGAGCTGTGGCAAAATGGGGAGTAAACACAGCCGGTGCATAACAAAGTGGTGTCCGGTAAAGAATTCCTCCTATCGGAAGGAGCACTGAATCTTGTGCTTGTTTCCCCGAATCCTCTCTGTTTCCCAGCTAAGCCCCAACAATTTCAAGCATCCCAGGCATGCAAGGAAATACTGCTGACGTTAGGCAGCTGGAGGCCAGGGAGAGGGGATGGAGCTCAGGAAGTCTGTGACCCCGACAATGAAACAGATACTGTTGGGAGAGTATATTCTAGGTCATAAAAGGGCTTCCCCAATGTGCAATCTGTCTGAGACAATTTTCTATTTAAAGTCCCCAGCTGTAGCCTGAGGAAGGGGCAGTCGAGCACTGAGTGAATCATCCGTCCTGTCCGAGAGAATCCTGAGGTGAGAGATTTCCTGCGTTAGGAAAGAAAACAAGTCAGCAGTCACTGCTAGTGCCAGAGGGGAACCCAACACCATCTAATGGGGACCTTGATGACATCATCTGGGAAAACAGATGTAATGTTCATCTGCCATTAATTCCTTGCACTCGTAAAAACAAAAGCCAGGGGCTCTCTCACTGATGGGTATGTTGTGTTGGAGTAGGTCAACAAAATGGGTGTAGGTTGTCCTGCCACAATGACCAGCTACAGCCAGGTTGTACCAGTGGAAGAGGAGTTTCACAGACACCAGCACCATGCCCTCCCTGGCCACTGGAAGCAAAGGGAGCCTCCCATCCGAGCTCCACCACTCCAGAAGGTAAACTGTGGTCAAGGCAATGAAGTCCATCCCTGGACTGGGTCACGAGCTGCATAAGTATTTTACTATCTGCTTACCTCATCATAGGACTTCTGAAAATTATTTATTGCAGGGAATAAGCTTCAAGTTACAAAACACTGCCATTCACTGAATCAACACTGAATCATGTCAATACTCAGCATGCAAGGAAGATTTCAGCCACAGGAATGCTTAAAGTGGTGTCTGCAATAAATAAAGGTGTGAAAGTGATAAGATACAGGGCAGCATTAGCTTAGGTATACCTGTGTAAACCCAGTTATCAACAACACTTGAGTTTTTAATTTGTGCTTGAGGCTAAACTTCATGTCATTTAGTACATTTAAAATGGGATTAAGGAAGGGATTTTCAAATTTTTTGGGTCTAATGTTTCCCTTAGTGAGCGGTTGAGCGTTTCAGGGGAAGCATCCCAGGGAGCGCAGAACAGGAAATACACATTTTACCAGAAACACTGCAGTCAGACACACAAAATACTGATCTACTAAAAATTCAGTTTTGAATTCAGATTGAATCAGCTCATTGATTCAGTCACATTCACTTCATTTTGATCAGTTAACTTTTTATGGGCACGTTTCACATTGAATCAGACAGTTTTTATTTGTGCCACTTGAGCTTCACGTCAGACGGAAAAGAGGTAGAAGTTCACCTAGTCTGCCAGGCAGAGGCTATCCTACCAATAAAGATTTTGAGAACTATCTCCCAGTAAGTAACACTCGCAATCATTTTCCATAGCAGATTATGCTAACCTCAAAAAAAAGATTTCCATTTATTTGACTAAATTTTGCATTATCTCTAAACAAAGCATTGTATTTAACTATGCATAACAACCTGTGCTATAGGTCTTTTTGTGTTGTTCATTAAATTAGAGAAATGAATTTCTCTTTGAAGTATTTGGTAAACAAATAAGGGAAAATATCTTTGTCTGCAAGTGGGCTACAGATGCAGTCCTCACTAATGGTGTCTTTATGGAAGAAGCTTGTCAATGTTTGACAGGAGAGGTGGGATTTGTCTAATCAACTCCAGATGTTCACACTGTAAAATTCTGCCCATGAGCTAAGAGTCTAAACTGCTTTTATAGTCAACAGAGAAATATAGGCACGTCAGGATGAATTTTTTCCTTATCCTATTCCTAACAGCTCTGATATTGAACCCTGAAAGTGACTGTTTCTTTCCACTGGCTGTAAAGGGAACCTAAACTGACTAGCACTGGCGCAGATGTCCAAGCTATGTCTCCAGCAGAAAACTAAAAAGCCAGGGATCATTCTCCGGCGTTGAAGATGTGGGGGAAGGAATGGCACTAAATAGTCTTGCCATAAAAAGTAATGATGTTGCCCCAGAGTAATTGTTACCATCCTGACCTGAGCCCACCCAGCCTTTGGGAGAGCACTAGGTAGACAAAGTTGAAATAATGCTGGGGATGGTTCCAGCAGCAGGATGGTCTAGCATCGGGAATGGGCAAGCTACAGAAGAAAACCACAGTAGCTGGAACAGGAATAGACATTCATGTTGTAGACATGCCAGGTAAAGAGAAGTGATTCCTACACAATGTCTTGGAGGTGCTCAGGTCCTCTTCTGCTGCCATCACTGGCCATAAGTGTGAATGATTTGGTTGCTGCTTGGATGCTGTTGGTGTTTCTTCTGCAGGGACTATGGTTGCTGGTTAATATTGGCTACTCTGACCTTTCCTCTTACCCTTCCTGAAGGATGAAGGTATTTTTTATTAGCGCCTCCCGCTCTTTCCACAGGCCATGCAGGAAGAGGATGGCTCATTTGCCTCTGTAGAGATTTCCCTGAATTTATTTCCCTCTAGCGGATTTGTGCTGATGAAAAGATGAAGCTTTTCACTTACTGTGTGGTGATTACTAAAATCACTGAGGATAGGACTGCAAGATCAAGCAATGCCTTTGCTAAACCTTAAGGGCTTCCTGAGCGAAGGTTTGCTGCTCCCTTGATGTCAGCACATGGCTCTCCCCATCCATACCAGAACCAATTGCCAACTGCATCTACCAAAGCAGCAGAATCCTTTCATAAACCCTCAGCCTGGTTGGAGCATTAACCGTCAAGGTAATGGAAAAATCCAGTCCTTTTTTTCATGTAGATTTGCATAGTGATAACACAGCGTATTATATTTGCTTTTTACACAATAAAACCTGTTTGTTTGTAAACTGCTTGTTTATTCTCATGCCGAATTTCTCATTTTCAATCTTTCAGAGGCTCTTTCTGCCTGCAAGACATGTCACTGTCGTCAAGAGCTATTCCTGTAAGTGCCATGTATGTTAAACTTATCAAAGGCAGAGGCTGATCGCAGTTTTAGTGGTGCAAGTATAACATGATCATGACCAGAAGGTCTGCTAAGGACCACGTCTGCTAAAGGAAATAACACCCGAAATAATTCATACAACTGAGGCACCTGATTCTTCATATTTTTTGGCTTAATCTCAGCAGTTTCAGTGAGACTTCTCCATACAACAGCATAAATGAGAGGCAAGTCTGATCCCAGACACTGAGGACAGAAATGATAATCACACTCAAAACCAAAGAATGGATGTATCAGTTCAACTGCAACATAAAAAGTGACAAAAATGGAGTGTGAGAACCAGGGAAATCTAGAAATTTGGATGCAACATTACAACTACTTCTTTTTAGCTCTGAAGCCTTGCTTTTTGATGATGTATTATGGAGTATTTTTACCTATATACCTTCTCTTCCATGTAAAATTACCAGTTTTCAATTAAGGAATCTTACTTTTATAGTGAGTGATTAGATTTTATTCCTGAAGTTTTAAAACAGAACAAAACCTATTGATAGGGGGAGTGCTAATACATATCACCGGAAAAATTCCTAAAGAGAAGGAGTTCTCAGAAATTGGTCTCCAGCCCAGTTTTTGCACAAATGAGAGGTGCTATGAAAAATGATATTCCCTATTAATAAAATCTTTTGGTGTTGGAGAACAAATGGAGGCACATCTGAAAGCTGAAGGGATTTGTAATGTGACTCAGTCTTTTTGCCTCTAGGTCACCGCTTCAGAGTTGGTGGGGGCTGGTAGTAACCGAAAGTCATTATCCTCTGACAGCTGTTTGGAGACCTCTGGGAAATGAGTTTGTGTTATCCTGCTACCAGTGGTAGAGTGACTGATGCAGTATCAAGTAATCTATCCTCCCTACAGGGGGTAATTGGTATTTTCTTCCATCATAGCAAACAGAGAAACTGGAGCTGAAAGAGGTATTGAGCAAAATTATCATCTTGTCATTGTATCACCAGCATCAATCACATTATTTTCATCCCCTAAAATGTACTGCACTTTGCCACCATGGTGTCTGGACACTGAACACAGGTGGTATTAGCTGGATGTCCCGGTACCCCAGGGGCTGGCATCGCTCAACTTATCAGTAATGCTCACGTTGAAGGAAGAGCTGGGGAGGTGAAGGTAGGTGAACCTCTCTAACCACCCCCTAGGATCTGTCATCACTTTGTACCACGGGTGCTGTCTACCACGGCACAGTTTTTAAATACGGGCACGAAACAGTATAAATGGCCTGTTTGTTGGCTTCCTCCTGCTCTCTGCCTGACTCCCCTGCCACCCACTCCTGTCCTCTGGAAACTTTGGCTTGGTTTCTTGACTATTGGCATTGGCAAGGGCACAGCTGGCTCTGGTGCACCTGTGAGCACACCATCAGGTTAACCAGAGTGGCCAAGGCAGCTTTAGATGGGCCACAACAGTAAAATATCAACAGGCTTTGAATGAAGGAAAGCTGGCAGAATGCATCTGGACCTTGTTGACACTTTCCATTGTTGCAAATCTTTTGCAATTTTTTTTTTTTNTTTTCAAAAATTTGTAAAGAGTGTCTCCCCGTCGTATTTTTTGGCCCAGTACTAACACTCCCCAAATCCGGGCTGACTCTCCCATTGAACTTCAGTTTTAGAGACATTGACTCACACCACAGAGGAAACTATCTCAGTTTACCCTGGCCACATTCACCCTAGTCATGTAAGGAAATTAGGCTCCAATGACTACTGGAATTTTCTATTATTTCCCTGGTGGAGGCTGACTGATGGAGGGATCTGCACCCAGAGATGCGTTCTTGGCAGACTTTGTTTCCCATGTTTTTCCCATCTATCCACTGTGCTCTCAGTTGCCTTCATGACTGATACAGCCTCCTCCAGACAGTGGTTCCTTTCATTCAAAGATAAAGATTTGAGCAAGATGCACTGCCCTCTGGAGAGGCCTGTTTCCCTCCACCAACTGAAAGTTGCTTTGAACTGTGCAGTCGGGGTTAGATGTGTGCCTTTAAGATGCCAGAAATATGTTAAGAGAGTTAAAGTGATCAGTTTGATTTACATAGGAAAAGAAGATTTAGTGGCAACTCAGTTGCAGTCAATAAAAAGGTTAAAATGTTAAAGACCTTTTTAAATCTAATGGAGAAGGACATGACAAGAAGCAATGGCTAGAAACTGAAGCCAGACAAATTCTCATAAACTGTAACTTCCATAAAGCACTCTGCCACCAAGGAAAAATGACTTTTAATGGTGATCTTGACTCACAGCAAATCATTGTTGGGAGGGGATAGCCACGCTACTGACTGGAACAAACATTTAAGCACTGGGACTATCTGGATACTGTGGTCGGACTCAAAGAGTGCTCGAATGTCCATTGTATATTCTGAGCAACCACAGTTCTAATTAAGGATTCGATTGCATGTTAATAGATGCCTGGTGCCATTTGAGGAGTTCTGGGCAGTCTGAGAGATCCACGCAGGACTGGCTAGACATGACACAAGACCTACAGAAGGCTCTTTAGGAACAGAGGGTAGAAATTAGGAAGGATACATCAGTGAATCTGTGAGGGACTTGACTATGGTGAGGAGGTAGCTGAATCCAGTCCTTGTCTAGAATCCTCTTACAGATACTGAACACCTGTAAGTAGAATGTCCAAAAATGAGGGTCTGAAGTCTCATGAACATGCCTGTTTGTCTCCCTACACTGTAAAAGGAGAGAAGGGAAATCGGCTCAGATGTTGATATCTACTAATCTAATGCCAAGTGAAATTAATCCAACACTCAATGACTAAATGAAATGCTCAACTACCATAGCAATGCTTTTAGATGTTTTCTTGGAGACTAAATGCAAGATTTTAATTTTTCAGTCTGAAGTATGGACAATAATAAACACCAAAGGCCAGAAATTCCATGTTTTCCCTTAAGCCAAATTAAACAAATCAGCTAGACTACAAAAGTTATTCCAGTGGTCTCAAAGGAAAAGAACATATACCCATTAAAATTAGAAATGTTAATTTCTCTCTCAGAAACACCCCTGACAAACTTGTGAAGTTTGGTGAATACATAGCCATTGAAGTGTGAGTAGGCTTCTTGCTGCTCTCCAAAAAATCTCCTTCCTTGAATATAGATCCCAGCAATAACAATTCCATGCCAACAGGCACGTAGTTGTGCAACGTTCAAGCACAAGACTCTGAAAGTTGCTAAGCAAAACATAGTGAAGCAACCAGGAAAGAAAAGGAAAGGAAGAAATAAACCAACCCAAAGTAAGGGAAAGATCAGCAGATCATTTGCTCCAGTGACCTTTGACATTGTGTTGCTGCTGTAGCTAGGGCAACAAAAGCCTTCCCTAACCCTCTGCTTGACCCCTCCAGCTATAACTGACAATTGTCCCCTTTAATGGCTGCACTTTCCACCACTCATTTCATAGTCTAGGGCTGAATCATGTAAGTGAACGCAGGGAACTGGCAGCAAAAGCAAATGTCATGATCAAGGCTGGTAGAGGAGCGGGACACTGAAGCCAGACAGATCTGGGCAGGGCCGTGGTACTTTGCCCCTGTGCTCACCAGGTGCTGTAGGAGAGGCATGTTGTTCCACACCCTGCAAACACAGTTGCTGGAAAAGTTAGAGCTGCAAGCGAGCAGAGGCATGCAGAGGTCAAGATTATTTTTAGAGATCTAAAATTAACAGCTTTCTTTCCTGAGTCACTGAGAAAACATTATTTGTTTGGGGGCGGTTTCTGCTGGGAAACACATGATACCTCTAAAGGTATGTTTACCTGCTGTACGTGCTGGTCAGGCTTCAGAGGGTATACATACTCAAAGAGAAGTTAATATGTGGGATTTTTAGGACAAGAAGATTATCACATTAAATTGACCAACAAGTGCTGGAACCACAGACCAAGATGGCCCCATTATCCCCAAAGGAAGGTGGACCATGGGCTGGGCCGTGCCGTGGCCTCTCCTCTTGAAGTTCTGGTGAGGATGGGTTTGGGTAAGATCCTAAAGTTCATGTCAGAATCATGGGAGAGATGCCTTGTAGCCTCTGCCAGTAAATTACAGTATGAGACCTTCGACCAGGGCACAATAAGTAAACTAGCTGCACCCTTAAATTGCTAAAAAGCTCTGATTCAGATTTATCTGAGATTAACTTGTCCTTTTCAGACCCTGGTACCTCAGGGTCACCATAAGCCTAGGACCATCCCCTTCTGTTTTGAAGGCCAGCAGCGCTTGGTGGTCTGGACCCAACCAGACCATACCAGCTACCCCCAGGAACAGAAAAGGTGCTCTGGCAATATTTTGTTTACTCTTTAGATGAAACTGAGGTGTCTGAACAGCACAAAAGAGCCTCACAAAAGTTTGGCTGGATCCTGCTCAGCTGTGGGTGGAGATCCTGGCTGAGACACATGGCCAAGCACTGGGAAGGAGAAGCATCTCTCCCTGGTTGTCATCCAACCTTTCAAAGCAGCAGGGCAAGGGCATCATGTGGTACCTAAACACAGAGTCAGCATTTAAAGGGGTTCAGCACTTAAATTACTGGCAGTCACTGCTTTAAAGTTGGATAATTAATTCTCCCTGCTGATAATTAACTGATGCGCTCTACTAAAAATGTACATTTTTTTTGTAAGCCATGTAAGAAGGTAACAATTTAAATTAAACAGCCTAACCCAGAAGAATGAAATGGCAATTATTGTATAGTCAGACAGGATGGAGCCTGCGCTTTTAATGCAATTAATTCTGTCATGGCTTAATAAATTCATTACACTGGCAAAGTCAAGACTGAAGTTTAACAAGCACCATGATGAGGGTACTTTTGTGTTTAAAAATATTAGCAATCAGATTCTGAAAGGGCAATTTTGCCTACTCTGAGGCCTTGGCTGATTTATAACTGAAAAAAACACCTACAAAAATGTGCTTTTTTCAGATACGATATTTTTATTTCTTACTTTGCAATCACCTCATAATATTTGACTGTTTTTAAAAAATATAAAGGAAATTACTCAGACCTTTAGATACTCTAATCCTCTGAAAACAAAAACAAACAAACAAACAAACAAACAAACAAAGAAATCTACAGTTTTGCTGTGCCTCTATGTGTTGGAAGAGCAGAACTTTTGCAGACGTTTGCCACACCTTAGATGACTGAAGGAGACATTTGTATCTCTTGTAAAAATGTACCACCTACAGCGCAATACAGGGTGCAACACCACAGGGTTCAGAGGACATTGATGCTTTGGGTGGGAATCACCCAAAGCACAGTAACTTAGTCAGCATTAAGTTATCAACATATATCGCTATTAAAAGGGTCAGACAATCCCCACCTTCCCTCCTCTGGCTCTGGCTACTCATTCCCACCAGGCTACCTGTTGCATTTTAGGGTTCATGCAGTTGAACCATCAGGGAACAGGTCTGGTTGAAAACTATCTCAGGGGAAAAGAAAAGAAATAAAAGTTGTCTTCTAGTGGATCAGTTCGCTGAAGTGACTTAGTGCACATTTATGTGCTTTTATCTTCCCCTTGCATGAATCACCTTCTGGTGGCATGGATTTCTCTTCATGAATCAATACTACATGGGTTTGTCTTCATTACTTAATGTTGTACGTCCAGCAAATAGCTGTTCCTTTTGTTTTGAAGCAGATCAGAGTACCAAGGCAAAGAGGCAGAGAGACATTTCAGGGTCTTCAAGGACTAGCCTGTGTTTCTTGGCCTAGTGCTGGATATGAGGGAAGGGCTTGTTCTTAAGGGACACACAAAGACTTTGCAGAAGTGAGCTGTTAAGAACCGGAGGGGCTTCAGAGGGGAGCAGCAAGAGTGTTTTAAGGTCTAGAAGATAAGGTTTGTGGAGTCAAAGGACTTGGGGAACATCAGTGTGGGGGACAGATGACTGCCAGAGAAAGACAAATGTTTCACCCAAGTCACAAGTACCCTCAGAAAGGAAGGGAATAATTTGTGCCTGCAAAGGAGTCAAAGATTATGGGCTTTAACTGCTGCATTTCAGTTTGAAATTATAAAAAACTTTCTCAACTTTAAAAAAATGAAACACTGAATTGGATGCCCAAGGGAAGGTGTGTAGTCTTCATATCACTGCCTTTTTTGAAGGATAGATTAGAGAAGCACCTGTCAGGATTAACTTTGATACTGTTGATCCTGTCATGGGGTGAGGGATCTGTGCTGTGACACCTCGGTTTCCCTTTCAGGCTGATTTTCTCTGATGCTATTATTCCATGGAAATTTGTCACAGAAAGTCAACTCTCCCCAAGAAGTGAGATGCATCCACATGATACTTCTGGGTGTGCTGTAGCCTCTTCTCAGAGCACAGCAGGACTGTAGAGCAGAAGTGCAGAGCGCACCAGACACAGCACAGGAATGCAAAGCTGGAATGACCCAGAGCCTTTAATTATTGGCAGTGTAGCTCTTGAGAGGGTTGCCCTGCAGTCCTTAAGGACAGTAAATGGTCAAGACCTCAGTTTAAGTGCCTGATCTGAAAGGGGGGAAGTTATTGATTTCTGCAGGGAATCAGTTTACGTGGGAGTTGTGCATTTCCCTTAAGGCTCAAAGCTTTTGCAGAACAGAACTGCTGAAAGACCATAAATTGTGTGGCTTGATGATACATTTCCGTACAAAGAAGACTTGCTCCCTAGCAAGCCAGTGCAAGCTCATCTGCCTCAAATGTACCCGAGCAGTCACCAGCAAATATAATTTTGCTCAGTAAACCTTGATTCATGATGTCTGCAATAGTTTGGAACGCTTGAAACAAATGCATCATCTGCCAAATTGCTTTTCTTACATGAATGCCATGGAAATCCATGCTCTTTATTGGGGTCCTGCAATTCATTTGCCATCTCTAGAGCAATAGATCCTGTCTAGGTAATTGGAAAAGAGCATGCCAAGAGTTATCTCATTGTAAACACATTAGGAGCTGAGATAAATCCTGGACAAGCCAAGCTCATGGCAGATGAAACATAGCAGAAACAACACAAAGTTTTCTAGTCCTACAGAGGTGGTGCAGCTGACTCCTGTGTTCAAATACACGTGAGGGAATACACGTCTGTATAGGTATAGACTGAAAAGGAGAGTTTCTCCTGGTAATCCCTTTTCCATTGCAAAGCGCTCACAGTTCACGTGCACTGGAGCTGAGCTGAAATTGTACCTCTTTGCGTGTGCCTCTGCAGGGAGAGCTGAAACCAGAAGCAGACTCCACAGGAAAGACTGCTTCTGAAGGAAGGGTGACCAGCCAGAGCACAAGGTGGGAGAGGAGGCTGTACTGCACCGATGGTCTCGCTTTCCCCATAGGCGGCACTTCATGGCGAGGAGATGCTGCCCTTGGCTAGTTTGCTTCAGCATCTCACAGCACCTTTGAGGCTGTGAGGAGCACCAGCCAGGCATATTTTGGTTGTGTGGACGTTTTGGCACAAAAAGCTTATTTAACACATATAGACCATTTCAGTTTGGAACCAGTCGATTTCCCAGAGCAAACATGATCTGGATTTACATGCACATTTTTCAAGGGCAAATCTATGGCTTTAGGAGCACCGATATGGCAGGCAAAAAGGGGATATCACACAACCCTGAACTCTCAAAATCACACCCTCTCCTTTTCCCACTGTGCTCAGCAATGCACCGCTGGTCTTCACTCATTTTCACCTTGAGAGTAGCAGCTAGTCCTGTGCAAATAGCTGCTGCTGCAGGGTCTGTGTTTCAGTGAGCCCCTGCTTTATAGTGCTGCATTAAAGAGGCCCTGGGGGACCCTGGGTATTTCGGGGTACCTCTGAGAATCAAAGGCACTACAACTTCTTTCTACATCAGCTGTCACGCTGTTTGAGTGAATGTTAGCATTTGTTATGTGCATTGGCCACAAACAGTTCCTACAGGGTAGGGGAATTAACCAAACCCCAGTAGCTTTATCAGCAAGTAATTTTCACTAATATTTCCCTGGTTTTGAGGCAGTAGACAAAGATGTGATCTGGCAAAAGACTGTGGGAGGAAAGATAGTATTTCTGCCAAGACTTACATCATCGTCTCCAAGAATTTCTCCTGTACGGGGAGCACAGAGAAACCCCTCTCTGGAAGGTTAACGGGGTTATTTAAACTCGGGTCATTTTACACAGCTGGGCCAATGAATCTGGTCACAACCGAGGTGGCAGTAGTGTCTGGCAGTGATGCTGGAAGGGACGAGGAGCCAGGATAGCTGTCTGGAGCTACAAACGGCTGCTAACAGACTGTGTGCAGCTGGAATAGCTGGTTGATTGTGTCTTTTCCGACAAAGACGTCTGCAGCTTCTGTCCCCTGTCACTTGCTCTGGAGCAGGGGTATGTGCCTGATCAAGAGGCTACTCAAGCCCAGTGACTCTTGCATTTTCACCATACCTTGGGAAATAACACTGGGAAAGCCTTAGGGGCCATTTCTGGTCTGCAGCATGCCACAGGAGCTACTCCAGTTAGCAAAGGTGACACCAGATTGCTCATCCTGAGAGGAGACTAGCTAGATGTTAGGCAGGGAGTGGGTACCATGGGAGGACTGTGCCTGGCGTCTAGTTGCACATTCCTCATCCCTGAGTCACCCTGGACTGCCCACTGACCTCTAACCCTGCTTCAGCTCCAGGCATGATTGTCCAGCCTTATTTCAGTGGGAGAGAGGGTCTTCTCAAAGAGGAGTGATGAAAAGCAACCACTGAATTCTACAAACCACCACTCATCTAAGGCGACACAGTTCTTGGAGGGCTTGGTGGGAGATTGCCTACAAAGTGTTTTTTCTCCTCTCTCCCTCACCATGTAGGAGTGGAGGGTGGCCCAAAAAACACGTTAATTTTGCAGGGCATTTCCCCAGCAATGATAGACATCTGCAGAGCATGCAGTGTGAGGTTTCAGTCTTCACAGCTTATCAGGGACTAATGAATGATCAATAGATGATGATTAGCCAGATGCTCTGCTAGCTGCTGGTCCTGCACAGGTGGTTCGGTATTTTGGAGGCAGCTACAAGCCTAAAAAGGCCTGATTAAATGGTTTCTAGCAAAAGCTACTATAGATAGAAAATGAGGAGCAATGTTGAAGGTAGCTCAATGCCTGCTCAATTCATATGTCAGCCAAGGACCCATGACTTGTTGGGTTCCAGAGGGAGGGTGCACACATAGACAGGAGTTTCCAGCCTCCTCAGTAAGGAACTGGAGAAAAGGCCAAGATCCAGCTTTGGGATGCAAATCCTGGGGCTGTTTTTTTGGTATCTTCCACCTAATTTGACTGTTGTGACCTCTCGTGCAAAGTGAAGCCCATCACAAGGGACTAACCTAGGAAGTCACATATACTGAGCTGTGTAGGGTTTGTTTGACAGTCAGTGGACAGACCCATACGTCCTGGGGACAACTTAGGGCTTAGATCACCCAGAACCTTGTCCCACCACCCCAGTAATCACAGCAGATGCTGTGGCACAGCACCACATGCGATCAGCTTCACTGGCAGTGCAAAAGGGATCACAGGGCTCTGATCACACTCTACTGAAGCTGGGGAGGATTTCACCTAACTCTTAATGCCTGCTCTGTCTGAACAAGGAACCGTAAATTCCTTTTCTGGTCATTACTCAGAAGAAGATACTTTTGGGATTTGATTAATTTTCGAGTTGAGGTGTAAAATGGGTCACAAAAATTCCCCTCTCAGAGCCCTGCAGCTGACCCCCACAAGCAGAACAGACCCATAAAACCATTTTGTATTTCTCCTAACTCTTATCTGAAGAACTTCTTGTATTGGCTATTTTTTTTTTTTAATAAAGTAAAGGAATTTTTTTTTTCATTGTTCTTGCTTAAACAAGTATTAGAGGAAGTAAAAAGAGCTGAAAATTACCAGATTTATTGCCCTGCTCTGAGTATATTAGTAATTGGTCCTGTATAGCAGGAGCAGATGTTGCTTTTTTCCAAATGCCTCTGCCTGTGCTCAGAGTGCAAATACAACATTTTGCAGCGGTGGTAACAGGGAGGTGATACCAGTGGGGCTGTATATGTGCATCAAAGTTAGATACCTGCTTATATGTTCCTGCATACCACAATCCCAACTGATTCACTGGTGAATTCACTGGAGTAAAAGAGAAGACAATTTAGACTGTGTTTTTCCAAAGAAGGAGAGCTTTAGTCTTCATGCTTCCCTTACTAGCCCGAAAGGATATCATTGTCTCAGAAGACAAGCAAGCCATATTCCAGATGTCCAAAGTATTTGAAAGAGGATGTTTATTAATGACCTGGGGACTGAAGATAAACAGACTGCCCAGAAATAACCACAGAGACACAATGGTGGAGAGTTAACCTCTGCATCCCAGAGGCCTGGGGAGCCTGGGGAGGGGGCTGATAAGGGTCTATGGGTTGCAGAGTCAGCTCCAGGCATGTGGTTGAGAGCTTCTCCTTAGACACTTTTATGGCCAGTAACACAGCACAATGCTGCAGAGGAGGAGTACAGACCTGCTGGGGAGGTGTCTTCTTCCATTGTTCCCTTCCATGATCAGTTATAATGGGAGAAGATTCTGGCCTCATTGCTCATGTTGAAAGGAGCAACCAATCCATCTTCCTGTAACAAACGCTGCCACAAGGACAAAGGGAGGTTTTACCAGTCCTCCCTTTCGGACACTCATAATTTATAAACCCACAGCAATATTTCCATACAAAAGCAGCAGCCGCAGTAAAAGAAATCCCTTTTCCTTTGCTTCTCATCCCCTCCCATCTAGCACATAAAACCTCCCTGCTCAAAATCAATAATGCATTTACTGAGCAGACTGAGATTCAGCTTCCTCCTGCACATGCATATTCCCATAGGGAATGACTGAAAGAATCAAATTCCATGTCTGAACCGTATTGCACACCCTGAAACCCAGGGAGTCTGGGCTCCAAGATAACCACAGAGGAGAGATACTCGTGTCAAGGGCACACTGCTAAATGGCCTTCCTGCCAGCCCAGATTAAGCGGTGTCAGCCCTGGCTGATTACATATATCACAGGTCTGTGCAGGAAAAGCGTAGCTCCATCCACCTGCCCTTTGGGGTGGATTTACCTCGTCTGATGGCTCAGTTGGGACCTAGTGTCAGGGGAGGGAGCAGAAAATTGCTTATCCTTAAAAAAATGCCTCTGTCTTAAAAAAAAAAAAAAGGTAAATAAATAAATTTATAAATAAAATCAATAAAATATAATACTAGTAAAAATAATTTATAAATAAATACTTTCATGTAAATAAATAAAATTTAAATAAACTCATAACCATAAAGGAGTAGGTTTAAAACACACAAATAGTCAGGTGTCATCCTTCAAGGAGGAGCTAACAGATAAGTGACTGATGAGGCTTGGGTAGAGATGAGACTTGCAGTTACTTCCTTCTGCTTCAGGCTGTAGTCAAAGCCTGCAGTGCTTTGGGGTACATGCAAGGAACTCTGAGGTGTGTGGGCTCATGACCAGAGACAAACCGTTCTGAGGAGCTCTGGTTCTATCCAAGCTGTTCTTTGTATCTGCCTGTTCCCAGCCCATTTACCCAGACAACCCCTGTCCCATCAGCTCAGCTCCTCATTTGTCCTATTCTCCTACCCTGGCTTCCAGACATCTCCCTTCTGTATCCATTATTCACACTCAGAAACTGATCTTTTGGGTGATCTTTTGGCTGTGTGGGTCAGGGCATGAGGCATTTCTCACTTGCCCTTGCCCAAGCCACTGAATTTCTTTGCATCAGTCTGTAAAACATAAAAAACCATAAAATTGAGTCATAATTCCTGTGTCAAACCATGCATCATCTACTAAGGCTGCAGAGCAGGTCCTTAAAGTTGTCAGATATGTAACTCGAGACAAGAGTTTCCAAATAATGTGGAGAATTTGGGCCAAAGCCCTTTTCAAAATGGGTGGTTTCTTACCACATACGTGTGTGCAAACCTTTGTGAACCTTGGTCTTAGCTAAGACCTACTCTGAGCCCTAGCAATAGTTGTGCAAACCAGGAATGCCATGGAGATGTGGCAAAACATCCATCCTGCCCACCCACAAGTGGCTTCTGTGGCTTGTTCCCACGTTCTCCTGATAGCAAATGATTAACATGATCTTTACGTTCCAGACATGCTGAGATGAAGATCTAACAATTTTTACTATTAAAAAAAATAGAAATTCAGATAAAAATAAACTGATTAAAGTGCTTAGCACAAGGCAAAGTACAACGGAATGATCCACTTGGGAAAACCTCCTATTCGACCTCTTCAAAACTGTATGAAAATGACTTCCCTGACTCATCAGCTGTTTGTATCATTTACCTGCTGTTTGCTGGCTGACCAGGCTAACAGGAGGCAGCTGCAATTCAGCAACATTTGCAAAGTTGTTGCTGAAGACTAAACTAATAACTCATCATTTTTTACCAGTGTCTAACCTCCCAAGAAAAAAAAAATATATTTAAAAAAATAAATAATCACATTTAGGAGTTAAGGGCCTGTTGTTTCAGAAGGGACCAGTTTATCCATGCTGCTCGAGCATCACCAGTTCAAGGATCTTTCAGCAAACATGCCACATTGTCTGCGGTCTGTGCTGTGTTTACCCAACCAACTGCTGGGGCTCTCCCGAGAGGAAGCGCTGAGCATTATCATCAGTTGACACTGGTTAACTCTTCTGCTTAATGCATCCCCACATGACAGGTTGCAAACACACACAGATCAGCCGGTATTAGGCAGGGAAATAGCTCAGGCCTCCATGGCAAACCATGTCCAGCTGAATTCATGCTTTACTGGAATTGCTACCTTGAGGTCAAAAGTTGAAAAAAACAAAACAAAACAAAACCAAAAAACCTTCTTAGCATTGTATTTATAATGTACTTATTGGCAATAAGCTGAGCTGGCTGAATCATTGAACTAATCCCTGTATTCACTCAGTGGAAACTCCAAAATGTTGACAAAGTGCTGCTATTTAATCTCAAGGAATGCTTTTTGTTCTGAACCAGAGGCATCTAAGACATTACAAATTATACCAGGAGGCTTCCAGTTTATCACAGTATCCTGATATTTGGAAGAGAGAAGATGCAAAATGGAACTGTTTGAGAATTTTTCAACTCCTATTTTTTAACTGTTGCATATCATCTTTTTTTTAATATAAGTTTTTAGTGCCAGTATATTGGTTTGGAGCAAATAAAGATTCGTAGTTCCACAGTAGGCTCAGTGAATGGATGTGCCGTTCACTGAGAAAATGAGAGATTGGGTTCAGGTCTCTGTTTCCTTTATTCAGAGCAGAGATTACTCTAGAAATGCCACAGCTCAGGCAACTGTTTCATTAACTACTACTTCAGGATGTTTTGATCTGACTGTCTCTTTCTGAAATTTCAAAAAAACCACCAAACTGGAAATTATCCTCTTCTCCATACAGTTACCCTCCATTCGGACACCACACAAGCCAAAGAACTCCCCTTTCCATCCAGGATGTTGCTCAAGAGCAAGTTCCCACAGACCAGGAAGGTGCTTGGCTGGCTGCTCCTCCACACTGTCCAGGTGGTGCTGGAGAAGATGGCTGAAGTGGAAGGCCTAATTACTGGATCAGCAGAGAAGCAACCCTGTCTGTGTGGAAATAATTTAATTGGTTCATCAATGAGTACCAGCATCAGCTCTTCACTTCATACCACCAAACTACCAGCCAAATGACAGTTCACATTTCCTTGGGTCAGAACTTGAATGAGGTACCACTACCAATACTATAAAAGGTGGTGTCCTCGTTTTGGGGTATCCTGAGCAAGAGCTGAAGTGCCAGGAGGGAAGCAGTTTTGGGACAAAGCTCCCTGTGCCATCACCCAAAGAAGACCTCAAGCACCTGGACAGAGAGCACATGCTCAGTGGTAAGACAAAAGCTCCAGCTACACATCTACTTAGTCCCTGGATTTTCTGAAACCAGGCAAAACAATTCAGATTTGGGGATTTTAGGTTCCTTACGGGCTTCTATTCTCTTTCTCACACTCGGTCTTGTGTGACACCGAATATCATTGTTGTGAGGAGCCTGTAAAACTGCTACTGGGGACCTGGTTGTCATTGGAAACAGATTGCAATCTCAACATGTTTCCAAATGGAATATTTGGAGATGGAACTGGAGAATGTGTGGGGCAGAAAGAAAAGCCACTAACCCTTTGCTTTAAAGCTGCCAATGAAGGTTCAGTTTCATGAGGATGTTAAGGAAAAAGCTTTCTTTGATGAAAAAAAAAAACAACAAAAAACCCACCAAGAACAATTGCAACCTCCCCAACAGAATATGAACCACTCTGTAATTAAGTCCTTTCTGGATGTGCAAAGTGAAAGGGTCCCTGGCATGCCAAGTAGCAATGGATTTTGTTTGGCAAATGCCACTTTAAGTGTATCTCGGCTCATAACTTACTATTTTCCCTACAGGCAGCTTCGAGCCTTGATACAGCAACCTCCAGAAGCAGAAACAGGGGCATCTTTCCTCTGAGCAGATTAGCAGCAGTTAGTTAGGAAGGAAACACAATGAATAGGTTCAACAGATTTCTTTCAGTCCATAGCTGGTTTCTGAAACCTAAACAGGGCTTTAAAAGGGAAGCCCAGCAAGGCTGTCTGTGTTTACGCTCTACATTTAAATATACTAACATACTTCCAGGCTTGTAGTTGCACATCAGATGAAGGTCAGCAAAAACTCAAACTCCTTTTGACAGGCTATTTTGTGCTTAAATAAATTCAGATACATTTTACAATGAGTTTATCTGTAGCTTTCAAAAGACTGACATGCATCATATCAAGGCTGCAGGCTGCTGGCAGCCAGCTGGTATAAACAGTGGTCAGCATGGCCCAGGACACAGCTATCCCTGTACATACAAGTATCTGAAATTAGTGTCTTTCCCAAAGAGAGGAAGGTTCACATTAAGGAAAAATGTTGAAATATTGATGATATTATTTACTCTTGTAACATAGGACCTGTTAGTGCTTCCAGAGTATTTCCAAAGGAGCCCAAATATGACCATATTTTCCAAATTTACTTCTGTCAGCATCTGAGGGTGCCTGTGGAGGAAGTAGTGCTCTGCTCAGCCCTTGCAGGTGGTGGTCAGACCTGTTCAGACCCATCACCCCTTGCCTGCTCCTGCTGAGCACTGCGGCACTCTGCCTCTTCAGAGACCACATAAAGAGCTCCACTCGCACAGATTGGGGGTTTTCATGCCTTTCATTCAAAAAATGGAATGACTCAATGCATCAGACCAGCTCCCTGATAGTGACACACCCTTTCAGTAGCACCAAGTAGGCAAGTGTTCAGTTTAGAAGCCTTTATGCTTTGGCCAGCAACCGCCTAGAGACCCCTCTCACCTCTCACTCATGCAAGGTTTACAAAGTGTTTTTTAAATCAAGGTTCTGCAGTACAGGTTTTATTAACTGAGCTGGCTAGTCTGCTGTAGAACATTATAACATTAATTATTCATCTTTCCCCCCCTCCTCCCTGCATTTTCCTTTCAACCTACTTCTTCCTTCATTTTCCATCTCCTCACTTCCTTCAAGATCAGCAACAAGATCTGCCCCCCTGTTTCCCAATCCTTTGCTATTTCAGTTTTGCCAGCATGACCTCATGAAAATCCTTGAGCAAAAGGAGTCCATGACAGTGGGGTTGTATATTAGCCAGAGATAAACTCTTCATTTACTTGTGTCTTAAGAAGGGCACTCATCAAAGATAAGCACGTCAGGACCATCACCTGTTCTTTTTTAAGGAAACAATGATGAAGCGGTAGGAGTAAACTGGGGAAAAACCTTACATAACCTTTGTCGCAATAGAAGACAGTGAGTTGTGCTAGTGATGTTCAGTTTGCTCTTTTCTAATTTCTCCTCATCTACTTATCAGAATTAATTTATACTGCTATGAATGAGGAATAATCTACAGTTACATGGCAGGATGACTATGTCTCCTGGGAACCAAAGGCACTGCAGGCTAGTCCTTGGCAAAAATTCCTGGGAAGCTGGGCTGAAAGAGAAGGTGAAATGTCCAGCTGCACCAAGTTTGCACTTTAGTTGGGAAACAAATCTCCCCATGGAGAGAGGGAGATCTGATGGGTCTCCACACCTCGCTGGGCATTGCTTCCCCTGGGAGGGTACATCCTCCTCTGACCCAAACCCCATCACCAGCAAAGCCACTGTAGTTCTTCAAACCCACCTGCTTTTCCAGCCACTCTCAAGGTTAGTTGCAAAGAAGGTTTTCTCTCTTTTGAAGACATGTCTTGGTGTGGGTGGGTTTGCTGATGTTCTTCATCCTGGGTAGCTACCATTGGGCTACCATTGTGCCGCTCAATGCCAGGAAATGAGCTGGGTGCCCAATCTGCTGGGAAAAGTGTGACAAAAATACATCCTTTTCCTCCAACAGGCTCAGAAAAAGTCCTGAAAGCGGTTGTGGGACTGAAGAGGCGAAGGAAGAACAAGTTACTCAGGTCAGGCAGTCCTGACTTTGTATGTGTGCAGTGGAGATGACTCAAAGTCAGTCAGCCTTTCAGAGGGGAATAAAGCCATCTGTTGCAATGCCTGCCTTGGGCACTTAAATCTGATATCAGTGTCCAGTTGCAGTTTCCACCAGGTCAAAGAAGCCGTCCCAAAACATTTCTAACAATTGCACTGTTTTTCACACACGGACATTTTGAGCCAATGGAGACAGAAAGCTTGGAGGGAGCCTTCTTCTGGATCTGAAGTGTGAGACTGGTCAACCCAAACACCAGGCCCTATCATGAAGCTTTTTTAATGACATGGCACAGCCCCTTTTAAGACAAACACATTTCGGTTCATAGCCCTAATAACAAATTGCATTTATGTTTAAAACTATACCACTCAATGTAATTACTCCATCATCCCTTGTGGCTAACTCCTCACTCTACCTTTTTATGAGTCATCTATAAATACAAAATGATTTATCCAAGTGCCACCATGTTGTAAACTTGGTCACGTGGAACTGATCATGAAGGACATACATAAAGTTTAATTATGCCATTGATTACTGCTAAAATATTAACTTGAAGCTGGCTATAGAGTACTCCAGTCACTTTAAATCAAATGAAAGTAGAATGTCCTGTACTTTAAAGATGTGCAGCATGTACTTTTCAGGTGGTAATCTACTGGGAAAATCTTTCATAAAGATAACCTCTTGTATTAGGATTTAATGCGAAGAGTTATAAAAATCAGAGTCAGAAAGGATCTATTAATTCACCTCCTGTTCCTCTGCCAACATGAATTTGTTCCAAAAAATGTATTATTGAGTGTTATTGGTATAGCTAAGCTTTCAAAAGGGCTGGCTAATGGGGATTCCATAAGTCTCTTTGGACGATGTCCCCCAGGCTAATAGACCTTGGCTTTGGAAAAAGCAATTCTGACATTTAATCTGCAGCTTCTTTTTTTTTTTTTCAGTTTCACCTCACTGTTTCCAGATGTACCTGCTTGAATCAGCTTGAGTTTTGGCTCCCCAGCCCTAGTGTTACACAATCTCCAACACAGAGCCTTTCTACCATTGTCTGACTTGCCCAGACACTTGGATCAGCTTTTCAAAGCCGTCTCAGGGATTCAGCCACGGCTGTAGCAAAGAAATACAGGAATGGACCAGAAGATTCAGCCGTATAACTCTCATTTATGTCTGTGGGAGTCATGCAGTTTTTACCCTGAATTAGCTTTGGCAACCTCAGCTGTTTGGTTCTTCCTGTCATTCCACAGAACGGAGATTCCTCCCAGCCTCCAGCTTGATTTTATTGATGTTTTCCTAGTCCCCTCCAATGTTTAAATAATTCCTTAACAACACTGTCAATTTAATAACTAGGCCAGCTTCCAAATTACTTAATTTTGGCTCTCAGTGTATTGTGTAGTGTGCATAGGAACTTGTATGCACATGTATGTGTACCTGCACAAATGCATACATGTGCCAGCATGAACCCATAGGGGTTTGTCTTATCTGTGTCTTTAAGCATGTTAAATTTCTTTGGACTGGCATTTTATGGGGGGAATCTCTTCAGTTACAGAAAATGTCTGTTTTTTTTCTCTGCGGAGTGTAGTGGGTGTTCAACAAACTACGCTGAGACATCAGGATATGTAAGCCCACAGCTCTGAAGTGGTGATGGACTTTCTGCCTGTTTTGCTTATGACAAATCCCCACAGAGCCAGAGGAGCTACTGGTCCTGGAAGCAGACCAGCTTTGCTTCTCGTGCAGTTGCTCTCCTTTAATGCCAGTCTCTCCTCATCTGTAGGCCAGTTTGGAAGAGTCGTGGTTATCCTAATAGTGAAAGAAACAAATTGCTTCAAGGAGACCACAGAGGTGATAAGCAGCACCCACATGCTGACTCAGGTCCCACCTGGTCCAGGACGATGAGTTTGTCCTTCAGTACAGATGACTCAGTTACTTTGGAAAGCAGCAGAATAGTCACAAAGTGCTAACAAATCTCTAACAAATAAGATTTTTTATGGTTCATGAGTTCACCTCCCTGCATCAAACCGGCAATATTTTAAGTTGCAGACCAATATTCCTCTACCAACTATGACAGGAGTTACTAGCTTCAAGGACATGAATCAAGTGGAATGAAGTAACCTCCAGAGGTGGTTCAAAGTACCCTGAACTCAGAGTTAAGCTTGTTTATCTGAATGCAGAATTAATCTATCAGGTAGTCATAAGCAAGGTCATAAGCTGTCATTTCTGATTCTGTTCTCATAAGACCATCTAATTTTGGTCACATCTACTCACTGAGGAACTTATCACATCCCAGGCAGGTGGACAGTCATCCAGCTGTGGTCAGAGATGAGAAATACTTCTTATTTTTGATGCAGCAACACAATCAGCAGCAGTAAGTGCTGCTGCGAGCAACAAGACAAAAAATGGAAATTGGGTGCTCCTGAAGATGCGTTAAGTGTGAAGAGCATATGAAACCCAGTCATATTAATCTTGCAATAAACTGTAACAGCATGTCCCTGCTGTTGGGAGATTTCAACACTGCAGTAAAACATCACAGACATAATTTTGATCTGTTTAGACTTGTATTCTTGAGTTTCACCTCAAGGCCTTGATATCGGCTCTGCAATGATTTCCAGCAACCAGGGAAGATGCACTGCAAATCTGATCTGCACAAGTAAGTCCTCAGCAGCTCCTGCTTAGTGACTTATTCGTGAAAATAAATTGGCAGACAACAGGCCCCCACCTCAGGAACAGAAAGGTTGCTGCTTTAATTAAACTTCTGAATTGGCATGGCCATCCCCTCCCACCCAGAGCAGACACTGAATAAACACGGGATGTCACTGCATCCTTCTTATGAACAGACACAGAGCCATTTCAGAAAATCAATGACAATGATTAAGAGAGCTCTCATGCCTTGCTCCCACCTACATTTTACTTTCCACACCAAGTGTATTGACTAAATGTCTCCTCCCAGAAGGTTATATATACAGACTTTCTGCAGACAGCACAGGGAATGTTTCTTGTTAGAAGCAGGCAACACTGCTCAGATTCCTAGCAAGTATCTTCCTTTACTGTTTGCAGTACAAGTCCTGTTGGGTCTGGGTGCTGTACAAGCCTGGCAAGACGTAAGCTGTCCTCAGAGATCTTCTGGTTTCCGAGACAGACAAAAAGTGGCTGGAGAAGAAGAAGTAGTGATGTGAATTTTTCCTGCATGGGGAGCGAGGCAGTAATATGGCTCCTGGTGGAGAATGGAAACCCCGTAGTAGAGTCTCCCTTTGCTGTCGTGTCAGCAGAAAACTTCCTTCACTGAGAGGTCAGGCCAGCTACTGTCCCATCCCACAGCTCAGTAGATTTGGTGTTTGGGAGGCAGCCATTGTGGTATCTGAAGGGCAGCCATAAGAAACAGACCAAAGAATGTCTCACCCAAAATGTATAAAACCCTTAAGAACTGATGAAGGCTTGTTGGCCCAACCTTCCCCGTCTTCTCCAGCTGCTCCGCGTGGTCCTGGTGATGCTCAGATCTGGGCTTGCGTCACAGCGTGATACAAAGCAGATGGATCTCAGTGGTGAATCTGGCTCCCCATGCTCCACTGCTAAAGAGCAATCTTCTTGAAGAGATATTTTTTTTTTCCCTTTACATCACTTGTTGACCCAGATTAGGAGCTTTTACTGCTGTCAACAATGTTTTGTCCATTACTGCATTATTACTTGAATTTATGTTTTGGTTTTGGTGGTTTTGGGGGGTTTTTTGTATCTTCAAAAAGATTTCCCTATTTATCAGAGTTTTATAGATAATTTTTCCCATAAAAGCCTAAGGAGAGGTGTCACAAGAATTACTAATGAAATATATGCACTGGCACAATATTTCTATGTCTTGTTTTCTTAAATGGATTTGAGTTTATACCAAGTTAAAGTTAACCAAACCTTCACCACCCCTCCTCATTGCTCCAGTGAACACACATCACTGTAGGTGAAGGCACTTACCTGCAAGGCTCAGAAACCCGCTCAGCTTATGACAACTTTGCAGGTTACTGCGTGCCACCTGAGGCACGGTGACTGTGCAGCTACAGTCCAGGTGTGCCCTTCCAGGCCATCTCTGGAGAGAAATAATGGGCCGATTTTAAACCTCAGTAAAAGAAGCTGACTCTGTGTTGCATACAGATGGGAGCATGAGCTCCATTGGCATCAGCTGATGGATGGTAATTCATTGAGGTTCTGTAATTCAGCTGTGGTTCCAAGCCCTGAGGGTGTGGGTGTGTGTATATGTATATGTGTATATGCATACGTATACATGTATGTATGTATATGGTATGTACATATCACAGAATCACAGAAGGGCTGAGGTTGGGAAGGATCTCTGGATATCATCTAGCCCAAAGCCCTGCTCAGAGAAGGGTCAGCTGCAGCAGGTCACTCAGAGTCATCTCCAGTCAGGTTTTGAAAGTCTCTGAAGTCACAGGCTCCACAACTTCTCTGGGCAACCAGCTGTTGTGGCAGACCAGCGCTTGTTTGGAAGCTGCATGGCCACTGCAATTCCCTACTCCCACGTGGTTGTCCAAAGCAATGGCTCTGCCTCTCTGCTGTCCTCCAGCGAAGTGGGCAACTGCTGCTGTGGCATAGATTCACTGCTGAAGGAATGTACCCAACATATGTGCAAGCTCTCATCCCCAGAACTACCAAAGTATTTGTGAACCTTTATGCTTTTGAAATCAATCATGCTTAAAAGAGTAGGAGTGGAGCCTGTTTGTAAGGTGTCCATCACTGTAGCCTGAACCTCCCACAATTTTAAGCACATTTTTCCTCACAGTGGCCCAGGATACAGGAAAGAAAAGAAAAAAAAGTGAGAGAATTTAAATGATTTATCCCTGTCTGAGACAGACACAGCAATGACATCAACTTTCTTTACCCAAGCCTCAGACCTGAATAATTGCTTCACTTTCTCTCTCTATTCCAGTATTACCTGTAAACAATTGGCATCTTTAAAGAAAAGGAAGTTGGTCCACACACCTGGCTTCAGATTGCAAATAGTAGAAATAGATTCAAGTTCTTGGATGCAAATAACCCTGGGTCTGTATGCAAACTTTGCAGATGATGCTAAAAAAGCAGGAGGAATTTGTAGATGTCTCAGGAGACATCTCAGAGCTACTGACACTCCTACTGGGGGATTTGAACATTGCTGCTGATTTTGCCTTTTAGGTTGTTGGGTCATGACTAAATAACAGATAAAAACTAAACTATGCAATGTTATGACTATTGAATATGGGGACTGACTGACTTGGCTAAAAGGCAAGTGTCCAAAGAAGCACTGAAACAGAGCAGCTGCTTTATGCCGCTTTTCCTTCTCCTCTGCAACAGTTGGGGTTTCTCAACTGCTCCCCAAATTCCTAAGAGACATCTTCCACTGGGAGAGCACAGGAGGGATTGCAGGGCAAAACAATTTGGTTTTGCTGCCTTTTGACATGCAAAGACCCTTCTCTGACTTCTCTCACACGGATATGTACTTCCTATCCAGCTGCAGGCTTAGAATCATAGGATCATCGAATCATTCTGGTCGGAAGAGATATGCATCGTCAAGTCCAACTGCTACCCTAGCGCTGCCAAAACCACCACTAAAGCATGTATCTCAGCACCACATCTACAAGTCTTTTAAATACCCCCAGGGATGGCAACTCAACCACTTCCCTGGGAAGCTTGTTCAAGTGTTGAACAACCCTTTCAGTGAAGAAATTTTTCCCAATATCCAATATAAACCTCCCCCAGTGCAACTTGAGGCCATTTCCCCTTGTCTTATAATTTGCCTCTTGGGAGAAGAGACCAGTGCTCACCTCTCTACAGCCTCCTTTCAGGTAGTTGTAGAGAGTGATTATGTGCCACCTCAGCCTCCTTTTCTCTATGCTGAACAACCCCAGCTCTCTCAGATACTCATAAGACTTGTTCTCCAGACCTCTCACTAGCTTTGTTGCCCTTCTCTGGACACACTCCAGCACCTCAGTATCTTTTTTGTAGTGAGAGGCCCAAACCAGAGCACAGTATTCGAGGTGAGGCCTCATCAGTCACTGCTCCAGTCCTGCTGGTCACACTATTCCTGATATAAGCCAAGATGCTGTTGGCTTTCTTGACCACCTGGCCACACTGCTGTCTCATGTTCAGCTAGTTGTTGACCAACACCCCCAGATCCTTTTCTGTCAGGCAGCTTTCCAACCACTCTTTCCCAAGCCTGTAGCAATGCACAGCTTTGTGAGCTGTATGTGTATTTTATATCATGGAAACACCGAGGGTAGGTACTAAATCTCCAGGCTTCATTAGAGAGAGGACATGCCCATGGACGTGTCCATAGAGGCTGGATGAGGTAGAGTCCGATTGTGCTGAACACTGCACAGAGTCCTTTGAGGGACAGCTGAACTCTGCTAGTTAGGGATTTGGACGGCTCTACGGTAGAGATCTCTGTACAGCAAATGTAGGGCACCTACAACAGATTTCCTTTTCTTAATTAGTTTTTGCACAATTGCTTACAAGTAGCCCAAACACCTTCCGGGATCTGAAGACCACAGATTGAAAAGCACTGGTTTAATAAACAAAACACAGCTAATAGCTGAGACAAGCAAGCATGGAAAAAGCATAAAGAAGTAAATTGGATGTTCAGAGTTATTAGCCAGAGCAATTATCACAATTTCTTGCCTTCTAAACCATCTTCAGATTGTAGTTTATTACACCCTTTCTTTTTTTTTTTTTTAATTTGTTTTTTTTCCTTTTTTTTTCCTTTTGTTTTCATTTCTAATAACGTGTGTGAGGACGAGCCTTTCAGGAAACATGCTCAAGCAGCAACCCAGGGGCAAGCACAGCATTTGGTGCTTGTGCCACCAAACACAACGCCAGTTTCCATTAGCAGCCCTGCCTCCTTTAATGCATGTGAGGGCTCTGGTCAATGAAAGAGCTTGATGGACGGTGAGAACAATTAAGCTCCATATCACTTCTTGTTGCCATTATTGGCAGGCTTTCCTCCTATGCATTATTTAGGAAGGGAAGAAGCTGAGCTGGGGGCCCCTGTGGGTCAGTGGGGCCAGTCTCTGCTGTCACAAGCCACCATGTCAAATATATTCCCAAGCCTAAACCATGTTTCCTTTCCGCCTCCAGTGCTCCTCCTGCAAGGTTCCAGCCGAGGCACTCTCCTCCAGTGGTTAGAAAATTACATTTAATTTCCAGTCTAAAGTTATTTGTGGCTGGCTGATACACATTTGTCCCAGTGCCAACAGCTGCCTTTAGCTTACATGCTTTTTTTCTTTCTCTGGTGGTTTACCTCCTTAATGTATTAATAGACAGCACAAGCTAATTGCTCCTTAGCTTTTGTTTTGCCAGACTAAACTGACCAAATTCATTCAATTCCCTCTCGCTGGACATGGTTGCTGCTCCCTCCAACATTCCAACATGCCAACCTGCTCCAGTTGGAATGACTGTGGGCTTGGGGAGGCCATGATTATACATGGTTGGGTTTTTTTTCCAGAAAAAGTTGTAAAAGAGCAAAAAGCATGCCTTTGCAATCTCTCTCCTAATGCAAGCTGTGACTGTATTTGCTGCTTTGTGCGAGCATGTTGCATGGATGCTCGCAGCCATTTGTGCGGTTGATGGGTGTGCTCCACTTTGCAGCAAAACGATGCGATTTCTTAAGCCACATCTACAGCAGGCCAGCAGAGCAAGCCAGGGCCTGACAGCATGGCATAGCTCACATCCATGCAGCTCGGCTCTCGTAATCCCTAAACCAGGGTGACCTCATCCAAACAGCCTCTTGGAAGCGGTCCCCGGCCGGCGCTAATCCCCAAACCGTGCCTGGGCATCGTCTCACAGGGAGCTGGTCAGTCCCCGGCAAACACTGCCAGGAAGCATATAAACATTTATCCTCACCAGTGGTCACAGGGCAGTTCATAAACCTGCCCCAGCTTGGTTTAATTAATTAGTGTAGAGGGATCCTCAGTGCATGACAGACACTTTGAACTCTTCACTCCAGGTCTGCTCTTCCAGGTCCCAAACATAGCTTGGTTTTCCTTTTTGTTATTCCCAATTCACCAATGCCTCCCGACTGTGTATTGTCTGCAAATAGTATTAGTCCCTGCATACTTTTTGTTCCTTAAGAAAACTAACTAAAACTGGCTCTAAGGAATTTCACCCATTATTTCCCCCTCTCCTATCATTTTCCTTTCAGAAGAACCTGTTGTGTTTGTTCTTGGCGATTTCCTGACAGACCTTCAGCTCGAATACCAATCCCAGCTTCTTCCAACACAAACAATGGTTTCCCATGTGGGTCTTTTATCAAAAGTGTTGCTGAAGTCCAGACAGATTAGATCTAAAGCATTTCCCATGTCTAAAAAAACCCATGGAGTACTTTGTTTGCTCATTTATTTTTCTTTTCTTTTCTTATCACCACAAACTATCGACTTAGCCTGACTCAAGTGACCTTGGTAATGCCCTGTTATATTTTTAACATATTTTTTCCTTTACTTCCCTGTCTTTAGTCCTTCCTTCAAAATTAGTTTACGTGTGACCCAAAATTTGCGCTGAACATATCCAGCCCTTTTTGTCTGAAATCATGTGAATTCAATCCCCACGTAGTGTGTGTTACTTGCATACCCTGACCTCAGGAGATCTGAAATTCTCCTGGCTGCCTGAGCATCCCCCAAAAATAGGGTGGTTTTAGGAAGTCTATGGTGGGCAGAAACAAAACCCAGAGCTGGAGCTAGATGAGGCCCGTTGATCCTGAGGCTGCTCGTTACCTCTCTGGAAGCCCTCATTTTTTAATTGAAGCAAATAAGCTGGGTACCATCCTCTCATTCAGCATGCTCAGGAATAAAGTGATGACTGCACAGGGCATTGCAGCTCTCATACAAAATGGCAAGTACGAGACACAAAGGTTTGTCACCCGCTGTGATTTTACCCTCCCGTGTCGGACTCTGGCACCGCTCTGCAGAGCGTGGGAACACTCAGCCTCACTTTTACTGCCAGAAAGGTCCGTTTGAGGCAAGAAAAAAAAATAAAATCGCTCGTGGGCTAATCACCTCTGTATTTAGTATCTAGGCTAATGCCTCCCTGTTTCTTCATAGGGGTTTTGTGGTCCCTTCTGAATACTCAGGTCCCTCCTGCCCTGCTCCAGCCATGCTTCACTACCCCTGCAGCTGGGACACACACATCCCCCCATCCCAGGCACCGGTGGGTCTGCAAAGAGGGATATGTGAGGACATAGAGGGCCAGCACCGACATCACATAGCACAAGACAGGAGAGGCGACAGAGCCTGCTAATTTGATGTGAGTTTTCTGGCAGCCTCATCTGGAATCACCCTATTCGGTGATGACCTGCTGTCCCCTTTCAAGGGATGTGTTTGTGGCCCCTGGGAGCTGCGTCAAGTGCTGTGAGGGCTCCTGTTTGAGTTGTTTCAACTCCTTTTTACTTCAGGTTTAACTTCCTTTGCTGGCAACCCTGTCCACCAACCACCACCATTCATAGACTCATAGAATGGTTAGAGTTGGAAGGGACCCCAAAGATCATCGAGTTCCAACCCCCCTGCCATGGGCAGGGACACCTTTCCCTAGAGCAGGTTGCTCAAAGCCC
Source organism: Thinocorus orbignyianus (assembly GCA_013400375.1). Classification (NCBI taxonomy): domain Eukaryota; kingdom Metazoa; phylum Chordata; class Aves; order Ciconiiformes; family Thinocoridae; genus Thinocorus; species Thinocorus orbignyianus. Next base: position 548,011 of record VXBW01000095.1, read on the forward strand.
CATCCAGCCTGGCCTTAAACACTTCCAGGGATGGGGCATCCACAACTTCTCTGGGCAACCTGTTTCAGTGCCTCACCACCCTCACAGGAAAGAATTTCTTCCTAATATCAAATCTAAATCCCCCCTCTTCCAATTCAAAACCATTACCCCTTTGTTCCACAGCCTCCTTTGTATATACATACATATATATACGTATTAATTAAAAAATATATATCTACATATGCATGCATACACATATATGTATATAAAATCAGTTTGTTTCAAGTAATCCTCTGTCTCCTTTCCGTCCAGCACACATAACAGCAATCCAAAAGTCCCAGCAGCTGCAGACAAGCTCCTTCCCCACAGTCTCCTTCAGGCTCCGCTCCAAAAGTCTGCTGGTCTTAATCTGGGACAAAGGAGCTCTTTCCCTATTTAGCAGGAGGGTAGCTATGGCAACATGGCACAAAGACATCTCAATAGCTGGTGAAGGCCAGACCAGCCCCCTGTCTAGCAGACAGACAGGGTTCGCTGGTACTTAAACTCTGCTTGGTTTTGACAAAGGCAATGTTTATTACCTAGTACTGGGCCCCTGGCTCAAAATGTCCAGTGGCTGGAAGCGAAAGCAAGCGCTGCAGCCCCCGCCCCGGACAAATGGGACATTTCAGGGGATGCCCATGAATAGGTCTTGTAGTGGGTAATGAAAGAAGCGGAGGGGAGGGAGGGGAGGAAGTGGGCGAGCGGAGATTGGAGCAGCTCAAGGGGAGCTCTTTGCAGGAGGCGGCAAAAGGGCGCTCTGAGTTATGGCGTGTCTGTCTGGGAAAGTTGGACTGATACAGCTTTCCTCTTTGTCTCGAATGAGGTGCCTTATGGCCACACACGAATTGTCTCGCATCCTCTCAGTCTGCCTTTAAATGGAAATGCTGCCTTTTTTTTGTGTGTGTGCAAGGTCTGTTTCCCTGCTTTGTGCCCTAAAGATGAAGGTGCAGACACAGCAAAACTCTCTGCCGGGTACCTACCAGTCTGCACATGTGGCCATTACTGGCCTTGGAGCTTATTAGAGGAACATCTGGGAATGTTGTTTGGAAAAAATGGCTTATAAGTGGCTGGCACGTAGCACTGTACCAGGGAGGTCTGCTGAGGAGCACCAGCACTACGCTTCTGTGTCCCAACACAAAGCTTCACTCCTGAATTAGCCCCACAACACATCTTCTCTGGTCATATATTTCTAGCTTCCTACAGCATTTTTTAGGCATGAATCCAACAAAAATTAGAGCTTGTTTTGAAATCTGGGCAGTGGCAGCACCGAGTTCACCAGAGCCCTCTCTGCTTTTGCCGTAGCTCTGGCTGAGGCAATCCAAACACACACCAGTCATGAGGACAAAAAGCAAAGGGTAGTGGAGATGCTTGTCTTCCTGACCATGTGTGGTGGATGCAGAGGCCTAATTCAGCAAGCATCTCTTTCTTTCTCCCCCATGCTGCTGGCAGCATTCCTCTTCCTGGACTATAAAGCTGAGTCCGAGTGAGCTTGGCCATATGGGGTGGGAGCATGCTGTGGCACCTCGTGGCCCTGGCCTCAGCCAGCATAGGCCCTGAGCAATCCTGAGCATCTCCCAGGGAATGTTGTCCTGCTTCATCCCGCCCCAAAGTGTTTCACAGTAGTGGCAGAGCCAGAATGTGCTGCCTTTTGAACAGCCCCACCATTGCTGGCTGATGGTGTTGGTGGTTGTGGTATCACCACCAATACATGCAGGCACTTTCCTCGCCCATTAGTTTCCTTAAAAGCACCGCAGAGGCCACAGAGCCGCCAGCCCCCTGTGTGCAAGGCCATCTGTCTGGCATTACCGGCCCCGTCACCTCCTGGTGACAAGTACCTCGAGAGTGGCAGGCCAGCTGGTGCGCGGCGGCCACCGTGCTGACAGCGGGGATGTCCTCGGGCACTCTGCATGTTCAGTGCCTCCACCTGCTCTCCCCCATCACACATGTTAATTGTAAGCTCTGTGGGGTGGGAACTGGTGATACTGCTGGATTATAGAATCACAAAATTGTCTTGGTTGGAAGGGACCTTTCAGATCATTGAGTCAACCATCAACCTAACACTGCCAAAACCATTACCAAACCAAGTCCCTAAGCATTACATCTACATGTCTTTTAAATGCCTCCAGGGATGGTACACTTTCCACCACTTCCCTGAGCAGCCTGTTCCAATGTTTGATAACACTTTTAGTGAAGAATTTTTTCCTAATATCTGATCTAAACCTCCCCCAGGTCCTCCCTGAGGCCATTTCCTCTTGTCCTATGAGTTGCTATTTGGGAGAAGAGACCAGTCCCCACCTGGCTGCAACCTCCTTTCAGGGAGTTGTAGAGAGTGAAAAGGTCTCCCCTCAGCCTCCTTTTTTCAGGCTGAACAGCCTTGTGCTCCAGACCCTTCACCAGCTTCGTTGCTTTTCTCTGGACCCACTCCAGCACCTCAATGTTTTTCTTGTAGTGAAGAGCCCAAACTGGACACAGCGCTTGAGGTGTGGCCTCACCAGTGCCAAGTACAGGGGGACGATTACTCCCCCAGTACTGCTGGCCACATGATTTCTGACACAGGCCAGGATGCTGCCAGCCTTCTTGGCCACCTGGGCACACTGCTGGCTCGTATTCAGCTGGCTGTTGACCAGGATGAGTCTCACCTTTCCACACCCCCAGCACAGCCGGAGGCTCAGGACACAAGGCAGGGAGGTGGGCAGCACCAGCTGGCAGCCAGCCTTTGCTGTTTGCATCCATGCCCCCAGCCTCAGCACATCCAGGGCATGCAAAACCCTCTCTGCTCACTTGAAGGAGACGGGGAGCCATTCTGAAGATGTCCATCATCTCATGTGGCCACCAGTTCAACTCAGCCCTGTGAGTGTGTGAAGGTGATACGTGGCTTGCTCCAGACTACTGAGGAGCACCACATGAATGCAGGAGGCTCAAAAGAGCCTGAATAGGATGCTGGAAAATAGTTCGTATTGTATATCTGCTGCTGTAGAAGGCTGATGTAGCAGCAAGCTGTTCACAAGGCAATGGCCATTCATCACTCAAAAATATGCTAATATATTAGAATGGATAGTTTAGATTTCATCTATGTTTCTCTGCATTTCCACATGTTACCTCCTGCTATCGAGCCCAAAAGGATGTAGTCCTATCTGAACTAAGAAATCAAATTTACTCTCACTTCAAGTGGAAAGTCAGCTGCTACAAAAAGCACGAAACCATCTCCCAGCCTGTTTCATGCCACTTGGCTAGCAGCACCAGCTTGGAGAAAAGTGAGGCTGCTTGTTTCATATATCCAGGAGTGAGCTTCTGGTGCTTGAGCTCCCCTCCTGCTTCCTGCAGTCATTGTGGTGGTCCCCAACCCTTTGATTGCTGGCTCCCCGGGACCTGCCTGATAAGTCACCACCATCTTCGTCTGTAGACCCATACTCCAGCTTTGACCGCAGCCTGCCTGAGCTGTTTCAGAGTGTCAGTGCCATTGCAAGCTGTTTGATTGCTTTGTAGGATGAGGATGATGAGAAGCCTGATACGCCCCAGAGCTGGGATGAAGGCAGGGAGAGGAGGCAGGGGAGGGAGGATAAGCACTGAGGTGACCTCTCCCAGCTCTTCAACATGCTGCTTTGCCTCAGGCACATTCCTGCCTTCCATATAATCAAAGACATTTCTTTCTGGGCAGCAGTGACATACCTCTTACCTTTTTTCTCTTGCTCCCTGTGGGAGCAGGACCCACCTTCTCAAGACATTTGCCCAGCAGCTTCAGCCAAATGTGGTGCAGAAACACCAAAGGTGCTAACTTCCAATAACTCCACGAAAGCAAAGCAGCAGAAGAGGGGGAGAGCAACCCCCAGGAGAAAAATACCATGGGAGTTTCAGCTTGAATGCACACCAGAGGACAGGATGCGCTTGGGGACAGTGACACTTACAGCTCAGGTGTGCATTCAGGGTGGTTGGTACTCAGTGGGATCCTGCAGCCATGCCCCGTGGAGCAGGATACATGCCTCAGCCCCAGTGTGTGGCCCCTGTGGATGCCAGCAGGGATGCCCACAAGCTGTGTGTCAGCCTCTGGGACTGTCCCAGGTGCCTGGTGGGATGGCAGAGGAACACCTACATGTTGTTTTTTGAGCGACCAGATGTGGTTCTCACCCCTCCTTGGCAGGTAGGAGGGTTTCCATCAGCCTGGTGCCCTGGGGCAGAGCCTCCCCGGGAAGCCCAGGGACAGCAGACACTCATTTTCAGCTTTATTCATCAGATACCCAAGCGATGACATCAGGAAGGCTCTGTGCAGGTGGGAGGGGGGCTTCTCCCCAGCATCCAAACCACAACTAGGGAAAAAGCTCAGCACTGGGATAGCAGAGCTGTGAGCTGCAGCTCTCTCTCTGACTCAGGCACGTCTGGAACACAGACCTTTTCCTCTCCCGTGGCCAGAAGCTGGGAAGGCTGCTCTTATCTAAAGGTCAGAGAGGAGACGGCAGACAAATATCACTGTCTCTGGTCTGTCATTGCACACGTCATTGTGCAAGACTGGCTGAGGGCTGGGGGTTGGCTGTGGGGGTGCGTTGGAAGGGTTATATTTTGTTCTACAAAAAGATGCTTCAGCTTGTGCTAAACGCTGAAGTTGCTACAGCCTTTTCCTCTGCTGGTTAGATGAAGGGGAGGGGGAAAGGGAAAAGAGGTCTGGAACTTGTAGCCCTGAATAACTTAATGGTCATGATCTGTACTTTGAAGCAAGATAATAAAATACTTTTTTTTTTAAATGCTATTCATTTCAGGAGCCTTTACTCTTCAGCCAGGATTTTTCTGCCTGCTGGGAACAGCCTGATGGAAAAAGTTTTAAAACTTTCAGAAATCCTGTCTGAGACTTTTACTTTGTTCTTTACCTCTGAGGTTTATGTAGCATTTGTATGGTCTTATCCATCAGACAGGACAATAAACATCAAGAACCTTCAGGTCACACAGGAACCAAATCGCCAACCCAGAGCTCAGCTGATCTCTCATAAGTCCCAGATGCTGCACCAGAGCAGTTTAAACACCAGAGAGTTCTGGAAAGCCATGGAGAAACTATGTCTCAGGCTCTGCCCAACTCCTCAAGGTGCCAAAACACATTAGGAATGGCCAGAGTGACAATTCAACAACAGGCCTTGATGATGGGCTGCTCATCACTACTGCCACATCTGACACTTAGTTCTGGAGGAGATCTAGGGAGCTTATATATGCATGGGAGAGTTGAATCTTAAATAGGGGTCCGAAGTGGCCTCCATGCCCAAGAGATGCTGAAAGGAGGCATTTGTCAGGAACTGTCTTTTAGGTATCAAAGATGAGCAGTGTGACCATGGAGGCAAGTGTCTGCTGTGGCAGCAACCCTGAGCACCCCAAGTCAGCCAGGGAGGGCAGGGGCACATCAGCTATCGGGATCACGAGTGGGTTTAGGTGTAAGATGGACTTGGCCCAGCTAAATTCATGTATCTAAGCACTCAGCGGAAAAAGCTCTTCTTCTTTGGACCAGATGATCCTTGAAGACCTTTCCAACCTGGAATTCTATGATTCTTCAGAAAATCTGAGGTAAAATGCTGATCTGCCCATGCAGTTCAGGTGCCTCCCGAGAGAGGCAGCAGCTGCAGAGATATCTTCAGACCTGCAGGTCTAAGCTTGACTAAGGCTGACACCCCAAGTCCCATTTGGACTTCTACACCTTTTACTGGGATTTTGACTAATCTCTTTAGTCAGTTGGAGGTTAAATGCAGATGATCTCAGACATATTGCCATACTACACCATTCAATTTTTAATGAAACCAAGATACTGCTTTTCCAAAGAGCTTCTGAAAATCAATAGTGCTCTTTTACAGTGATACATCTTTACAATGGTAGGTCAATAAGGAAGAAAAATCAAAGGCCTCTGAAAGGCTACCTTCTTACCTGAAATGATTAATTTTATGTGACAAGGTTCAGCAAGATATGTGAACACGTGAATATTCTGGAGGATGTATCACCATCACGTCACTTGTGTTGTGATAATTGTTTATTGGTAACAATTAACTATTTGTAATTCAGAAGTAGTTTAGTATTTTAGAATTTTAACACAAGTGTGTTACTGGTCTGAATTCCTTATAGCACTTCTTACACTGTTATTTTTTATTATTCGGCTTGAAATCCAAAACCAATTGGTGAATATGAACACTAAGGCATCTTTTAGGTAACCTGGTATTAAACCTGACCATCAATATTCGGACTTGTCATGTCAGAATAGGCAATCATCTGAAACAAAATAATGAAAACTGCCTGGTGAATTCACATTAGTAAGAAATCTCTTTTGTGATCAGTTTAGAAATTATTTGTTTGACTAAAAAGTCATCAACTAAATTAATCTGACTCCAATTTGGGAATTAATATAAAACTCTTGCCACATATCCGATTCCTTTGACTTCAGTGAGATTGATACAAATTCCCAGGCTTTATCCTAAACTTGGATACTTTACTGAGCAGGAATTATGTTTGTGAGCTGCCATTCACTCTGGCCACCTTTGGTTAGGTGTAGGAAGGAAAAACAAAGAGCAAAAGTATACTCATGCTGCGCAAGTTTAGAAGTGATTTCCTGGTGCTCCCCGTGCCTTTAATGGGGAGACCTGGGGGTGGCTGAGAAGGGATGCGGAAAGACCAAACCTGCCTTCTGCTACCAACCAACCTCCCTTCTCCAGCCCTTCCCAACCTAATCCTGCAAACTTTGGGATCTTTTCCACTGCTACTATGGAACAGCCTTGGCAGCTTCTGGCACTTTTGACTTGTCCATGTTTACTTGGTCCGTCCCCAGAGGGATGTGTGACCTTGGAAGAAAATCTACTGGAACCCTCCCCTACCCACCCCCACTTCCCTTCGCATCCTCAGACGGATGTGGTCTGCACTTAATGCCTTGTCAATACCAAGAGGCTCAAAGCCTTCACACGCTATTTTAGGATTTATCTTACAGACTTCCTTATTGTCCTTTTCTCTCTCTTTAGAAATCTTATCACCAGTTTAGGTAAAAGCCTGTCCTTCTCAGCTTTAAAACGAGATAAACAATGGCCTAACAACTCTGCCATTCCATAATTTTTAGTTTACACTTTCCCCTGTATCACTCCTTCAAAAAGAAATCACTTATTTTCTTTTAGTAGCATAAATCATAAGCCTTCAGATCTTTGTGGTTAATCCTGATGTCCTAGGACACTTGGTCTTATTTTTATCATTTTTCTTCTATATTTTGCAACTTTGTTCAAGTTTTATTCTCTATCCACCTTTCTCCAAAGCTTTTAGGCAAAAACAGGTCTCACAAAGTCACGGGTCACCCTTGAAACTGGAATGACATGGCATGGGGGGCTGAATTGGAGAATAGCACTGGAGCTGGGTACTTTGGATTCCTACCCACTTCTGGCAGAGTGGAATCAATAGCCGGGAATAAATCACTCAATAAATTCATCTTGTTTCAAGCTGTCTTTGAGATGGGAAGAATTCGTGCTCTTATTGCAGCTTATTTCAAACATGACACCTTGAATGGCCTTGGTTGAAGGGCACTGGATAGCTCTCAGATAAAAACATAGTGAGACCCGGGTAAAACATTACACAGAGAAGTGATGGTGGGGTGGACGGTGAGAAGAACAATGTGACCTCTCAGGAGGAGGCCCAGGGAAAATCTCAATTCATACAGCTCACAACGTGGCACAGATGTGGCCAATACACCACAAGTGTTCACACGAGAACTAATGAGAAGAACAAAAGTAAAACTTGTGGGATGCACTTGTTTTATCCTCAAATAATCAGGTCTCTCCGTAGTGATATTAATATGGGATTTCCACACGTTAACACAAAAGCCAGTTTCAATAGCAAGATTGTTTACAATTCAGCTAGTATCGACAACCGCTTCTGACTTCAAAAAAGCAATGTTTTCTTTCCAAAGGTTCTTGTTGTTTTCCACTGCGCTTAGGACCAGGTTCCTAGAGATAAAATACAGTGGATGTGGAGCCACATCTGCGACAGGGATTAAGCGTCATGAGCTTTCCCACAGCAATACAGCAGGGCAGAAACAGGGAAGATAAAGGATTCTATATCCAGGAGAAATCACATTTATCTCGAAGTGACAAGCAAGTACGAGAACAATGCTTTTTATTTTATCGAAGAGCAATCCTTTCTCATCTCCTTTGCAGAATACTTTCAGTGGCCAACTGGGCTGTGTCCTGGAAAACCGTATTAGCAGATTAATTAGTAAAGGATTTTTAACAATAGTGTAGGAGATATGCACAAGAGAGAAAGATCAGGCAGTTGAATTGAATTATTATACTTGCATAGGTTTTTAGATTGGCTACTTTATGCTTTTGATTAAATTATTATAATTTATGTGCTTTTCAAGTAGCAATCTACTCTGTGAGATTATTTTCTTGACCCATCTCCATATAGAATTATTTCCATGGCAACAGTTTGAGTGATTTGAGAAGCAAAATTATGAACTTCCATTACCATTGGGTTAAAAAACTAGTTTGATTTTTTTTAAAAAGAAGCAAAAATACAGCAGATTTTGACTTTATAAAAGATAAAGAATAGCCTTTGAAAGAGTCACTGCTATATAAAGAGGAAATTCAAACTTGATCTTTCATTATTTCTTTGTGGCAAAAACGTTATTTTCAAAACAGAGTTATAAACAAAATATTATCATTAGGCCTAATAAATCTAATGTTTCCCTCTATTTGAAAGTGTCTTTGAAAGTAATGGGACATAAAGGATCCATTGCTCCTCTTGAATCAGTAGACTGATAAATCAATGCATAATAACCATTATTTGGTATTTCCCTGTAATTTCAGTGTTGATATGTTTAGATCAGTTAAGCGTTTTAAAAGTAACACATAAATTAGAGAAATTAGATAAGCCAGGGGGGAACAGATAACAGTCACCTTAGGGTAAGTAAGGGACCATCTAAAGCATTCCTTGAAGCATTAGCAGTTATCTCTGAGTGTGCAACCAGGGTGGAAGAGGAGATCCCAGCAGGCTGGAGACGAGCAAACAACAGAAGGAAAGGGAGAAGGATGTGGATGGAGAGAAGTCAGACCAGTCAGACTTGCCTGGATACCCAGAAGGATTCTGCGTGAATTATTCACAACTCTATAAGCACCAGCAGGATAAAATGCAAATACATATCAAAAGCAGACTTTTCAAAAACAAGTCATGTGAGTCCAGTCTGACTCCTTTAACAGCATCACTGGTCCCATGAACGGGAGAAAAGTAGCCTCATGACTTCAGAAATGCTTTTGTCATGGCCAGATGATGTTTTTATGTACAATCTAAGAGAACTTGAAAGAGATTAAATCAAACCTAAAAGACAGGTGCTGAACTGCTTGACTAATGGCACACAAAGGCAAGCTGTCAATAGTTCACTCTCTAATTAATTTTTCTTTACAAAATTTTGCAGAGATTTTAGTCAATTAGTTCTTCACTTCCAATTCAGACAATGGAGCAGAGGAGGCATTTTCATTTGTGGAGCGATAAAGCCCCTGGAGGGAAGTTTGAAAACCTCCTTGAGGGATGCAGCAGGACTCAGAGCAGTCTGTAAGTCAGGGAAAAGACACAACTAATGAAGTCGAACATCATAAAATGTTGAATTTAGGAAGGAGTGCTCAAATGTGCAAGCACAAAGCAGGCAGCAAAACAGCAGCTCCCTCCTCCCATCAAAAAACCCTCCCATCCCCAAGCACAGGTTTATATAAGACAGAAGATGGAATGCTAAATAAAAGGGAAAACATATTCTGGGTTGTAATGGTAAGAATATCAAGGGCTCTGCTCTTTGTTGATGAGTCTTGGGCTTGTGTGCTTAATCCAGTTTGAGAAAGGTTGGCTCCTGCCCAGGATGGGCAGCTGTGACAGAGGTTTGAGAAATTTGAGTCAGGAGGAATGGCAGACAAGTTACCCTGGAAAAGAGGACTGAGAGGAGAGAGAGGGCAGCAGTCTCTCTACATGTGGTAGGGAGGACAGCAAACAGCTTTTTCTGTCTGTCTGGTAGCACTAGGCAAAACATATTTGATTTAAACTGCCACAAACAACATTTGGATGAGATGGTAGGAAAATATTTCTAACCCTAAAGCCATGAAGCAGTGGAAGAAGAGGCCTGGGGAGTTCCTGAACCTCTTCCACTGATGATCTTAAAGAGCAGGTTAGACAAGTCTTTGCCAGGGATGATCTACATATGCCTGTTCCTGCCTAGGAACTGGCTGGGAGGAGGTAAATGTTGTTACTGCCACCTGTGTTGGAAGATCACCAACATGTAGACTGTGGGAAGATGCAACTGGATTATGTTCTCCTCTCCTGTTTGAAAGTTTTCTTCATATTCAATAGAGGCTTTCTTCTCCATCACTCAGATGTCAGCAGAAGAGATCTGGAAGCAAAAGAGGTACCAGGAGCATGTTTTAAATGCCCAGGTTCACAGGCATGCCCTGGAGAAGTTGTCTTTATGCAAACTCCCTGGTTGTGCTGTCAGGGAGCCTCTGTGCCTCTCACACCTCTGCAGCACTCAGCTCCTGCACTTGCAGAACACCACCTATCCCAGGCACAAGCAAGAACTGATACCTCAGAAAAGCACAAAAACCCCTCTTCATTTTCAGAGCTATCATTACATACCTGCTGAGCTTTGGGCATATATTTATGTACTTACATGCTTTGCTCAACAGGGCCCAGAAGGAAAAGAGTAGTGCCAGGAGCAGAGTCAAATTAGCCTGAAGGCTTCCTGAGGTACTTGCAGGATTTACCTGGAGTTTCATTAGTGAAAAAAAAAATAAATAAAAATAACCACTTCTAATCTGATCCCATCAAGCTATCAAGAATTCTGTATCATGATGCTGTAATTGCTTGTTATCATGCATTTCTATAAGCCCAGTGTGCCCTTTGGGCAGAGTAACTGCTGGGGTGAGCAGGCTTCCCTGCTGTAAGGTAATCAAGGCTTATGCAAAAGGATCTGCTGGGAACACGCACGCTGTGTAATCCCTGCCGTTAAGCGACTGAAAACAGAACTTCCTGCGGAGTCCATTTAATCCAGCCAGATGAAATTCATTTTGGATGGTTTCCGTTTCTCCAATCATAAAGGATAAAGGAAGAAGCGTCTTATCAGGTTGTGGAGAACATCACTCTCTTCTACAATTTTTAGAAACAGACGTTGCCATGTTCACAATGGATCTTTTCTTCTCTTTCTAACATGTTTCTTCCTTTTTTGTAAATTTCCAGGACTTGTCTAGGAACTCTTTTAAAATTTTAATCCTTTAATCTCAGTGTGATAAAGTTTCTCTTAAGAACTAGCACTGGAAGTGCTCTTAAAAGTTGTTTGGAATGCACAGAGCCTTTCGGAAGAAAATAAAGCTCACATTTATATGTTTTTCTCAATAATTTATATCTGGTTGTCTATTACGAGGAAGCTACAGCCAGGATGGCTGTAAGCAAACCATAGAAGTTTATTCTAACCACTGTTAAACTTTCCTGTTTTGTTGTAATAACAAGCTGAGTTCTAAATACTTTTTGGGGAAAAAATGTTGACTATGTGGGAGAAATGTGGACCAGATTTGCTTTAGTAACAAGACTTTGTGTTCATACATTATTTTGCACTTTTCAAGGTGCAGAAAAAACACTTATAGGTTAATTGCCATTGCCAGCAAGATGCAGTTCTGGTCCCATCAAAGCTTGGTACTCGTTGAGTTTGACCAATGTTTAATGGCTTTGGAAACACTGAAGTATCTTCAACAGGGATATTGGTGTCCTGGCTGCTGCCTGCTCTGGGTCAGCATATGTTACTCCTTCCCACATGGAGACATTAGGGACAACCCGTAGTGTCAGCAGCTTGGGGACAGGACACTTCCCAGGCTGGGCTGCTCAGAAACGTGACTTCTTACCCAGTTGTTTTCTCAGCTATGGGAAGTTCAGTATTTAAGAAAGGGCTTCTGGGGAGTGGTGGGTGTGTAACACTGTGGGACACAGGCGCTAGGATGTTTGCTAGTGGGGGTCCAGGCATTGCTGACAGACCATAGGTGGCAGTGGGTTTTGGTGCCAGGACCTGGCACTTCCCAGCTGCTGGGACTCTTGCCGCCCAGCCTACTGCTTGAGGTTGCTCATCACAAAAGCCTTTTACTCAGTAATTTTCCCCTGCACATTTACCTTTAGCAGTCAATAGCTACAGGCTTTTTTGTGCACAGATTTCCTTCTGGGTCTAAGATCTACAGCATTGCAGTGAATGGCCCTGAAAACCCTTCTGTGCCTTTCTTCACACCTCCGCTCCTGGGAAACAATGCTTTCACAGATGAGAACCTTCCAGGAACAGAAATTAGTACTATCAAGCATCTTAAAAGCCCACCTTCCTCTCCTTAACATTTTCTTTAAATAAAAGAGCCTACTTCAGCCCAGACTCATTTTTTTGAGTCTCAGCAATGACTTTACTTCTACAGCACAAAGCCCTAGTTCTAATCTTGACAGCCTGCTCTCCTTTCACTGGAGAGAACACCAAGTTTAGGCTGAATCAGCCTCTCCTGAGCCTGCAGCTGAAGGACCAGCATGAAAGCCAGAGAACACCTGCCTCTCTCCTCCCCTCCATGCTACTTTTAAAAGTAGTCACTGTAGTTTGCTATGGTGCAAAGGGAGAAGACAAAGCCTGTGCAGGAGAGATCGCAGTGCTCTCCCTGTCCCAACCATCCCTTGTGTCCCTGTCCTCTCAAGGATGGCTGGCATCAGCGGTGGGAATGCTCCTCTCTCTCTGCTCCAACCCATGCTCATCAGGATTTGCCTGGTATCTAGTGCCTATTAATTTTTCTCTCTCTTGCTACAGCCTTGAGCTCTTTATGGGCCTAAAGATTTCCAGGCCTTTCTCTGACTTAGTTATTTTTAGTTTTGAAAGTTCAGCGGTGATCCTTTCCTCCTCCTCATGTCTGAGTTGCGTCCTGCTAGGATGAGAGGGAGAGCCTGTGCTTCCTCCAGCTTCGGTCATCACCTCCTCCTTTTTGAGGATAACAATCTCATAAACAAAATTAGATTCCTGTGTTTCAGCTTCACAGGGAAGATTAGTTTCAGCCCTGCAACAATTGAAGATTGAAGGTGGAAGGAGACCACAATCAATTCACTCATTTGGAAGTGCCTTTACCCATCTTCCCTTTGTTTGCAATACTTAGTTAGGCACATTAATAACTGAATAGAAATCAAACTGCTTTCAGACAAGCAGGGGCATCGGTTCAATAAGAACAAAGCACTTCATTAAAAAAGAGCTCAGTAAAATGAAAACACTTACTCTAAATCCAGCTTATAAGAAAAAGGGCAACAAACTATTATCCATGCCAAATGCAAACCAGAAATAACCGGAGTTTGCAAAGATACCGGTTTCACCACTAATTGAAAGGACTATTGTTCTGCAAAACCTCGAGGCAGGAACAGCGTTGCTGCCACGGGATCCAGTCCAATCCTTGCTGCAAGGGTTAATTCCCAGCCCCTCTCCCAGTGAGGGGGGACACGGGGGTCCTTATCGGCAGGAGAGGTGTCCCAGCTTCCTCCTGTGCCTCCCTCAGTCCAGAAAGGAAAACGTCTGTGTTGGCTGGCAATTCAGCACGGGGAGAGGTGACCCTGCCAGCCGTGGTCATTAGCGCTGTGGCCTGGGGCACCCTGTTTTGGGGACGAGGGTTTTTCTGTGTGCTGGGTTTGGGGAAGCTGCTTTGAGTGGAGAGAGGCCTTTTCCATCAACAGTCATGTGCATTTCAGCCCTTCCAGACCATTTCTGGTAAATGGGACGCTGGGTTTCGCATGTTCTGAAGGGGTAATTGGAGCGCCACGTGGGAAAATGCCGGGCAGCCATGTGCCTTTGTGTCACTTTGTCTTGGCTTAGGGCAACAGCGTCCATCTGGATTTAAATAGGAGCCTTTCAAAGCCGGAGTTTAAATGGAGCATTTAGAGCTGCTTTGTCCCAGAATAGCAAATGTCGGGAACTGTAGGTTTGCCGGAGCGGCCTGGCTCAGCTGACGGGCTTTCTTTGTGCTCCTCAGATTTATGTGACCTCATGTCCTGAGATCTTCTCTCCCTGGCCAATGCTGGCGTGTCCCCTGAGTCTGTGAAAGGCAATACTGCAACTCTGTGGGTACAAACACAGCAGCTGGCTTTGACAGTGGGATTCTGGTCACCAATTTAGCTTTGATGCTATATGAAACTGCCTGTTGTATGTTATATGAAGCTGCCTGAAGCCCATCCCCGCACAGTAATTAGTTAGGTAGGCAGGGCTTTGCCTTCTTGGGACACATTTCTATTTCATCCCACATAACTGAGGATCTACTGCAAACTGCCTTACCAGGAGAGACTTCCCTGCTGTTTGTCACCTCGTCCTTATCCCCATGGACCATGGAGGGACACCACAACCCACTAAAGTGACAGGGAAAGGCTCTTACCCCCGCAGCCCTGCCAAGGAAGACCTTTTCTCATCTGTCTCTCTCCACACTCAAGGGGTTGAAGGCTTCCATCGTTCACAGTCGCGAGCCTGAGCCTTGTCTCCCAACCTTATAGCTCCCATGAGAGTCATGGGGTGGTTTCTCACCTGAAATAGGCTCAAACTGCAATGGGTTAAAATGTTCCTGCATACGGAAGCTGTGGGTGCAGGTTTTCAGAAGGAGGGGCCAAAGGAAGTCAAGAAAATAGGATTTTCTCTAGGTCAAAGCTCTTTCACTGTCATGCAGAAGACGAATGGCAGCTTTGCTGAAGGCAGACAAGGCTGAACCACTGCTGACAGCAATACACTTGGTTTGTGCAAGGCATACCTAGGTAGGAGCTGCTGAGGCCTTGGATGAGGGAGGACATGGAGTAGTGTCAGCAGCAAGGGTATAATGTGAGTCCTGGAAAAGTAGTCTAGTGCCCAAATTCAATTATTTAATGAATTTAAGCCCAAAACTCCATGTAAAATGCACTTTAGCTGCATTAATGCTGTTCACTTTATGCCACTTCCCAGAGTTCTCATTTTCCCAAATGGGAAATTATATTCCCAGGTACTAAAACACCTGTTGATATGCTTTTCCTTAGTGTAAATTATCTGTGAAATGATGTTATTAAACTGGTGTAGAATAACACCAGCTCTTTGCTTACATCTCGGGAGACGACAAGTCTGCAATGGCGTGGATAACAGTGGTTTGTTCATGGGGTGTTGGCACTTCTGAAGATGGTTGGCAGTTGTTTGCTCAGAAATTGGGAAGGGATCTAACGATCTAGAACTAATCTTATTTGCACGGATATTTTACCATAAATGCCACCTTGAACAAAATTTAAATTTTGCAGAAATGTTTAGGGGAGTTGATGAGACTGAGGAAATGGAGACAAACAGAAAACAGTATATATATCTTAAGGAGGTTGAATTAGCCTCTGGAGGTTCTCATATCTTCCTGTGGATTATACAGAGCTCCAGATAGTGCTCAGGTGACCAGATACAACTACCTACTGATTTTTAGCACTCAGTGTGCCAGGACTGCTTCTCTCTGAGCAGAGGAGTGTCAATTCCTCATTACTTTCTTGAACCCAGAGGGTCTGATGGTGATGTGCTGAGGGTGAGACAGTATCTTAGTTGTGTTGCTGTCTGATGGCAATAAAGGCTTGGCTTAACAGGTCACTACTGAAAGTTCAAACAGTTTGAGAAGTTGAAATGAGGTCCATTTGCAGGCAAGAAGGCATACTTGAAAAGTCGTGGTGACAGCAGAAACTCTCAGGAGGTGAAGAGGAAAAGGAACGAAAATAGAGCATACAGCCTGTTGAAGGGGGTTAGGTGAAGCAGAGGCAGCCAAGCTGCAGTGTCTGGTCTGGAAAAAGGAGATTCAGTCCCTCTTAGAAAAGAAGGGTTACTTCTGTTGCTGCATTTCGAGTTAGATGCAAAGCAAGCTCAGATTAGATAGAAGGAAGAAACATTTTTACCATGAGGGCGGTGAAACACTGGCCCAGGTTGCCCAGAGAGGCAGTAGATGCCCCATCCCCAGAAACATTCCAGGTCAGGGTGGATGGGGCTCTGAGCAACCTAATCTAGTTGAAGACATCCCTGCTCATTGCAGGAGGGGTTGGACGAGATGACCTTTAAAGATCCCTTCCAACCCAACCTATTACATGATTCTATGGTACTTCCTTTCCTCTTCTTGACTATACACCTACAACATGTTAAAGAGTCATTATCAGGCCGCAGGATTTGCCCTCCCAGTTTTTGCCGGCCAAAGTGGAAATAAGACCAGTCTATGGTGTTATAAAGGCAATCCAACAAAAGGTGGTCTGTAAACCCACACCACCCAAGTGTGTCTCCCAGGGAGGAACTCAAGGTGCTTCTACCCATCCAACCTTGACTGCATCATGTTGGTCCAAGAACAAGTAAGAAACTGGGTGGTAGCCTCAGTCAGAGCAGCACAGCCACCCCATCCCAGTTGCAGGCAGGGATGAAGATGGACCAGTGTTCTCAGGTGGCCTGGGTTCAGGCTTTCCCCATTTCAGCGACACCAAATGTCACCCCTAGCTCATGGCTGAGTCCGGGCTGGTCTACCATGTATTAGGAGACAGAGGGGTTTTGGGGGGTACTCAAACTACAGTATGGACTCTGCTGCTGAGATAACAGCTTGCATTTTAATTGCTTGTCTCAGTATTTCAGAAAAGGTCTGGTTTTATGCTTCTCCCTCTTCCTAATTTAGATGGTGAGAGGGTGCTAACGAGCACCTCACTGGTGTCCCTGCAGCTCACCAGCTCCAGCCGGCCCAGCATCCTCAGCTTTTGAGCTTCAGGCACTGGCATGGGTGCAAGATATATCAATCACCAGTGTGCTGCAGAAAACAAAAGAGATCTCAGCACAGCAGGAGCCAAAGATGCCTGAAAAACAGTTGCTCCCTGTTCAAACATGCAGGCTGCATCCATGGAAAGAGTCAGGCCAGCCAAGTATAAAGTCTTGAGAAAGGGAAAGGATCTGCATTAATCTTCATCTGTTAGTGAGAGAGCCTGCTTTCTTACAAGCTGAAATTCAGCGTTAATTAAATTGCTCACCTTCCTCCAGAGAAAATAAGTGTGCTGATAAACAGCACAGGATTTGAGTGCAAGCTGGCAGGCAAAACAGGGGAGTGTCAGTGAAGAGGCCCGTGATAACAGGCAACCCCTCTCTATCTAGAATGAAGACATGGGTAAAGCAAGCAGTGGGGAGCTGCAATGGCTAAAACGACATGTAAACTTCAGCTCCTGTCCTGCCCTCAGTCCCCTCTGGCTTCCACAAAACTGCTGTATGTGAGGAGCTGGCAGGGTGCTGCTGTGGCTGCTGCAGTGGGGGTGACAGAGGAGGGACACCCCCAGTAGATATCAGGGAGTGAAGAAAGATAGGAAGCCCAGTAAACTGGGCTGCAAAGTCAAGGGCAGGCTGGGTTGATAGGAGCTAGTGGCCTCCAGAGTGACCACCTTCAACAGGGGCCACTGAAATACCTCTATATGTGACTTTCCTGCTATTTGTGGGCCACTGCAGAATCACAGAACGGTTGAGGTAGGAAAGGACCTCCAGAGGTCATCTGGCCCAAGACCCCTTCTCAGCCCCAGGGCTACCTAAAGGCAGTTGCACAGGACTGTGTCCACACAGCTTTTGATTATCTCCAAGGATGGAGACACCATGTCCCTGGGCAATGTGTACCAGTGCTTGGTCTCCCTTACAGTGAAAAAGTGTTTCCTGATGTGCAGAGGGAACCTTACGTGTTTCAGCTTGTGCCTATTGCCTCTGATCCTGTCACTGGGCACCACTAAAAAGAGCCTGGCACTGGCTTCTTTGCACCTTCCCTTCAGGTGTTCATATACATCGACAAGATTCCCACTTCTCTCCATGCTGAAAAGACTCAGCTCTCTCAGCCTTTCCTCGCAGAAGGGACACTCCAGATAGTCTTCATGACTCTTTGTTGGACACTCTCCAGTATGTCCATGTCTGTCTTGTACTGGGAAGTTCCAAACTGGAGATAAAGGGTACCTCAGAAACCAGGAAGAGGATTATTTTGACTCCAGCCTTCTGTGTTTTGACTCTATCCACAGATTCACAAGTAACATCTAGCACACCTCTGTTCAGGCCATCTCACAGGCCATAAAACATTGTGAGTGCAATAGCAGAAAAGAAGAAGAAGTTGCAGTCCCTGTGGGTGTCTGTCCCTAATGATTCACTTCTGGTGTGACACAGAACTTGCAGCACTCTCCACAACTGGTCTGTGCTCAAGGGTCCCAGCTCTGCAGTGAACTGTGTCAACCATTCCCCGCTTGGCAGAGGAAGTGCCTTGATACTCATCCACACAGTAAACGAAGTAAGAACAACATCAACAAAAAGATAATTAGGGAAAGATATCCAATAGAGATGCAAATTAACCTCCCTGTACAAAGCCCTTTATAGATCCTGGGATTTTGTGTACTTATTACTTCTATTAAATGTGACATATTGAAAGCTTTCCTTTGCCAAAAATGTTATTTCACTCTTTCTCTTTGACCCCACTTAGCTAGTTCATGAACAAAAGGGTAGATTAAAGGAGAGATAAATACAATTTATTAAACACTTGGGACTGTTGGGAAAAATGCCATGTATAAAATCTCCATAATACATACAATATTTTAAAATGTTTTATCTTGCTGGAGGATTTGAACTATTAATTACCAACATCATTCAAAAGTTCAGTGTTTCTCTTTCTCTACCAATCACTCCCTAGCTTGCAAGGAGTTTAACCGACTCCTTCCACACCTCCAACTCCACCAGCATCCTTGCTGCTTCTCCTGTTTCCTCTTTGCATTCAAGCTTGCAACACCCACTGCCTGATCTAAGTAAAAAAAAGAAGCATTAAATACACCTTTGCCAGGTTAGAGCTCAACAGAGAAGGACTGTTTCTTGAAACAGGACAGGATGTTTGCCTAATTTGGAAGGTCTCTGGCAGGCCACCATGCAGACAATGCAGTTTTGTGGTCTGGAATCCCAACGTGCATTGTGAGGCACCAGGTGGAGGTGGTTAGGGGCTGGGTCAGTTAGTGGGAAACATGTTTTACTGAATCCCAGTCATGGGCTAAGCCTCTGGGGCAGCAGAACCCATCACCAGCCTGATTTCTCCCTGCCTTCAAATGAGCAGGTGCAAGTGAATTCCTCCTTCTGCCCACAATAATCATCTGTGGCTTTGGTTTCATCCCCTAAAATGCTCATTTACTACTGCAGGGTTCCCTGGGTTTCCGTTGGGACATCTCATTCCTTATTCACAACTGGGGCTGGATGAAGCTTCTGCTGGTGGAGATCTCTGAGGAGGCAGTGCCACTAAACAGTGCACCTCCAAAAAGTGCACAGTAACCCCACGTGCCACCCAACATGGCAACTAGCTCTTTCCAGCTGTGATGGCTGGAGACCACCCTTAGCAGGCATGGATTTGCTGATACAGGTAAATAGTCATGAGGCTCTGGTGAGCACCAGCCAGTATAACACTCCAGCATGTGGTGTGTCTGAGGCAGGACATGTAGCATGACTAGATCCAGCATTGCTGGGTGCAAGTGGAGACAACATCCTAAAATATCCAGGGGCAGCGGCGTGGGCATGGAGAGCAACCCAAGGACTAGGAAGCATACTCTGCCCAGAGGAGGGTCAGACACGTTTGCTCCCATGTGTAGTGGCAGTTGTGATGACTGTCTGGACCAACATCTCAGCCTGCAGGAGATATGAGGCAATTCAAGTAGCTGCAAGCTAAATGATGTCAAACCCAACCTCTGCTGCCAGAGGCTCGGATCACACTTGGGCACTTGCTGCTGCCGAGGTGCTGTGTGATAACTTGCCAATCTGCAGTCATGTTTTGGAGCTTCTTAACAAGGGTAAATCAGAAGCAACTCCATAAAAGTCAATCACAGCTGTGCAACGCACCAGCGTCAAGGCCTCTGCGCTTATCAGCGAGGCTAGGCCCGTTAGTCATGTGTTGCTCAAAACTCTACAGAAAAAATAAAAGCCTGGCTGGCAGTCATTGAAGTAACTGCTTCAAGCTAAGATTTATGAGAAGTGGGCTGTGTAATGGGAAACAGATCTTTCCTTCTGAGCTCACGTGCCACTAAACAGTTTTGCTATCTTCCACGTGTCCTTGCCAGTCATCTTTCATCATGGTGAGTGCATTTATTTTATTTTTTTTTTATTAACATCCTTTCAGAAGTCATGGTTTGCTTGGGAATATTTTGTTTTATTTTATTTAGAATACATCTTTGGGACTGAGTCAATGTTTAAAGCTCGTGTGGCAAAGCAAGAAAAAGGGCAGTTATGAGAACTGCCATGCTCTTGTGACTTCCAGCAAAAAAAAAGCCACACTCTTGAGTTGGACCCTCAAGGAAAGGCAACCTGCACCAGCCCTGGGGACCAGGCACTAGAAGGACTTCACCTATGCTGCTGTGGTATTTGGTACTCCCTGGCGCACATCTGGCCCTGGTGGTCACCCCATGTCTGGGAGCCAGCTCACACCATAGACCATTCCTACAATGGCATGATCCCTGTGCCAACTGGTATTAGGTCTGGAGATCCCGCAGATGTTCACCTATCAGTAGAGTTGTAAGGTGCTTTTTATTAAACACCTAAATACCCTTATGCCTGACTCTTGGTCTGGAATGGTATCTGCTCCCCAAAGAGCTAGACTCAGAAGCTGCTCATTAGCAGGTGTGGGCTCACCCTGTAAGTCTTAATAGACTACGACCAGGTCATTGGCCAACCCATCTTCTCTTGTTTCTTTTCCTCCCCAAGAACTTTGCAGTCCTGAAAACTGATCTTCTCCATGTCCTGGGTTTCTTACTAAACCCCAGGTGTTTCAGTGCCCAGATGTCAGAGAGAAAGGCCCCAAAACGGCAGACATGTTTGCCATGCTGCAAAGAGAAAGCCATTGTCTGTCAGCCAAACACCTTCTCAGCAGCAGGGATGCAGTCCGTCCTTGACGGACTCAACCTAAAGAAAGTCCATCCTCAAGAGAAGAGCACAGTCTGCTTCATATGGCAGATACAGGCCAGCTGAAATTGCTGAAATGCCACAGTTCTTTCTTTAGTGTGAATAGCTGTGAATGGTTTCTCTAAATCTGGGTTGTGCAGAGGGGAGAGGACTAGTAGAAGCTCTGCTTTGTGACTGGACTCTGGTCAGAAGAGCACAGGACCATCTCTGCTGTGTGAGTCCCACACTGAGGGCACATGAAGATGCTCTGTGTCATATGGCTGGGGCACCCTGGGGCAGAATGAGGTACCCCAGAGCTAAAGCAGAAAGCAATGAAAAGTTTTCTATAGGAACATGGAAGCTGGCTCCAGGAGCAAATGGACAACAGTACCCAGCAAGTCATTCCTTACCATTTTAATTGCATAATGGTACAAATCACACACGTATTATGTCTGTTCACTTGGAGCTGAAGGGCTCTGGCTTTCCCCCAGCATCTGTAAAGGAGAAGTATCTCAACACTGGGGAAAACCTGGGAACAGAGATACAAATCTGTCCTTTTGTTCTTAAATTCACGACCAGATGCTTCAATTAATTAAATGCCAATCCCTCCTATATGACTTAGCAAAGGTAATGCCAAATAATTGCTGGAGATACAAAAGCCACATCATAATTCCTTTAAGATCATAATACCTGTGGAGATTTTCTTTGAGAGCAGTCACAGGTTTCAGGTTCTCTTGATGCTTCTGCTCCCATTTACTGGTTTTATTTTGTTGAGGTGTCAGGCTGGTGTCAGAAAGGCAGTAGCCAAGTCTCTGTGCAGCAGGTGGCATTCACGTGGGCTGGACTGGAGAAGGGAGGTCCTGCTGCTTGCAGCAAGGCATCACCTCCACCTTCACATGGCCACATCTGCCCCATGGTCCATGCCAGCAGCTGCTTATCACTGGTCCCCAGCCACCAGGCTCCGGTGTCCTGTGCCAGTGGAGGTTCATTGCTAGAAATCCCAGTGTTTCAAAAACAGAGCAGGGAGCTCCTTCTGGCTCCTGTAAGTGTTTCCTTTGGGTGTTTGTTATGCTCACATACTTATAGGAGGGATTAGGTGACTATTAGAGACCTTACCAGAGGCAGTGATGCTAAAGAGAAAAGGGGCCACCCTTTGCAGGAAACACCCTGAGCTGCTCAGAGACCAGGCAGATCAGCCTTGAAAAGGATGGAGCAATTTACACTCTGAAAAGAGTGAAAAAGCCCCAGAATCAGATAGGAAACAAACCGATTTAATGTATGCATTGTCCTTGGGTATGAAAATCTGCTGCACGATCCCAAAGGCTCATCCCTACGCAGATGAATTTTGTTTCTAGGGAAATGGGGACCAAGCAGTTTTTTTGACGTTTGGGAACATGTAGCTTTCTCTTGAGTTTATGAGCCTCACACTCAGTCTGCGTGCTGCTTTATAGCCCCACGTTCTTACAGGCATAAATGGGAACGAGATGAGAAAGTGTCAGTGAGGCATAAACCACCTTCCCTTTCCCCAGCATCATCTGTTCTCAGTCCTGCGGGCACTGTCACGCTTTCCTCGTTAAAGATGGAAGCCCATGGGAGCTGGGTCTCCTGGTTTCTCTGAGCACAGACATCCAGCTAGATGTCAAAAAATATTTTGTCAGGTTGCCTTAGAAACCCCTACCCCAAAGAATGAAATATATATAAATGTAATAAAAAATATAAAAAGTAAAATATATATAAATTTAAGAATCTTTTTAGTTGACTGTGATGCACAAAAGGACTCAGGTGACTCTTGGGCTTCCCAATTACTATTTGAAGGATATGGCTTCAGAGTTGAACCTTTGAAAACTCATGAGCTGCCTAGTCCTGGTGCATCTAGTGTCTGTAAACCCCTCAGACACTGAGATTTAGGTTGGCCAGGGAAGTGATTTTCACATCCATGGTGAGATGATGTCTACCTCTTCAAATTTCAGAGCACCTACTGAAAACCAGGTTTACTGTCAACAGGTTTATTCTTGTCACACAGAGGCGGACATCCACCCTGAGATGTGCAAATTGGCAAAACTAAATGTCCCAGATTTAAGCATGTTTCTGGGCACACTCAGAAACGCCTCAGCCTTTTCCTTTACTGAATAGGATCAACCTTTGTTTAAAAGACAGCTGGGGATGATATGGCAAGACCCACTTTTTATGTACTAGGTCAGTGGTCAGGCAGCTCCTGGGAGGAACACACAAAGTCGTGCCTCCCTTGGGGCAGAGGAACCCCTGCCTCCTGCCTAAGAGGTAGATGCTCCAAGCATCCAGCCAGCAGAGACTCTAGACAGGGGTACAGTAAGATTCTCTTACGAGAGGTGGTTTATTTCATATTCATTTGAAAAGAAAGAAGGCATGCTGAGTACTGCCTGGGTGCGGGGAGCACTGCCGTTAACCTCCACTTCAGGGGACAGCTAGTATAAAAATATGCATTTTCATTCATCTTAGGGTGACTAAAATGAGATACACACCCTCATGCCTACAGAAACACACCTCTTTGCATGCACTCTATGGCCTAAAGAATATTTACTTTTTCTATGCATATAAAAGCATGAAATCATTAGGAGAGATTCATGTTTATGGGGAACATCAAACACCTTTTAACACAGTGAATTATGTCAAAATCAATTCAGACAGAGATGACAGACGAACTGTGGTCTCCCATGCCCAGAGACACCTTACTAGTCAGGCAGTAAATGATAGTGCCTCTTCCAGCCCTGCTATGGGGAGTGAAAGGGGAAAGAAGAGAAGGGAAGGGAAGGGGAGGAGAAGGGCAGATCTATCTGTTCCTTGAGGGACTTTCTTCCAAGAGCTATGACCTGGATCACATGCTCAAAACCAGATCTGTCTTTTTTCCCCAGTTGTGTCAATGGGACTATTGAAAAATACAGATCTTCCCCACAAACCTGACCTTGCTTGCATCCCTAGATCATTACTGCTGCAACAACACTGCAGCTAATGCTTCTCATTGGCAAAATCCAGGCAAGTCTCCTGGGGTGCACACTCCACCACCGGGACAGACACCTAGAAGGGATGTGTCTCAATGCCCAGCTGCAATCCTTGCAGTGGCTCCAGTCCTCTGTCCTGTGTCTGCGCACCCTGCCTTGCCTCAAATGTTCTGCCTGGCTTAGCTTCATGTTTTAGCTCCTCTTTGGCATTCCCAAGGCCTTGTCTCTGCTTTTACAAACTGGCCACAGAATCCTTGGACTGCAAATTTGCTCGGGACAAACCCTTCCCTACCACCATGTTCATGAGCTGGCTGTCCCCAGGCAGGCAGCAACAGTGGCAGTCACTAAAAACAGGAAAATAAATAAGGAACTAGCAATTGCTGCAACAGATGAGCAAACTGCTGAAGCAGAACACATGGCTTCCTAGTCCTAAAAGCTGTGGGGAGAAGCAGGGGCACCCCCACAGTGAGGGAAGTGCTTGGGTGTTTGCTAACAGCATTTCAACCTTTTTATAGCAAAATTCAGCACCGCTGTTTTCCATCTCAGTCTCTCCCCTGGTGGCACTGTCTTGTTAAAAGCAATAGGTACTTTCAGATATCAAAGATTATCTCTCTCATCCCAGGTATAAAAGCAACACCACCCTGTCCTGCAAGTCTGAAACTGTATGAGCCTCCCCACTGGAACCAGCAATGGAAAGGTGGGCGCATCTACCTGAGTGTCTCGCCTTGGATCAAGTATGAACTCTTGAAGCTCTTCTCCCACTTCTCCCCACCTGCTGCTTTAGTTCACACCAAGAAAAAGCCCCGGAACAAATAACAAGTCTTTTAGATGCAATGGGTGTTGCAGCCCCGGAGGGCGCTCCTGAAAGGATGGGATCTGTGAGGGGTAGCTCAAGGGAACCCTCAGTCGTGAAGAGTGAATGGTGGGACATCACCACCAGATTTCACCTGACCACCCTGCTCTCCTTGCCCCACATTGCCTCCCTTTTCTCCCACCTACCCTCCATGTCCTCCCTTCCTTGTCACACAATGCTGATTTGGAGAACTGAGTACATACATATCATAACCAACACAGCCATAGCTCTGGGTGCCTGGCTCTGAGGAGGCCCTGGGGCTCCTCGTTAGCTGCTGTCGGAATAAACCCCGCTAATTGATTTCCAGCCTCCCGTGACTGTTTGCGAAGGCACGGCCCCAGCACCCGCTGCCAAGAGCATGCTGCATTTATTTGAGCGGGTTGCTCAAGGCAGTGTCTGGGGACGGGTTGGGTTGGGTTGGGCTTCTTTGCACGCACATGAAAAATGGAATAACAGGCCAAGGGCTCCCTCTGTGTCCACTGCCAGGCATAACTTCTGCTGTCCCGGCTTGGGGAACGGGACTAGCACTGCCTGGGCTTGGGTACATGTGTGATTTGTTTTAGCCCCTCAGTCCAGCGCTGCTGCTCAGAGATCATCTCCAAGTAACTTTGGAGGTCATCCATGGAGTGCCCAAAGGAGATCAGGGCAACCTGCAGCACTCTCTGGTTTCCCTGAATTTCTCTAATAAGACTTAGACATTTTAATGTAGAAAGAAGCATGAGCCCACTTCAGTTTAGATGCATTTTTGTGCGACAGGAGGCATGAAGGGATGCTTGTGCCTTGTGCTCCTTTCCACAAACTGAGCTTAGTTACTGCTTGTGGAGAGCCTGGAACTTCTGTAACAGGACACATGAAAGAAAGGCGCTGGGACTGTTTAGTTTGAGGAAGAGCAGGCTGAGGGGAGACCTCATCACCCTCTACAACTACTTGAAAGGACATTGTAGAGAGGTTGGTGCTGGTCTCTTCTCCCAGGTAATTAGTGATAGAACAACAGGGACATTAGGAAAAAAAATCTTCACAGAAAGAGTGGTCAGACACTGGAATAGGCTGCCCAGGGAGATGGTTGAGTCACCATCCCTGTGAATGTGTTTCAGAGTCATTCAGATGTGGTGTTGGGGGATATGGTGGAAGGGAGAACTTTGTAGAGTGGGGCTGATGGTTGGACTTGATGATCCCAGGGGTCTTTTCCAACCTGAATGATTCTATGACTCTATGATCCTTTGGGGGAATGAAAGAGGTGTGAGAACCACTCTCCATCTGCGCAAGGAAGCCAGGATGGTGCTTATTTTTTGGGTACACATGCTGCAATGCAGAGAGCTTGCCTCAGTAAAATCCCACAGACCAGCTGCAGGTACAGTTCCCTTTCATTATTCCTGAATTACTTGCTTCCCTGACTTTCCAAAATACAGCACTAATTCAACAGATTGCAGGAAAGCAAAGGGTACTTTTCTCCTCAAGTGTCCCCCCTTGTGGGTTTTAAAACATTCTTTTGTTCAGGTTTGAAAGGAGCTTGGAATAAATACAAACTGTGTGCAAAAGCAGGGTGGAAACTCTCTGCAAAATATTCCCATCACCTCCGTGCAAGCTGGAAAAACTGCAGAGCAACACGAGCTTTCTGCCTCATAACTGGGATGTGCCTGCCCCTTGTGCCACCACCTTATCTCACCTCCACTTGCAGACGTGCAGACACCCTCTGCCCTAGCTTCCTCCTGGCAACTCATTCCCCCACCACGTCACAGTGACAAGGAAACGCTGGTGGGGTTAATGGCACACGAGGCAACACACCTGGGTTTGGATTCATCCCTGGCACAGCATCTTCATTATGGGCACGTAGTGCACCAACGTCACACCCCAGACACGTCTACTGTCGGACACTGCAAATATTTAATGGTTTCACAGCCAGAGAATGTAATTTTCCACTGACAAGAGGTCTCAGAGCACTCTGATCTTCCACTTAGAGGGACAGCTCTTCACATGAGCTGTCAATCTCGAGGAGACAATGCTCAGCTCCCTTCCTCCTGCTGACATGGAGTTGATCAACTAAAGAATCACCATCAGAGGTATTAGCAAAAGTGTTTTTAACATGATGTTGTAAAAGTGTGACTTAATAAAGTGAGATGGCAAGGTTCACTTCATTATTGTATGGCATAGTCCTCTGAATAATGATTTAAAACTATCAATGCACAAATCAAAGTTACCTTACTACAAGGTTATGTGTGATATTGGTCATTTACCAAAGATCTGTCATTGGTCAAAGGTCTCTCTGCCTCAAGGAGCAACCTTGCGAGGTGTCCCAGCTCCACGGCAGATCCTCACCATGCATCCAGGCTGCTCAGCCAGGAGAGCTCGAAGAACCCCAACATTTCTAGTGACAGCTCTCCCAGGATTGACATGAATGACTCAATTTTTTATAGAGTCCCCGTGGAAATGGCAGAGAGGGACAAAACCGCTTACCCACAGGAGATGGTCCATCATAGCTTGAGAGGAGCCAAGTTCCACTTGGGACAAACCACCTTCTCTCTATTTTCCCTCTTTTGACTGACATGAACCCCCTTATATACCCACTCCCAGTACAGCTTTTGCCTGGCTTCTCTGCTAAGAAATGACCCACAGCACATGTGCAGGAACATGGCCCAAAAGAATGCTGGTGGCACAGCTCCAGCCCATGGGTCCCAGCCTGGAATAGCCTCCTGGCAGCTGGCAGTGGTTGCCGCCTCCGCTTACAGCTCAGGGGAGACCCAGCATGACTTTTGGGGGAGAAAGTCTCCTCAGGCAGGATCCATTTCACCTAAGTTTAGATGCCTACAGTCTGCAGCTGAGCAAGTTGGCCAGGGTCCCTTTTAGAAGAAAGCAGGCACTTCCAGAGGGTATTTCATCTGACCGCAGGTTAGATGAAGGTCAGATGAAGCAGCCTGGGAGCACCAGTTGTTTTCATGGTCTAAAAAAGGGTTCTCAGCTGCCAGCTCTGAGATAGGAAACAGCACCCTTGAGGTTTGGTTCCTTGCCTAAACATGGCTCTCTAGTATCTCCTTGGCCTGCAGTTGCTGGCCCCTCAATGTCATTCTTGTAGGTTACCCCCAGCTTTGAACTGATCCCTTTCTAGGTGCCTCCACAGCTCCTTTGGAGCACTGAAGACCAAGGGAAGCACTTGCAGGGCAAGTCTTGCTCGGCCTCCTCCTGCCTCCATCAGGAGATACTGTGTCCATGGACTGGCTGTAGATGGGCACTGTCACAGGAGACCACATTCACAGGAAAATTTACAGAATTACTCACAATATTTTAGTACCAGCAGAGCAAACATTACTTTTTTTTTCCCCTTTCTTTTTTCCTCTTATCATACAGATAAATTTGGAAAGGTTTAGGCTTTACTCTCTGCTTCTAATTAATAAAGCAAAAGGTACAACTGACATCCAAGTGATTTCTATGCTGATTCTCAAAGGTTTCTTTCAAGATGTGGGAATATAAAGCCTTGTGATCCACACAGTTCTAAGAAAAACTTGTACAAACTAAAAGAAGAACTTTCCACAACTTCTTAATCTGAAGAGCTGTCAGAGCTGAAGCTTTTTTGATATCTCAACTGGAGCCAAATAACGGAGTATGTGAAATGTCAACCTGAACAATTAAAATCTGGCCAAGTTTCAGGAACTAAAACCATATAAAGGAAAGGGCTAGACATATCTGTCTGCAGCAGGAATAATTTGCCACTTAATACAAACAACAATCATGTTTCTATTGGTTTAACCGGGTGCCAGATGGGGTTATTGTCTCATTTGTGACTTGTAATCAATAAGGAAAGAAAAACAAAGTCTCTGATGACTGGAAACAACTCCCATCCCAGCAAACTATGCTTTTAATCATACTCCAAAATCTCACTTCTCCTTCTCCTGAAAGTCCCTACACACACAGATGTACCGAGGTGCAGCAGTGGCAGAACACCCCACTGCCACCAGCCCGCCGTGCTTCAGGAGCCTGAGAACTACTGCCTTCAGTCACTGACCTTGCTTTCCCTCCTTCTGAAACGCAGAGTCACGCTTCTACGTAACTGCTCATTAGTCAGCAGTTCATCATGCTTCGAGTATTTCCACAACTGCGTTTCTAAGAATCAGGGCTGTTGTCAGGACAGTGCTTTCGGGCTGCAACAGGAGAATATTCAACTCGGCCCCTGCAGCAGCTGATACCATTGCCATTTCAGGCATGGTTACACCCCTGCCCGTGCTGAAGGGGCAGTGGTGGATTTCTGTTCTGTTCAGGGAGCAGCCCTGCTTCTGGGAAGCTGAGCACAAGCTCAGAAAAACAGGGCCTATCCCATATCTGTATCCGGTACCTATTTTTCTAGGAAACCACAAAGGCTATAGTCCTAGTGCTTAATCCCAGGAAAAGCCACGCAGATGCCTTCCCAGTTTTTGTGCCTCTATGTGGCTGACTATGATTTAAAAAAAAAGGTTTCTCTTTAAAATCTTCCGTCTTACGGTGTTCTAACAGAAATCCAGTAAATGCTTTATTCACACCCATTCCGAGTAGTCTGTAGTGACTGAACAGTGACTGGTCCAGGGACTGGACAACTGGATGGGCAAGATTAAGGTGACTTTTAAAGGAATTTGAAGTTTGGGTCTATTTTGCTGACATAATAAAGAAAAAAGTTAAGCTTTTCCTCTTTTATTTTTAAACGTCATTCATTTCCTTCTTATATTTTATTGGGAAAAATAGGAGGAAACCCAGATTCTCACACCCTTAATACTGGAAAAACTCCGTAGTGATCCTAAAAAACACTGTGTTTCTCACAAACACTGTTAGAGGTTTTAAAATGAAACAGGAATTCAACTGGAAGAGAAATCAAAACTTGTAATGCCAAAATTTGCTGTGCTATTGCTAGTCTTCTCTCCCTTTCATCTGCTGCAATGTCACTAGTTCACTGGCTGTCCGGCAGTCAAAACATCTTCCTGAATTTGTAACAAAAAAGAGAAAAGACAAGGAAATAACTTTTCAGAGGGAGAATATTTCAGTCCATCCTTATGCACATCATGAAAAAAGCGAAAACAAATCAGAAAATCCTTTCACCCACAAGATTGTTTTGTTTGTATTCTTAGTTTAGCCTTGAGGTTCATGGCCAAGATAGGAAACCAGGCAAATCTTTAGCTGGCTCTGCTATGGAGTCTCTGCTTAACAGTGGGAAGATTAATAAGGCTCCCTGTTTTCCCCACGTTCTCATGTGTACTACGTACATACATCTGATCAGACAGAGGGAAACACAGAGCTATAAATGACTCCAGAGTCTTAAATCCCAGGCTCTACCGAGGCGTCTAAACTAACTGAATATTGTTTTCATGAACTGGCTGTTATTAAAATAGCTACAGGAAAAAGGAACGGGAGGCAGCAGGTCTCTGTCAGTCGCACACAACTGAATACCCCAGCCCCTGGACTGGGAGAAGGTGTCCTTCTCGTTTTGTCACTATTACCCAGCACAGCTCCAAGGGTCCCTGCCGAGCAGCATGGTCTTCCCAGCAGGATGAGACAGGAAATAACAGTCATACCTGCTCTCCCAGCATCTCCTACTGGTTTCTGATGCTGCCCCGTGTAACTCCCTGTGTGGATCTCTGGTAGAATTAAATGGAATTCTTTATTCAATCATGGCTGTAAGGGAAAAATATTTTTTCCATTAAAATCCCAGTTTTTCTCTTTCTCTTCTTATCTGTCCTCATTTGGCATTATCACGTGGCTGAGCCAAAAAAGCCCCGTGAATTTCTTTCAGAAAGCTGGTAAATGTGCGAGTCAAGTGAGAAAAGGAAAGAAGGAAAAAAAAAGGAGAAAGGAAATAGAAGAAAAAAAGGAAAAGTCAACTTAAAAAAAAAAAAAAAGAAACAGCAACAGAAATAGATTAAAAAAACTGTGGTAAATGCAGGCATTACAGATTTCATCCACAGTAATTACTGGATGAGCCACGGCGGGTCAGTACCTTGAAGGGGAAGGCACTCAACCTGGTAATTACTGCGTTAAAAGGAAATGGGTCAGCTCTTGACTGCTCTGCAAATCAGTGGCGTCATGCTCAGACTTGCAAATATGGGAAAACCGGAGCTGGTCCACCCAGCAAGTGCAGCAGCGTTGAGAATAACCTCGTTGCTTGTCAGCCTCAGCCACAGCTGTCCCCCCGGCACAGCCTGGGCACACGGGGCACAGCCGTACCACTCCCTGCCACCCCGGCCACCCTGACCTCTCTGGTGCCAGCTCCAAGACAGGAGGAAGCAACAGCATCTCACAGGGACAGACAGTCTCCTGTATTGTTGCTTGAGGAAGTTTTTATTTCTTCTGACTTTTTTTCTGGCACTCTGCCTCCAGTAGGCACCCAAAGCTGGTGGCCTTTCGCCTTTCTCAGCCTCACAGATTTTTGAACCGCCGCCTCCCATTTCTCCAGCAAACACGAAGCAAGGCAGTGCTGAAATCATGCTTTTCACCTTCCCTGCTGAAACTGGAAAAAACAGGATTCCCAGAAAAAGAAACAGGGATTTTGTAGTGAGTAATAAAGACATCTCCTTGGGAGCAGGAGAGGTGGGAGTTTGTTTTCTCCTCTGCCTCTCCCACACAACACAACATTGTTCCATCAGTTCAGCCCATATTTGCTTAGTGCAAAACTCATTAACAGCTTATTGAGCAGAGACAGATGAGCAGAGACTTGGCTGTTAAGGGTACCTGACTGGGAATTGTGAAATCCATTCCAGATCAGGGGACACCCGAACCTTCCTGTGATTTTGCCCCTTCCTCCCCTGGCTCCCTCAAGTACAATCCCTTACTGCAAAGGTGGAAGGAAACAAGGTGAAGTCAGCTGGATTTGGGGCTCAATTTCATAGAATCATAGGATCAGAGAATCATTAGATCTGGAAGGGACCTTAAAGATCACTGTGTTCCAACCCCCCTGCCATGGGCAGGGACACCTCCCACCAGAGCAGGTTGCTCAAAGCCCCATCCAGCCTGGCTTTGAACACTTCCAGGGATGGG
The DNA here is from genome assembly GCA_013400375.1 of Thinocorus orbignyianus. Classification (NCBI taxonomy): domain Eukaryota; kingdom Metazoa; phylum Chordata; class Aves; order Ciconiiformes; family Thinocoridae; genus Thinocorus; species Thinocorus orbignyianus. The sequence continues at coordinate 579,743 of VXBW01000095.1, forward strand.
GCATCCACAGCTTCTCAGGGCAACCTGTTCCAGTGTCTCACCACCCTCACAGGAAAGAATTTCTTCCTAAGATCTAATCTAAATCTCCACTCTTTCAGTTTAAAACTGTTACCCCTTGTCCTGTCACTAAAATCCCTGAGAAAGAGTCCCTTTCCATCTCTTCTGTAGCCCACTTTAGGTACTGGAAGGCTGCAATAAGGTCTCCCTGGAGCCTTCTCTTCTCCAGGCTGAACAGCCCCAGCTCACTCAGCCTGTCTTCATTGGAGACGTGCTCCAGCCCACTGATCATCTCCGTGGCCCTCCACTGGACCTGTTCCAACAGTTCCATGTCCTTTCTATGTTGAGGACTAATGTTGGACTGCCAGCATGCACTGCCAGCTCATGTTGAGCTTCTCACCCATGGGCACTCCCAAGTCGTTGTCCTCAAGGCTGCCTGCACGTTCTGTTACCAACAAACCCACGGTGGTGACATCAGCAAATGCAGCAGCACAACAGGAGAGGATCAGCAAAGTGAAACAGCTGATGGTGACTACCCACTGCCCACATGGGCACATCTGGGGGACGTTATTTCTACTTTGAGTTGGGTTCTCTGGACCCAAGTGTCCAGTTTTCACTCTGTGGCAGCTCTGTGATGGGAACCAGTGCATGACAAGATCAGGAGATTTGCTGTGAAGGGACTGCCTTCAGCTAAACTAAACTAAACCACTGATGAAGACAGCCCCAGATTTCTTTTTCATCCTTTAGAAAAAAGACAAATTTTTCCACATCAGTCCATGTGGAATTATGGTTGGGTTTTTTTGTTTTTTTTTTTTTTTTTTTTTTTTGGTAAGGCATTGCAACTATAATTAGCCAGCAGCTCTGGACACAAAAATGTCTTTTCACGGACTCTACACAAGATTAAATATGTAAACGATTAAAGGTCAAGATGCAGGAAGGCATAAGCAGGAAAACAAATCATAGTAGCCTGCAGAGTGGATTGCATAAGTGGGGAAAGCACCGAGTAGCTCTGCTTCTCAGCATTCAAGGTAAAGAAAGGATTATTTTTGTTCAGGGCAAGAACTTATTACCGTGCCTGGACATTACCAAACTGAACCATTTCTATAAAGCTCCTCTGAGGTGAAATCAGTGGCCTTAAAATATTATTATCAACAAAATAACCCAAGAAGTTTGCGATCGTTAGCACAAATTCCCTGGATGAACTTAAATAGCAGAGATATTAGCACAGAGGTAAGAAAAGTGCTCAGTAAACACATCCAAGAATTTCACTTAGTTTGCTTTTTTGTTCACTTGAAAAACCATGTCACTTATCTCACCAAAGAACCATTGGACGCATTGCTCATTTCAGCTCTACAGCCCTGATCTTCCATGGAAAGTGAGAGGCTCTGGAGGTCTGTGTATAAATCAGGCAGATGCTGTCGTTCCCTCTGTCCTCCCTCATCCACAACCAGTCATAGAATCATAGAATGGTTGGAGTTGGAAGAGACCCCAAAGATCATCGAGCTCCAACCCCCCTGCCATAGCAGGGACACCTCCCACCACATCAGGGTGCTCAAAGCCCCATCCAGCCTGGGCTTGAACACTTCCAGGGATGGGGCTTCCACAGCTTCTCTGGGCAACCTGTTCCAGTGCCTCACCACCCTCACATGAAAGAATTTCTTTCTAGTATCTAATCTAAATCTCCTCTCTTTCAATTTAAAACCATTACCCCTCATCCTATCACTATGCTCCCTGACAAAAAGTCCACCAGGCTTGAGCAGTGCTGTCACATCCTATTTCTTTCCCTCCTCTCCCAAGCATCAGCATCACGAGGCTTCTAACGATCTGCATGGCACTTTGACAGGGGCTGTTAACGCAGCAGGGGCTGTTATGTCTGTTTGTGTTTGGTGATGACTTCAAGCTCTGAGGCTCCTGAGCATCCCACTGAAGCAGAGGGTAACATCAGACGGTCTATTTAGCAGTTATTCCACTGAAATTTGCTGGGTGTGTTTTGAGGACGCCATGTGTTGCCTAGTTACCCATGGCGAACCCTCTACATTTGACATCTTCTACACAGTATCTGCTCATCATTAAAGGCTCTGGAGGAGCAATTCAAGAATAGCTGAAATCTCTCTCTGATAACAATAAGAGTTTGACTGCTCACTGCAAATACAACACATAATGTCAAAATTGGCTTTTGAGAAACTATGTATTGAAACTCAAAATTTCCTCTGACTTCAGGAATCACTCCTGAGTAAATAGGAGAAACGGCTTTGTTGCTATAAGACCAGTGGACAGATCTCATTGAGGGTGCCGGGAAGCCAATGATAAAGCCCTGAGGATGTTCTGTTCTTTCAGTCATCAAATCCTCACTAAGTGACTCATCCAATGTGAGTTTTGGGTTAGCCCAGTATACTGTTCTTCACAGCAGTCCGAAGTAGATGACTATAGGGAAATATGAACAAATTTGCCTGTTGAATATTCCCCTTGTTTCCAGTAACTTGTAGCTCAAGGACTTCTCAGGTTCTAAGTGGCATCTGTAACAACCCTTGACAGATTTCTCTTCCATGAGTCTCACCAGTGTCTTCTTAAGAGCATATAAATTCTCAGCACTCATAACATCCTGGTACGAATAAAACTTAGTCCCTAAATATCTATGATCCTTTAAGAAGCTTCGTTGACTTTTGAACTCCCACAGCAGCACTTAATTTGACTATTAATTTAATTTGCCATCATCACTTTTCACTGCTAGTGTTTTTACTCCAAGCAGTGTACCCTAAGGATGGTTCTCTAGTAACACAGGCACGTGATTTCCCTCTGCTTGAAACAGTGCATGGCATTAAGCACCACTAGTGTGTGGAGGGCTATAAAGGAAGATCAACGATATAGTAAGGGCTGAAAAAATTGCATCAGAAGGGTTTTAACATGAATCAAGGAAGGAATGGGTGAAATACAGACAGCAGCTGAGGGGCTTGATTCAGTCCTGTTACTGCTGTTGAGGTGAAAAATAAGAATACAGGTAAACTCCCTCTCTCTTCCTGACTTAGAGAGGTTTAAACTGCCACAAATGTGTGATGGCATCGATCACTAAGAAACGCAGCTGATGCACACACACACAAAGAGTCAAGAACCCTTGGTGACACCAGGGACAGCCACATTTTCAAATGAAGTATCAGTGCTTTCTTGTGCTCTATATCAAATGTAACGACCACAGGGACTGGTCATTTACAGCCTCCTTTCATTAGCTAATGCCTCAGTGCCCCAGGAGCATGCTGGATTGTCATGACCTTAAGTCGCAGGCTGACTCGTGTGTTCTGCTGTAGCAAGCTCAGCTTCTTTGCAGAAGCCAACAGCTGGGCAAATATTAGCAGAAATAGCAGTTTCAATTAATGTATTTTTTTTAGACAACCCAAATTGTCAGACAGAACTAGGCCTAAAACGCTATGTGGGAATTAGCTTTCCTAAAAACTTGGCAACAGAACAGACCTGAGCAGGTGACCCACAGGTCACCTGTGAAATACCCAGCTTGGTGAAACCAGTGTTTTATCTGTGACACAAATGATGACGTACACAGTGTTATTTGTTAATTAGTGCCCTACCACGTAACAAGCAGAAGGTTATGCAAAACAAGAAGCGGATTCTAAAGCAATAGAGAGATCCTATTATGAGTTCTAATCACTAAAGAAAACATCTTTTGTCAGGGTTTAAATATAACTCTCTTCCTTTTGAAATCTTCTGATGAGCCAGTTCTTACTAATGTGGAAAGGTGATGCCTGTCAGCCAGGAGCTACATTAGAGTCCATAATTGAATTTCAAGAGTTGTCAAGAGCAGGCTAATAAAATAGCTGCTACTAGAAATGATGTATGAAAAAAAAACCCAAAAACCCAACCAAAAAAAAGAAAGTTCTGGTCTGGCAGGATGCAAAGTATGTTGTGTGGTTTCCCTGTGTCATTTCAAATAACGTGTTCAATTTTTCTGGGCTGCATTTCTCTGACATTCTTCTCTTGAATAATAATGATTCATTATATATAATTTATTCAAGGACTGTAACTCACCTCTAAGTGCCTATAAATATTACTGCAGCTAGACATTTGCATTGTAAAACAACTGCAGAACGCTGGGATTTATGAGGGATCCTTTCATGTTCATTCCTTGTCGGGAAAGATCGATTTTTTCTGAAGCAAAACATTGACCTTAAAATCATCTTTAAAATACAGCACAGGAAACAATTAACAGCTCTTCCTTCCCTGTGCTGTTTAGTTAATTTGACAATTTTAGGGAGTGTTGGGGGGCAAAGTATTCTTTGGTTATTCAAAATGGATACAGCTGTACTGTTGTCACATCGGTGTTACTGGGAATGTTCCCATGGTTATGCCAGCAATATGTAATACCTGCCCTCCCACTGCCTTGCAGAAGCATGAGGCATTCCTGAGTGGAGCTCTCAGAGGTGGAGGAAGGCAGACAGATGACATTGCTATGAGGAACGGTGAAAGAAAAACATAGTCCCAGCTGGAACAAAGGCTGCACACTGTGTCACGGCACCAAGTGATGTGAATGAAAGGGCGTGGAATGGTGGCATCCTTCATTGTCCCTGGTAAATCGGTACGCGGACATGTAATTATTTTTCCAAAAACAGGGGAGAAATCCCATGCAAGATAACAGCATTCACCTAAGGGACATCAAGTCATGAGAAGCTGGTACCATAGTGATGTCCTGACCTGTCCTGCTGCCACCCTCACTGAGCAGAGCTGTTCAGCCTAGAAAAGGGACTGGGAGGAATACACTTTGTTCTCCTTCTGTGGCAGTGAGAATTAGAAGTAATCCTTCTATTCCATTATTGCAATAAATTGCAGGAAGAAACAGTTACGTCAAACAGTAGGAAAACATTTATAATAGAATGATAAAGAATTGTAATGGCACACCCAGGGAAGCTACAACATCTCCAGTGCTGCTCTCCACTTTTAAGAACAGGTTAGAAAAACATCTGGGAGAGATAACATGGACCTAACTACCGCCACTGCAAGAATAATTCAGTGTCTGTGCTCAGGTATCTCTCCAGCCTAACCATGTTCAGCCACCAGGTCCTGCTCTAGTATCTGCCTACTCTTCCAGTTGCAGCCTCACATCCATAACACCTTCTCCTGGCCACCAGCAGGACACAGGCCAGACATTCCCACTTAGGGCAGGATGGTGGACAAACTGCTCTTCTCAGGCCGCTGCCAGCTCTGCTCTTCCATGAGTTCTCCATTTTACTTCAAGATACCTCAATCCTTTTCCTTTGTTGATCCCCTATTAAGGGTGAAGATCTGCACTCAATCTACTGATCATTAAATCCACACCCCTCCATACAGTAGCGTTAGCGGTGTTCAGGCCATGGGACACGCTGCAGGCTGAAAGTACAGAAACACAAGCAGTCTTCCTGAATAGCGCTGATTAAAGTGGAGATCAAGATTCCTCAGCCCTCAGTTACAAGATTCAGAGGTTGTTAATGTTTTGTGCCTCTTTGGGGACAAACAAGCTTCTTAATTGCACCAAGACACTGTAAGAACATCAGGATCAGGTACTACCTTTGCCCATAGAGAGTTTTATCTTCAGCTGCTCTCAAAGCAGTATGAGCCCAGCTACATCCTCAGTTTCAAACTTAGTTACATGGGGTTTTAGCTGAGCGTGCGCTGAAATCCATGCAACACTCCTCAAGTCTTACATGGAATCTATCCTTTAACTCCAGCTTGCTGCTACTGTACGACCTAGAGAACAACAATAATAATAACACCCTGCAGATTAGCAAAATGTTTTATTATACTGAAACATACTGTATGTAGACAAGAGCCAGTGGCTACATTTTACCTGTCCCATAAAACATCTTAACCATAGAATCACAGAATCATAGAAAGGTTTGGGTTGGAAGGGATTCTCAAATGTCATCTAGTCCAACCCCTCTGCAATACCTTCCACTGGCTTAAAAAGTTAATACTAATAGAGATAACTTCATTATTAAAATATAGATATAGATATATATAAGGCTTTCTATTTATTTTGTTCTGTATTAGAAAGGCAAATTTGGGGACAGCAATATGGCTTAAATATATTAATATTTTCCCTCTGGGGAGCTTGTATTCACGTCTGGATAGAACACACATGGAATGAGTTCAGGAATCTCTACAAGACAGCAGGTTATCAGCCCACGTTAAGTGGAAATTCAGCATGTTCAACCAGAGTCCCTGAGCCAGGGAAGAGGGGGGTTAGCCGGGGATGCCTGTTCCTGCATATTAAAATTTCTTCTGTATATTTTCCTCCTATTTTTCCTCTGAATAATCCCAAGTTTGTAGTCTTTTGTTTTTAACAATTGCCATAGTAGTTAAGAGATCACTGTTTATCAAAAACTTCACTTTAGCTTAGTGGAATTAATCACCATGGCTGCTTCTTTTAGTTGTGGGAGAAGGGAAGGAGAAAGAGAGAATGACTCCAGAAAGCAATTTCAGAGTTCCTCCATTAGGACACCTGCAGCAAATCACCTCCTGGAGAAATCTCTTTCTTGCTGCTAACTACAGCAGAGACCCAGGAAGACTTGGCTGGAAAAAATATAGCCCTTGTGAATCTTGAGTAGGTTCATTAGAGTCCTACAGCATCCAAACCTCCTACACACTGCAACCTCCTCATACATCTGGAGCTGCACTCAGCCATATTCAGTCATTTGCTCTTCTCCCCAGGGGCCAGAGATGCACAGTGCCGAGTGTTTGCAGTCATAGAATCACAGAATAGAATGGTTAGAGTTGGAAGGGACCTTAAAGATCATCAAGTTCCAACCCCCTGCGTTCTCTTGCAAGCTGGCATTTGTGCAGCAACAAAGGCAGCAGATTGCCAGGCTTAGCTGGGATTTCAGTGTTTCTCTGAGCTACAGAGGAACTGTTACCTATACTTAACAGTTCCTTGTTATAATTTTCTGAAATACCAGTTAGGGAAGAAAGTGTTGCTACTAAAATGCTCAGTATAAAAGGAAGATGACCTTTCCAGTGAGCTGAAATGCACTGCCTAAAATGACAGCAACAGCATCCTGTCCTGTCTCAGACCACTTGTTGGACACTATTCACCACTGCCATGTATGCAACACACTTACCATTTTCAATCAGGACTAAATTGGTTGAAACTGTACTATGTTGGTACTAAAATAGCAGTAGACAATCTGTAGTGCTATGTCCTTGTCCATGTTCCCTATAAAACCCTGAAAATCTAAGGCTGGTCTCTATGTGATGGGACACAAGGAAGCACTGTGACAGCAAAGAGATCTGGTCAATTCTTGCTACTGTCACTTGAGCTCACTGGGAGTTTAGGCCAAGAAGGCACCAATACATTTTAAAAATATGTATGTTCAAAAAAGACTTGTATCTTCATTGTTGATAGACTCATTTTCACGGATATACTGGAGAATGTCCACTTCATTCATCGTCTGAATCCTGTTTTCCTTTGGCTTTGCCAGCGGAGCTGCATTAGTGCTCCTGAGGGCAACTGCTGGCTTCTGAGGCAATGGTGGCTTTGCTGGTACCTTAGGCTTTGGTTTGGAGGTTACTTTCAAGAGTTTCTCAAAATCATCTTCGACCCTGGAAAGAGAAGAAAACATCAGTGACATTTTGGGAATTTGTGAACTGCTTTTTGTTTTGTAAGAAAATATGTTCCTGCAGAATACAACTCTCTGCAGGAAAGGATTAACTCTGATGAATTTTCTCTTTTAAGAAGAGCTTCCCATGAAAGTTTCAATGTTACAAAATAGGAACTGTCTTTTTACAATAAATACTGTGATTTCTCTGTTCACCACGGAAGTTAATAAATTTAACAGCATGTTTTCAAATGTCTGCATTAGAAGCAATTTGCAAGCATCAAATTAAAAAGACCTTGGTTTGGGAAAAAAAATATGCTTTAAATCTGTGTCAGGATGGTTTGCTTCCTCAAGAGCTCAAGAATTTTCATGGGATAGTAAAGTTTTTCACATTCAGCTCTGCTTCCTCGTCATTCCCATCCCGCAGGACTGAGCCTGGGCATCCCCTACGCTCCCCGGGGCCTTCTCTTCTCCAGGCTGAACAGCCCAGCTCTCTTAGCCCCTCTTCATAGGAGAGGTGTTCCATCCCTCTGATCATCTTCGTGGCCCTCCTCTGGACCCATTCCAAAAGGTCCATGTCCTTTCTATGTTGTGGGCTCCGGAGCTGGATGCAGTACTCCAGGTGGGGTTTCATTAGCGTGGAATAGAGGAGCAGAACCACCCCCTTTGACCCGCTGGCCATGCTGGATCTTGCAGGCCAGGATGCAGGTGGCTTTCTGGGCTACAAGTGCACATTGTTGGCTCATATCCCAAAACACCTGAAACAACAGTTAAGTGTTCTTTCTACCTGGACAGTTTGACCTTATCAAAAGACACAGCACGCTGTGTGTTCCCATTGAAGCTGCTAAAACCTTTTGAGAGAGTGCCTTTAACATATAGTCTTGTGACTCCAAGAGGTATCTGCTTTTGGAAACTGAGTGAAGGAAAGGGAAAGAAGGCTGTGACACATCTCATCTCTAAAAAGACATAGCAGAGATGACAAAATAAAAGAGCACAGCTAGAAAAGCCTTTACAGGCCACAGAAATTTGTGCTCTGAATTAAAACAGGCTCTTGTTTTAGTCCTCTGGACCACTGGCTCAGAGCTCTGCACCTTGAACTCTATTCTTGTGGACTTTGCATTTCAGTAGGCAGGTCCTGTTGTTACCTCAAATTTCATGCCCCAAGTAATTCTGGAAATTACATTCTCTTTTATTTAGGTAATAAGATGGCTGATGTCTCCTGGTTTCCTTGATTCCTCGTGGGTGACATATTCCACTTAACTTACAAAATACCTTGTCAGTGTATTCCTTCCTTCTGAATTCCTCATCTACATAGAAGAAATTAATTTAATTTAAGCCCAGGCTTTTTTGTTTGCTGCAAACTCTGATATCCAAGAGATATCACACCTGTGATCACATTGCCAAGACATGTTCTTTTTCCCTTTGCTGTGTAATAAACAAAACGTGTTAGGGCTGGTATTTCTGAAGCCGAGTTTTCTCTACCTGAGCTGCTGCTTCCCCCCTTGGCATAAACAAATATTGAATGAATCAGTGTCCAGGTCATAAAAGTTTTGGTCATTGACAACAGAAACCATAATAACCATATGAACAGTACACAGATATACCTACAGATCATATGTGAGGGAAGTATGATTTTGAACTAAGTGCACTGCCCAGCAGGGACAGCAGCAAATAAAGCTCCTTAACCAGATCAGATGGTACAGCTTCCCGAATTCTCTGTTCCTGTGTAGCTCTATATTAATTTCTGTGCTAACCACAGCAACCACTCAGTATAGTCATAAAACAGCCCAAAAAGACGCAGTCCAGTAGGCTGTGCGGCTTTTTTGGGGGTGGTAGTGGTGTTTTTATGATAGTGTGCTTTTAGGTCAAAAGTTCTAGAGGAGATCATTCTTCAAAGGCTGGAAGCCCATCACGTAAATCTCCTTTTTCTCATCCTGGATTTTTTAAAGATGTTGGTTATACAGAAGTCTTTTACAGAGAACACAGCAGATAATACATGGTCTTTGTCTCAAAACCTGCTTTTCAGTGCTGCAGTGATAGGCAAACTGTTTGATCCACTGCCATTTGATCATGTGAAACACAACTGCCTTTGGAAAACTAAAGAGGTGAAATGCAAAACGCCTCAGGCAGAGATAGAAACAAGGACTTCTGTTCCTTGAGAAGCAAATGAATTGTTACAGTGCATAACTGCCACCATATTTAACTCCAGGCCAGGAGGAAGAAGAAAAAAATCAAGCAACTATTCTGAAATAACAAGGAGTTTAAAGGAAGAACCTTCCCACCCCCCATCTTTTTATAGACAATCAGGCACAGAATCCATGTAATTAATCATTCTCTAATTAGTGTCTTTCTTTTTCTGTAATGGAAAAGCAGTGCCACATTGTTTAAAATTCCTGCCATACTGTTGTGCTGATTCATGGACTCTATTGGTAGAAAATCTCTTTGTTTCCAGACACAGAAAGCAATCAAAACCCTCACTGAAGAAAGGCTGTCACAGAGCCCTGTGATATGACTGCTGGCATGGGGGACTTCAAGGGAGTTAACAAGTTCTCACTTGGAGATGGATGCAGCTGCCGTAAGAACCTCAACATTTTCAATGCCACTTCTCTGAACTCTGTCCTGTCTATCCGGACAAGATCTCTGGGACAGGAATGACTATGTGCGTGTATGGCATCTGGCATCTTGGGGACAGCAACCTCTGCTTGCTGGGAATGCTCTAATGAGGAGAATCAGTAATGAGCGAAAATGACAAAGACTTCCATAATTTGCTACAGTATCCAAAAGGATCATGCTTGAGGCTAGGTTATGCAACCCACAGCAGTTCTTGCAGAATAGACTTTTATCTTTCCCTATCTTATTAATGTCTTATTTTGTCTGGTGTTAATTCCAAGTACAAGAGATACTTGAGGGAAGCCTTGAGGAGAGGTGTAACACCACATCTATAACTTGGGAAAAGACTTGTGCCCCAAAATAGGCAGGAGGCTTTGAAGTATCTGTTGACCATCACTTCTGCTATGGCCAGTAGAGACAGTGTGATGTCTAACAAGGCCCCTGGAAATTATACAGGCTGGAGATAACCACAGGAGTGCAAAGCACAGGGGGCTGTGTAGCAGGTATTTCCCTTCCTGCTCCTGCAATCCATTGCAGGTAAATTCATACTGGGATTTTAACCAGTGCCAGGTAATAGGTCTGGACAGCAGGGCGTGAGAGTCTGTGATGTCGAGATGTTAGAAGAACCACTGCACAGCTTTGGTCTAGGACAGATTAGCCCTCCTCCAAAAAACTCTCAGGCACAACCTGGAGCACAACCTGGTGCAGGACAGGGACCGTTCCCAGGAGGCAGCTGCACACAGTCACCTTGCTCTGGAGCTGGAGAGAGTCCAACAGCAGGGATGCAGCACGGTGGTGCTGTCTGGCCAAGGGCCAGAGAACAGACTCATTAGTACAGGCAAGTCCTACATGCATATGCCCACAAGAAGCCCTCTGAGGAAAACAGCGTACAGGTCAGATCACTCACCCAGGAAATGAGACAATTCCATTTTTACAATTTGAACCAGGGAGCTGGTTCAACTTTTCCCTAGCCTGAAGAATTCCAAACCTCTGTCTCCTGCTTCTCTAGAAAGTTCCCCAATAACCGGGCAAAGGCACAGCTGGAACAGGGGAGAACAGGCAGTTTTACCCCTCAGCTGAAGATGACTGCCAAAAATGCAAGTAGTCTGAGGCAAGACAGCTGAAATCTGGTGATTCTCAAGCCCAGCAAAAGCATCTCCTGCTATATTAGGAGAGACAAGGCCTCTAGGTCACCTTCCTGCATTATTCTATACAACCCATACATGTTCCCAGGGTCGCGGCAAGAATGAATGTTTCCTGTCTGACAAAAACCCCTCTACTCTGCTGGTCACGTTTACTTTGAAGCTCTTCCAGTGTTTGCAAGTAGCATCCCAATGTATCACAGAAAAAAAGAAATCAACAAAATAAATGCTTGAAAATCATCAGAGAAAGTTCTCTTGGACAGCAAAGAAAACCCACCAAAAACTGATTAAAAAAAAGAATTTGTTTACTGAAAGCTACTGCAGGCAAATGAAGGTTCTTTCCCCAGAGTCAGGTCACAACAAGCAAGAGAAACTGCCCTGGAGTGGTCAGGAAATTTCTGACTCATAATGCAGTCTTCTCTACCACCTGCCCATCAACCAAACAACCCTCTAGATCCAGGATGTAGATTTAAGCCATCTGGAGTTTCTGAAAGCTCTTCTCCCAACTATGGTGCTACTCTCACATCCTCAGGACAACAAGAAAGCATCTGTCATCATGTGGTGCTGGAAGTGGTGTCCCATATGACTCTGGGCCAGTCTGAAGTTGTAAGTGTTGTGCCCCAAATTCAACATCTGCTAATGGCCTGCTTAATGAAGAAAATAAAAACTTTTGCTGCTTCAAGGACAGCAACAGTTCCTTGGCAAACCTGAAGCTAACAAACTTGTTCAAGAAGCTGTATGGACTAAACTGTCCTTAGAAATGGCCATTGCTAGGATGTGGTTTCACAAACAGCTTCAGCCTCTAACAATATAACTCTCCTGAAAGGGTCATCTTATCACTGATGGAAAAGCTTGCAGCTGAGAATACAGATCAACCTGTAAGTACACACAAAACTCATCTTTTAAGGCAGGATGATGCATCTGCAGGACAAAGGTAAGAGCTGGACTGTCCCTTTCACCACCAGCAATCTTGGATCAGCATAACCCTAAGGAAGAATACACCAGGTCTAACATCACAGGGCAGCAGAATGGGGATCCTGCTCCTGACACTGTGCTCAGCACTGGAAAAAGCCAAATTTTATACTGACAGCTGCTTTCTTCCGGATCAACTCCCTATTCATTATCAAAGGTGAAGTTAATTAAATCTCTCCTAAAAAGATGCTCAGACAACTGTGATAATTATTTCAGGCTAGGATGTGTGCTAATTTATGTAATTCTGTAGGCCCACAGAGCTGCTGCAACATTCACAGGATCAATTTTAACATTGGTTTTCCACAAAAACCTGATCCATCACACCAGGCAGGCACAATTTAGATTAATGAGGCAGAAGAGGTCAACTGCAGTCTTGCTGCATGAAAACTTAATTTGTCAAGGCGTGACCACTGGGTGTATGGAGATGAGAAAACGAGTCTGCACAGAGGGAGAGTTTGCAGGATGCTGGTTTCTGCAGAAATTGACCTCTGTCTCTAGCTTAAATGTAAATCAGACCTGAAGAAAAGTTTTGAGACTGGAGATAAATGGCTGAATACATCCAGAAGAAATCTTTGTATGGTATGATGTGACCCAGGAAAATGACAGGAGAAAAGAAAAGCCTGGTCCTAAATCCATTCCCATTCTTTTAACATCTGGGAAAGGGTTGATAAGCCCCATCCCTGGAAGTGTTCAAGGCCAGGCTGGAGGGGGCTTTGAGCAATCTGCTCTGGTAGGAAGTGTCCCTGCCCATGGCAGGGTGATTGGAACTCAATGATTTTTAAGGTCCCTTCCATCTCTAAGCATTCTATGATTCTGTGATTCTACCCTTTCATCCCACTGCACTTGGTCACCTTGGAAGAGACAAAAGAAGATTCAAAAGCAACGGGACTCAGGACTTCTCAGAAGAGCCCCAATTCCTCTGTATCCCCGTGGTGAAGATATAGGCCAAAAAGACTCAGTTACATACCCCTCCCTTTCTCAAAGAACATCCATAAAGGAAAAGTATGATGTGTTCCTTTTTCCCTGAAGGCAACATGATGAGACTTGACTTTGCTGGTTCCTACCACAGCAATTTATCTCCTCTCTCTGAGTTCTGGAAGGACATGCAAGTACAGTGCTCTACAGGCATCTCACTGATGTATTAAGGCAGACCTAGTGGTAGGAAAAATGCATCTATCTACAAGGCCAGTGGTCAGAATGATGTAGGCAACCTAATTCCTCCATCACCATCACTTATTATTTGTTGGTAGGCTGAGAAATTAGTAACCAGGAAAGGCCAATGTCAATGCACAGGAAGAGGGAAGATATGAATATGGACATGGGTATTTTGCCATAAAAAGAGATCTTTCATTACACTTACAAAGCAACTGATTCTTCTCAGAGCTCAACGCTTCTTAATGTAAAGTAGGGATTCTACTTAAAATAGTAATTCTCCTTTCATTTGAGCAGGTATTCACAGAGAGCAGAGTCTTCAGTTTGCAATGAGAACATTTATCGTATTCTCTTCTCCCTCATGTTGTGACAAGCACAAGCCCACGCACATTTTGCAGATTCATTTGTCTCCATAACAGTCTCTTCCTCAAGAGTTACAAGTCACTGCTGGGGATTCACTGCTGTGCTGACAGCCCTGTGGTGCCTCTGCTGCTACAACCACCCCAGTACCATAAAGATCACAAAGGACTTGGTTGCTCCTGTGTTCTGCTCTGAACATCATCTCTTTCCCATCTCCCCTTTGGAACAAGAAGGTTCTGCCTTCCTCTGCCTGGAAGAGGAAGCCAAGAAACTCAAACCAAGAAACTGGTTGTCACAGCTCCCATTTTGAGATTTCTTCAGTTCCCTTTGAGAAAGAAGAGGGATTATTGACAGGGCAAAGGCAAGATTTATTCTTAGGTCTCAAAATATGCTCAAGCCCCCATATTAGAGAGGTTGCAAGGTTCAACTCACGCTGAACATTTCTTCTCACCACAAAGGGTCACTGCATGGAAAGGAGACCGTGACACTGCTCTGCAAGAATGTGTAACACTAGTCTGGTGGTAAGGAAAGGTGGGAGATGACTCAAACGTTGCCTCTACATTAGACCTGCAGTTCTGCTATGGCTTCCAGAGAAACAGAAATCAATGTGTGCTGTTCATTGCCACTTTAGAAAGTTCAGGAACAGGATTTCAGGTGACTGCAATGAATTTACACACAGGAGTGGTGAAATATTCTACTAGGTTAAAACAGCGCTGCCTCTACTCTTCCCCCCACCTTTAACAGCTTCTCCTTTACCTCCAGTTACCTTGCGGTTCTGTCCATTGGCTCTCTGTGATGTGCAGACAACACTGTGAACTAGGTTTATCAGGGGGGCTTCAGAGGGTGTCAGGCACCTGAACAGGTCAGCAGATTCTGATCTGCCTGCCTGTACCTCTCACACAGCCAGGTGTTGCCTCTGGATTACTGTAGCCACCTTCCCACTGGACCACTGGCATGATTTTCTGCTTTGTTACATGCATTCACTTCCAACAGGACCTTGATGACCTATAAACTACTGAAAACACTGAGACAATTCAAGAATAAATGAAAACTACTGGAATTTAAAAGAAATGGAATATTTTCCCGTGAGTCTTCCTTGCCGTCTGTGCGTGCTACTAACACTGATGACCCCAAACTCATTTAAAAGCATGGTCTATTGGTCTTGGAGCCGATTTCAGAGACCATTCTCTGCCACAGAAGAACAGAAAACATATAATCCAAAGGATTAATGTGACAGATGGAGAAGCTCTCTCCACTTATGGGTAATAATGCAAGGACTGCACCGACACAGGCGCTTCCAGCCATACGAACAATCTGGATCAAGCATTATATGCTGAGATTGCTAGTAGGGGAGAAAGCAAACACAAAAATAATGCAAGCACACATGTGTTTACTCCCAATATACTGCAGCGCTAAATCAGGTCATGTCCTGCCTCATCAGCTTCTATAAACATCAGGTGGGCTGTCAGGATGTAATGTGAGATGGCATCCAACCCAATTTAACCTCTGTTTAAATTAATTTAGGTTTTACTGCTGAGATAGCAAGCACTTTTGCAGGCATAGAAAGCAACTGCTGCAAAACTACCTGCTTCAGGAGAAGTTTGAAACCACACACAAATTCTCCCTCCTGGGTTTAGTACCTGCTGCAGAAATCATACATCCTAACAGAGGCTGACTGGCAAGAATTAGCACTGGAAGCAGGTTGGCCTCATCATTCAGACACCAACCTGTGATACAAAAGGCATGAATCTGACTTTTAACTGCAGCACAGATTCCCTGGCGATGCTGGTCTCTCTGGGCATCGGCTCCCTGCTTGATCTCTTGAGCATTACCAGTGCAGGGAAACCAGCCTTCTGGGAGAGATGTCATGAATAAAACATATTAAGTGATGATACGTTCCTGCGCTAACAAAGGGGAAGGTAAGTGTAAGAGAAAGTACATTATTCCTTCCTGTAACTGTGAGCTCTGGCCCTCCTCTTCATTAGATTAAAAATTAAATGCAGGGTGATTAATGAGAGTCCTTTTTGCAGCTGTGCATAGGATTCCTCCTGAAAGTGGGTACAGAAGTCTGTGAGCCATCAGCAGAAAAGCACTCCTCTTGCAGCAAGAGCTTCTGATTTCAGCTCACTGAACCCGAAATCCTCTTTGTTTCTGGGCTTTATTTCTCACTTTTCATAACTGAAGCCTGCTTTCACCCCCCTGTGGATCACTTGCAGAAAGAGGAAGTGCCATGTTAGAAAACAGGGACTAGATAGCATGTCTTGGGCCTTTAAGACCCTTCCTCTGGAGTCTCAGAATAACACCTGGCACCCTACCTTTCTCAAAGAAAGGGTCTTCCTAATTTCCTTTTTAACGTGTTTGATTTCTAAGCCCCATAACACTTATCTTACCTTTTACTTGTAAGTACAAGTATTGATTGACAATTAGCATTCAAAGTATTGAAGTTTTGCGCTCAAATTCACCTCTTCTGAGGTCTAAGTAACTCCTCAGATCAACTTCATCCTACATGACAGATTTGAGATGCATACCTGAGCAGTTCCTCAGTGTCCTCCTCAGGCCCCATGTTCAGCACATACTCCTTGTTCTTGCAGGCATCTGGCAGCAGTAGTGAGTCACCCAGTCTCACCACCCCACCAAGGTCTGGATCTTCAAACAACTTCAGATCTAGAAAGGGGAACCAGAAAACGCTGTAGTTAAATCATGCTACATAACACAATACTTGCATTAACACCAGCTCATGAATCTGGCTACTTGGTTGAAAAAACCAAAAATCATGCAAACAATTCTTTTTTTACAAGGACTTCCAATCCACAAAGTACAGGGATACTCTGCACTCTCAGGACTTGGTAAATCTACTTTCTTCTTGGATTCAAAAGTAGGTCACGTTACTCTTGTTAGCGTGGCACGAGTGACTGCGAACAGCCAGCTCCCACAGACCTGTAATATCTGAGCCCAAAATGTCAACAGTAAAGAGCTATGGGAACTACAAGGCTTATACATTCTTTCTGAATAATTCTAGAGGATTCTGCCCCAACTGAAGATATGCCTTAACGTTCCCAAGTAATTATTTAGTCTGTATACTCTGTACATTTTAAAAGCTCAGTTATACACACACGTTAGATAAAACAATCTCTGTATGTACAAATACAGAACACATTTACTCTCTTTCATCTTCTTCCTGGGACCAATTGATGAGAAATCTTTTTCTGGGCCGAAGAGTCCTTCATCTTGATCTACTTCCTCTTCAAAAATGGTTAATTTGGGTTTCTCTTCCTTGGTTGGAGGAGCAGATGCCTTCTTTGTTTTTTTAGTTCTAAAAACATAAGAGACAGAAATGTCAACTGCAATTCTTCATTTAACAAGAAAGATTTATGGTTAGAAAGTCTCACAAGCTGAAAATAGACGGAGGCTGGGAAAGAATTAGAGAAAGGTACAATGGCATCTTTTAGCTGCTGGCAGAAACAGGATATTGAAGAAGGACAGTTGGTCTGACATACTCTATCTGTACTTAAGAACTACCAAGGAACCCAATGGGAACTGGAAGAGCAGGGCTAACAATGCTGTACTCTGCAACTACCACTTGTTACCATTTGTTTTAAGAAGTTTTACTCCTCTCATGCAGAAAGCTTAAAATAAGAAGAGCAGTTCCAGCAACACTGTCATAGATGGACAGAAAAGGGATGACTTGAAAAACAAAAAGCAGGTTGGGCCATTGCGCTGATCCCTTTGGGCAGGTTCTTAAAAATCTCTTTGGCTCCATTTCCATGCCAGAGACTGTTTTTGACTGCTGCATGCTCCTTGCATGAAGGTGTTAAGACATTCCCCTCATCCTCACCAGAGGAGACATGATATGAAGACTACATCACCTTTAAGTTGAAGCGAGCAGGGACTAGAATACACTTGGTTGGAGAGACTGCTATGTGCAGAATTTACAAATGTCACTCAGTACTTTATAGAACCAAGGACGGGATTAACTTCCTCTAAATTTAGTCTTCTAAAAATTTGACAGTGGGACAAAGTTAACTTTCAGGCTTCTTCTCAACTCAGTGGAAAGAGACAGACATCTCCATAGGACAATTAATCCCATCTATTTTGAACACTGATATTTGGATGCAATAAATCTCGGAAGATGCCCTCCTCTCCCCCTGGCTGGAGAAGGAAGCTAGAAACTAGTTTGGATTAGAGGTGCCATTTGCACATGGCTTAAACAAGGAGAGCTGAATCACTTTCCAAGAATAAAGTGAAAAGCGTGAGTCTCATTCTCTCATACCTAGGAGTCACGTTCCACTGGCTGAAGCTCCAAGGCAGCTCGACTTATGAGGCAAACCAGATGACATAAAAAAGACAGTTTAGAGAAGAGGACAAAAATCTTTGGATGAGAAGTCCAATTCAAACTAAGCTGAAAGAGAAGCATTCCTTAGGATAGTAAGCCCTTCCTAAGAAACTGCTGTTTTTCAGAGATCTTAGCAGTCACAGCCTCGTCATTTCTAAGGAAGCCACTTTGAGTGCCTCTTACAATAGAAGACCAGATCATCTCCTTCGCAGAGAGCAGGTCAGATTTCAGCTTAGAGCCAACCCAATTACCAACACTTATCATGCCATAGTCATCAAAAACTAAGAACATGGTCAATGATTGCACATACGTTCCAACTGCGTTAAAGAATCTTGTAAAATCCTCTTCTGATTACAGCCACACACAAAAAAAAGTGGAGACCAGTTACTTCCAGTTATTTTCACAAGTTTATTATCACTAAATTAGAACTCATGGATGATATTACCTTGCTACCACCACTTCATCTCTTAGCAAGGGGAAATGCTGCACTTTAGAGGCCTGAAATTAAGCCCCATCCAGAACTTAAATGTGGCCTTATTTGGAAGTATACCCTATTCAATACACTAATGGTATCTGCAGTTGTCAGTGACTGATTTGCTGAACAATTTATGATATAAATCTTCTATTAAAACAGGAGAATCTTCCATGGCTTGCTTTTTTTTTTTTTTTGTATTTATATTTATTATGGATATGCCTTGAGTGACTTCTCAATCTGAGCTACTTTTTTGAAAGGCTAGCTCCAAAGAACTGTCTCAAACTGAAGCATTTGCAAAAGAGCCTCCTTCCAAAGCCTGACAAAATATGTACAAGCCAGTCAGCTCTCACCCAGGATTTCTACACAACCTCAGATTCACTGCTTTAGTAACTGTGGTAAGAAATCAACCACTTAAATGAACCTAAATATCAAAGGACAAAGTAAAAAATAAAAGCCATTACATTTAACAAAAGAAACAGAAAAACAGTAAAACTGAATCTTTCAGAGCTCACAAACTGATTAGAATTAATAAACCCAGTCTACTGGGGAGGAAGCAACCTTTATCTGCATAATTCATGCCTTGCAGAGTATTCTTTGAGAAGTGAATGATAATATAGATGACGACTTGCTGACCTACAGAGTGCCAAGAAGTCTTTGATAAGATCCCTTGTCCACTCAGAGAATTACAACTGCTCTCCTGATACATAAGAGCTTGTTTTGCCACAGGTACTTTTACTCATTTCCAAGCAACAGCTTTCCACCCCAAAGAAGTTAACAAGGAGTTTACTAATAGTTAGCTAAAGTAAAGGTAATGGGTATTAGAACGGTGGGAAATACTGAGGAAAGGGAAGAGAATCATAAAGAGTGTAATGAAGAATAGTCACATAAAAGAAAATTAATTGAACTGAAAGGTCCTGGTAATAATTTTCTGTTTAGTCTGGCCATCAAACCAGCCCCCTTACGCTGGCTGGCTTTTTGTTTTGCCAGGGGACTCCACTGGCAGTTACAGGGCACAGGGCCAAGCCCGCAGGGCTCGACTGCTACCAGTAGGAACATGAAGAAGTTGTTTTTCTGCCTTCAAGTTGTTTCCCCTCACTGACCTTCTAAGGAAGCCACAGTTGGTCTGCCAAGTAATTCCAACATATCCATACAGGGACTCTGTTAGAGGTCAGTCTCTAACTGGGAAACAGGATTCCCACGGTTCTGTATTTAGCTGTGCCCAGTCCAGGCTGTGCACTACTGAGCAGAGGTTAATGGATGAGAAAGGGTGGGTTAGAAGTTTCAGAGCCTGTCTGAGGTTCTGGTTTCTCAGTCAGCTTCAGCTGGCCTGAGTGTGTGATTGCCTTGCCCTCTCATCACCTCTCTCTATATCCCTGCCCTGTCCCTGTTGGGGACCAGAGACTTAGCTGGAACCGAGCTGATCAGGAAGCCACATGGTGGTAGGCATGCAGAGAAGCTACAAGGCTACTTAATTCAGTCATCATGATATGCTGAGGTGCAGTAAGCTGGTGCAGGGCTGAAGAGGCTCTTGGGAAGACAGAAGGAACATTTATTCTATTTTAGTATTACTGTACTGAAGCCTTGCACTTCATTAGCACCTTCTTCATACATCACTCTCACAACCCTAGCATCTGACATTCTGAAAGTACCTGCATCCAGCTGGCAGAAGATGACCCATGTCATTGTTATTTCTTCATTGCTGAAACAAGTGAACCTTGGAACATCACTCTACTGAATTTTAAAAACCCAAGCCTGCTCAAAAGATGATGTAACTTTTGTTTAGCTGGGGAGATTTCTGAAACCATACTGTCCTGGTTTGAGGTGAAGCAGAACCAATTTTCTGTTTTGTAATTTTACTTTCTTAGCTGGGCCTCTTCTAACTAACTAAACTCTGAAATTAACAGCACATTGTTCAGAACACTGTTCACTCTCACAGTGATAAGACATGATTATACCAAGGAACGGTACACACAGAGGCCCTTGCTCATCCTTATTGCTAGAACAACCAAGGTCAGGTAATTTTGTTATTTGCCCTGTTGGAGGGTCAGAAGTGGAAAAGTGTGGAGGGGTCACATCTGTAGGGAGGAGTGGACAGGACAGGTGACCCAAAATTGACCAACAGGGTATTCCATCCCATCTGCATCATGCTCAGTATAAAAGCTGAGGGACCAAATGACCAACTCTCTCTCTTTGATGGCCAACGTCCAAGGAGGATCCTGTCTGTTCGTCTGCCTTTGATCCCAATCTGAGCATGTCTGGCTCCAGAGCTGGAATCCAGCTTTTATCGGTCACCAAGTCCAGCCTTGGACTTTTCCCAATGCCTGCTGGCAATGTGATCATCATTCTGGGAGCCTGATACAGTTTTGTATATACTGTATACTTTTTTTTTTTTTTACTTTTTTTTTTTATTACGTTCTCTTTATTATTTCTTGTTGCATTATTTATTTATATTTTCATTAAAACCGTTTAGTTTTTTTCTAAACTCATAAATCTATTTAATCTCTTTCTCTCCTCTCTTTTTCTTAAAGGGGGGAGGGAGGGGCCATTTGTCATTCTGATTGGCCAAACCATGACAGATTTACTGGCGCCCAACGTGGGGCTTGACTCACAACATGTACCTATTTACCCAGTTGTGCTCCCTAATTTCTATAGACAAAGCACTGAGAGAACGACTCAAATAACACTGCTGTCTCCTGCTCTGAGTCCAAAAGGAGCCAAAATGCCTCATAACCAACTGTACATGAAGGCTAATCTAACTGACACGGACCAAAACCTTAGGGTGTATGAATCCACCTGGTCAGGCTGCTGGCACAGATGATAATCTGCCTGAGACTCCTGCCTACCAAATGATTCTCAAATCACCCATGAAAATGTCAACAAAACCCTGCATGCAGAAGACAGTCACTTTCAAACTTAACTCATTTTGCTACAGCAATTCTTAAGTTATTGTTTACCAACACAATGTAGGTCGCTTGTTTGGCAGCCCCCATGTCTCACTGGAGCATCAATAATGCAAAAAAGCTTTGTGGTCTGCTGGAGAAAACAGCAACGAGGATGACTAAGACACTCCAAAGTCAGAAGATTTCCAGAGCTGTCTGTGTGGTAGCTGTATTTTGAAATATTGGCTCTCTAGATCTAACGCTTTGTGGCACACAGCTTACATCAAAGGGCATGTCTGTTGTGCTCAATACAGCCAGGGGTCCCTCACCCATGAGTTAAAATAGTGGGAGTAATTATTCAGAGTAAGTGTCATCTCAGTACACAGACAAATATTTTGAGAACTTATTATTCTGAAAATATGACTGTCTCTTTTTTATACAAATAAGTTTATGCTCCAGGAAAGGGATGTCAGTCACATATACTTACTTACACATAGACTTACTCAGAATATACATATTCATATTTTAGGCATCCCTGGGATTTTACAAGGACAGAGCTCATTGATATAAATGGTATCACCAACTCCCACAAATCTACCTTGTGGCTTGAACAAAACAACTACTGCTAACCCAGCAGCGACATTAGCACATCTTCTTGAAAACCATTTCTGAAAAACAAAGAACCTATACACGAGTCCACGCAGAAAACAAAATGTCATCTGCTGCTTTCTTTTCATTCAACAGTGCCCATTTTCCAAAGCTGCCTGATAATAACAGACAGGACAAAAGGGGTCATTCTCACCCGCTTTGGGCAAGGGATGCCGAATAGGAATTCTAAGCCCGGCAGCTCAGCACAGCCTGACTGCTAAGCCTTAAGCAACCGTGACAAGTGCTGGCCGCGGGGATATTTTACTTCACACAGTCATCTTTTTCTTGTGGACATCACAGTAACTTACAGTGTTTTAAACGGCCCTGGCACGGCTCAACATAAGATAATGCATAATAGATGGAATAAATCTCCTACTGGAGATCATTTGGAAGACGACTATTCAATTGCAGGCGAAGTTTCTCCTGCTGCAGCCCCAGCTTCGGCCAGCCTTGGACTATTGTTCCAGCAGAGCAACAGATGGAAAGAAAGCCTGAAGGAACACATTTTCAAGAGTGCAGCTCCCATGTAGAGACTCGCTTTTGTGGAGGGATTTTTCTGAAGGGCTCAGCGCATAGGAGGACCTGTTCTTCCTAAAAGAAGTCAAGCTGTTGTTTATAATCTGTCCTTAAGCTTTCTGATTGTATCCTTTTTCAATACAATTTGAAAACAGACGACAAGGCCACAGATGGACAACTTTTGTTTACTATACAGCTCATTAACAATAATCACGATAGAGAAACACTTCCTAAAAAGTTTTCAGCTGAATAACTAATAAAGCACATGGACACTCGCATGCCTGGCAAGGGAACAAGGGTTACTGAGCAGGTTGCAAAGAAAGAAAATTAACATAAAGCAGATTTCTTTATCATTTTCCTTTGATTTTCTAGACTAAACCCGAATGTGAGAATTGCTGAAACAAGTTAAGAACAACAAAAGACAAGTTTCAAAATATCATCATGACTAAATTAAACCACAGCACACACTCTAAAACACATTGGTCCAGAATACCCTGGTGCAGAAGCAGACAGGCATAATAAAGTTGCCAATAATGATGTGAAAAACCAAAAATGCTCACTAGTATTTTGTGTCTCATTCGCAAAGCAGCAGAACGGTACTTTCAGACAACACTGAAATAGTTCTTATCCTAATGCTCATGCTAATGATGCATATTTTCAAATATGCAATACTAGGTAACATGCACTAATGCATTTTGGTAAAAATTGGCCAGGCATCTTTCTGCATCCTGGATGTAACTGCTCAACACATTTCAGAACTTCAGGCAGGTTACAGAGGGCAAAAAATCAAGCTATTTAGAAATTAGAAAAGTGAGAGAAGTACAACACAAAGAAGCATCGTCTGGTGAGCACTTGATGCCAAGTAAAGTTAAAGAAAGGCAGATAAACAGATAATAAAAGTAAATAATTAAAAGAACATTCATTACTAAAGTCAGAATCATGCTGCTGTTTTCTTTTATGAGCCTATAGGCTTGGTCAATAATGGTGTCTTATCCAAGGATTGATAAAGCAGTCCTGAGACTTCCCACCATATCCTTCCAAAGCAGAACCAGGACAATGGAAGCTCCAGCTCTTGCAGACAAGGGTCTCACTGAAGCACTGCAAGTACCTGCCTCTCTGTAGAGAAAGAGCCTGAGCCATCTCTGTGTTCCCTTAGGTACCCAGACCCCTCAAGCAAGGAGGGACAAAACCAGAATGCTCTCTTTCTGGTCATTCTCCACAGCTTTGGTGGGATGAAGGACAGAACATTGTGCCTTGCTGTTTAGTCTATGAATTAGTAAAAGAACAATGAAGCAAGCATAATGGGTTTGGTGTATGCCAGCCTTGATTATGCCCCTAATTCTCTTTCTTCTTTCGTATGTTTGGTAGGACTTGATTTCAAATTGATAATAGGAGAGAAACACTGACTTTTTGCTCTGCTTCACTCTTCTGGAGCACCTTTGGTTTCCCCTGTGCCCAGTCCTTGCAATCTCTGCCCAGTGTCATCCCTCTCTGCCCTTTTTTATCCATCAATCTCTGCCCTCTTCATCCCTTGTCAATCCATTTCCCCAGTTTTCTGGCAAGTATCAGACACTTTCTTGCTCCACCTCCAGAATCTGCCTTTATCCTCTAAACTGACAATTAGACCTCCTTGCTATCTTCAGCCCTCTTCTCTCCCCGATTCCTCATCATGTTCCTCTTACCCTCCAGACCTCTATTCTAGGCTGCTCTTTTTCTGCTTTAACTCTAAAGATTACTATTGTTGGTCAAATGATGCTTTTGAAAGAGACCACAGGCTGTAACTGAAGGAGAAACAGGAAGCTGCAATGAAAAAGTGGGAAAATGCTGAAGGGAGGGTGAGGGAAAAAAAAGGATGAAATTAAGCAGAGGTAACAATCAGTAAGTTAGCAAAGCAAGAGAAAGGGAAGAGGTTGAAGCTGATCACAAATGATAACCAGTTATAACTGCTGACCACCAAAAATAAACAAGGATGTTTAACAATTTTCAACAAAAGATAAAATTCATGGTAAATCTGAAATAAATACAAAATCCTTCTGGAGAAAGGAAGCTGTATCAGGAAAAAATTAGGACAGAGAGTTTGGACTTAATAAATTCTGCCAGAAACCAGACATTATTCTTTGATCTATTTCCTTTAAGGTTACTACCCAAGCAAATGGAATTACTTTCAGGAATAGGCCCTAACTTTATGTTTTAACCATACAAAAATTAAACTCTAAGAAAAAAATCCATTCTTTAAGACTAATAATTGTTACTCCAAAGATAACTAATTCTTGGGCAAGTACTGTGTCGCATGCCTGTAAAGTGATGTCTACACGCAGCATAACTCAGTAATAAAATGTGTGACATTACAAGAATACAAATATGACAACTGTAATGAAATCAACCTGCCAACAATGTCCCTTTGTGAGACATTCTTCACAAAATGTCCTGAGCAGCTTCACAATCAGAGCCAACCGGGCTGAAATAAACAGGGAGTGAAAAGAACTAGGTAGAGAGCATCTCATCTGTCACATACTCAACAGATTTGTGAGCAAACACACACAAAAAGACAGCCTCGCAAATAGAGAATTGATGCTACTGGAAATAACCAATGTGGTAA
Source organism: Thinocorus orbignyianus (assembly GCA_013400375.1). Classification (NCBI taxonomy): domain Eukaryota; kingdom Metazoa; phylum Chordata; class Aves; order Ciconiiformes; family Thinocoridae; genus Thinocorus; species Thinocorus orbignyianus. The sequence continues at coordinate 605,000 of VXBW01000095.1, forward strand.
GAGTTCTTACAACTAATAAGTAAGAGTGACAAATGCAAACAGCAACCTTTCTGGAGAAGTGATTGGTTTCCTCAACATTAAAATGGTGAAAAATGACAAACACACACATGAATGTACCACTGCAGCTTCTTGTTAGATGTATGTGATTAATTTCTGAAACAGCACTGAAAGCATGAGTAGTTGGTGGCTCACTTCCAGAAGTTGGGCAGTCACACCTCTAAATCATAGAACCATAGAGTCACAGAGTGGTTTGGGTTGGAAGGGACCTTTGAAGATCTCCTAGCCCAACCCTCCTGTCCATAGGCAGGTGCATCTTTCACTAGATCAGGTTGCTCAAAGCCTTGTCCAACCTGACCTTGAGCACTTCCAACAATGAGGCATCCACAACTTCTGAGAAACTTGTTTACCAACCTTGTCATTAAAAAATTATTCCTTATGTCCAATCTAAACCTACCCTCTCTTTCAGTTTAAAACTGAAAGTTTTAAAGTTGTCCTGTCACTACAGGCCTTGGTAGAGTCAAAGCAGCAGAACCTGCAACTGCATGGTGCCTCCTCCCAAAGACGGGCAGCCTGACTGTTCCACATCTACCTTATAAAAGTTTAATTTGGTGTTACCTAATAGCAAACAGAATACCATTTTGTCCAGCAGCATCTCCTGCCGTCTATGTTTGACATATTTAACACATTGTGCTCCTCAGGAGGAGACCATTTTTCCTGTGCTACTGCCTCCTGACCACATCCAAAAGCAAAACAGGTACAAGAACCTAGACTGCAGCGCAACTCTAGTTTTTATCTGCCTGTGAACAGAAAAAGCCTCAAATAGATAATGTAGCAAGGTAAGATGTTTGCATCAAAAAATCTATGGCCTCTAATCCCAGAGGCTCCATGTAAAACTCTGAAGGGCAACCTTCTTTTTTTGCCTGGTACCTGCCCAGACCCACCCCCAACCTACAGAAAACCTCTAGCAAACTGCAAATGATGCTCCAGTCTAAAATTCTGCCTGACATACCTGTCACACCACATCTAAAGAGCTTATGAAAAGCCAAAGAAGGGCCGGTTACCAAGGCAGTGAGCAGATTCCAGCAGCAGTCAAGCAGGATTTGTGCTCAGGGGCAGATGGCTTTAAATGTGCAGGGTCTCCACTGCTGCAAGATGTGGCCCTAGGAGGGAAGATGGGGCTGAGCCTGGCTCCCCACTGCCTTCCCTCCCCCACATCTTGCTGTTCACAGAGGTCATTTTTTAACCTTGGCAGAGCTGTGGGTAAAACAAACCTCTCACCATATCACAGAGATGGTTCTACAGGAAGCAAAATAGAGAAGGACATTGAGTAAGACATTGTCAGAGCTAAATGATATCGCTACTGCAGACACAGCCCCATGCTCCGGCTGCTGCCTCTCCTGAAGATCACAAGATCAAAACCTCTTCCATAAAAAGAAAATGCAGCTTTCCTGCCTAGAGGTTTCTTGAGTTGTTTTTTTTGGTTTTTTTTTGTTGTTTTTTTTTGTAACAGAGGTAAGATAAAATTGCTCTGAGTGAAATATTCCACAGGTCGCAGATAAGCCTAGAGTATGAAGCAATTCCTTTTCTGATGTTGTAGATGTTGCTGGAGGTCAGACTGTAGGAACAGTCACACCTGGGAGCACCAGAGACACAGAAGTCTCCTTCCCAAGCAAGGCTCTTAGGCTCTCCAGTGGCAGCTGCCAAGGGGCTTCCTTCTGCTGCAAGCTGAAAAACAGCTGATATAGTTCTGCATTTTTTTAATTGGATTACTATTCATGCTTTTATCACTCACTCGTCTGACTTCTCGGCACGCAAGCTTTTGCAATATAAGTAATTTCAGGGGCTGGGCACTGAGCTCGGCACACACAGTGGCTGGTTGTCATGCTGGATGGATGGGTTCAGCCAGGGAAGCACTGTGAGACCTCTGTGGGGCTCAGTGAGGCCAGGCGCTGAACTGCAGAAACCTGGTAAACACAGGCCATCCACCAACACCTGACTAAAGAAGAAGAAATAAGTAGTCTTTACAAGTGTTCCGGCTCATGCCTGAGATCCAGCTCAGCGCTGGTGTTATTTAACAGCCATGATAATATCCTAAATTCACAACCAAAATCATTCCCCTCCTATTGGCAAAAAATCTCTGTGAGCTCAGCTCAGCCAGAGCGACACTTGCTATTCCCACAGGGCTCTTCAGCAAGGGCAGATGGATGATCTCAGCAAGGCCTCCAACTAGCATCTCATATCCCCAGACAGTTACTACATGACATGAGCGACACGAGCCTGCAGATCCACCCAACTGATTCATTGCAGACCCTGCTCCTTGCTCCCACTTATCTACCTGATGATCTGCTCCTGCCAGCCACCCCCTCCCCGCAGCCAGGCTGCCTGGATTAGAAACGCTGAAGGTTCACGTGCCACAAGGGATGCAGCAGGGAAAATGGATCAGGGAGCACACACTACGGGTAGAAATGCTGGTAAACATCACAGGTTCTCAAAACCCAGACAACATGAGACTTCAGGCCTCTGTAGGGACAAAAAGTGAGAAGCAGATAGTGCTCTATGAGCCCAAGGAGACCTCTTTTCAGCATTAGCTGCTGTTGACTCATGGTGTGAGCCTGGGCAATTAATTTGATCCTTTGGGCCATTCACAAGCCCTAAATGGATTCAACGCATATTAAAGCTACAGTATTTTACATCAGTGGAGAACCTGGTGAAATTAAGCCATCTAGTAAGCTGGAGAGATATGAGAAATTTACTGAGGTTTGGTAAAGGGGATCTTTTGTTGAATATGCAGAGGGAGCGGAAATTAGATCAGTAATCTGTGTTAGTGGGAGGGAACAGCAGAAAAGTGACGAAATGATGCTGATGACAGCAGGGGAGCAGCAACTACAAATAACTGCACAATGTTTTAAGCTTCTACACCCCAGCATTACAGTGGCTGCAGCAATGTTTAAGGAAAGAATGATGATTTCAAAAAGAAAACACACACCCTGGACATTTCAGGGTCTGGATCCATGAGGAGAAATGCTGCAACAGACCTTTCATATGCCACACGGCTAGGATAGACAACCAACACCACAAGATCAGTGTGGTTGCAAACATACCGTACATCAAACACAGCCAAAATGCCAGGTGCTGATTGATGGGGCTGCCTTGTGCCCTCACTAAGCCCCCCTGTGCTGCCCACCCAGCTCCTGGTCTCACCCCTGTCTCTGTTCATCTTCCTTTGCAACCCCAAGGGCGGACACCAGTGCCTGCCTGTGGTCTCTCCAAGGAAGGGAAGCGGTTTGAGGCTGCCCACCTTCCCACAGCTGGCAGAATTCTACAGCAGAGGTGCCATGAGCACAGGAGGTAGCACAACACCCCTGCCCTGCTGACCAAGAGGGCTGGGGCAGGATGGTATCCATACTGTACAACACATGGACATGGTCCTCACTTGCTCTATGTGGCGACCTGGAGTCATTATATATTCTGCATCCAGTTTTCAGTTCAGAGTGATTGAAACAACGTGAGGGTTGTGCCAGAGCTCTGCAAAGTCACAGTCTGAAGCAGAGGGTACTTATGATGGTCTCTAGGCACAGAACAAAGGCATGTGGTTGTGTCTGAAGGAGCAAAGTTTGATAAGATACTGCCACAGTACTGTGTACAGAGACAAACTTAATGTCTTTTCCATGTCACCTTCTGGAAACGGTCCGTGCAAGGGGTCCTGGGCGCCAGCCCCTCTCAGGAAGAACAGATAAGCAGGAAGCAGAAAATAAAAGATGGTCCTTTGTCATGTTGTCCATTTGTCTGTAGGGTTTAGGGATACCGTGGCATCTTTCATAATATCCATCCGCAGCATCCATCCTGTAGTGCACAACAGCACCAGGATGGTTCCCTTCCAGTGAGCAATGGTGCTGTGCTGCCGACAGCTGGCAAACGACTGGCAGACTGAGCAAGTTCCTCCACGAGAGTCAGGGATACAACAGGCTGGGTTACATCTCCCACCACCTTCCAAGGGCAACTAAAACAATGCTTATTACCAACAGACTGCAATGTTTGAATAGCCCACACACACCTCACAACCTGTCAGATTTCACTCTCTCTCCACATCTATGTGGCAGAGCATGCCAGCACTCTTCTTTTACAAACTGGCAATGAAACATAGTCCTGAAAAACAGAAGTGAGCTGCCTGCAGCCTAAACAGGATGTCTTTGAAATGAAGAACTGAAACTAATTCTCCTGAGCTCTTGGCAGCACCATTGAACAAATGCAAACAACTCCAGTGAGGTCAGGGTTTGCTGTTACAGCCCCCGAGGGAGGAAGTGAGGGTTAGCCCCCAGGAGCCTCTTAAGAATACATTTGCTTTTTTACACATTACAGGAACAGTTGGGGCCGTGGCTCTGTCACTCATAGCCAAGATGAGAAAGATGGATGACTTGGGAGCAAGTTTCCAGGACGAGACTGTTATACACAGCTACAGCTTACGCTGGCAAATAAGCCATCATGCAGATGAAAAATAGATGTCTTTAGCAAACGGGTCTAGAGAATGTTGTAAGGTGGTTTTGAGGGCATGACACCTTGTTTTGTGTTTAATGATGCCTTCAAGAACGCCTTGGATGCCTTTGCAGACAAAGAGCAATAAAGTGAGGCAGAGAGGAGCTTGGAAATCTTCCATCCAAGCCACTCTGACCAGTTTGTGTATCGTGCCAAATAAGTAGCAGTTATTACAGAAAACCATGGTTCAGAGAGCAGACCTCAGAGAACAGCCTACAGCCGCAAAAACCCAAGTCAAGGCCTTACCCTAGCCAAGTGACACACCACAGCTCACACTGCTGATCTCAGTTACACTCCAAAACAGGCTGGCTGCACCCATCCAGTCCTGGACCAGCTCCTGAGCTCTACCCACCGTCACCCAAAGAGTCACAGCAGCCACCTACATACCTGCTGTAAAGTGTCCTTGGTGTCTCATGCTCACAGAGCATCCTTAAATGCCAGACGTACACCGCCTGTACCAAGAAAATCCTCGTTAGAGAACCCCAGTGGCTCCAGTTCTGACCCCTAACCGTGCACCTCCAGGCTGTCCTGTTGGCAACAACATCTGTATGAACAAATAAATGCAGTCAGGTCCTGGGCTGAGATAACGGCACACAATATCTGTCTTGTGAGTTTTCAGCATGCTTCCTGGCATGAATTCGTCCCAAGCTAATTACTGCTTTCCCAAATGATGCCTGGACATAGTTTAAGGATCAGTACAAGCCCAGGGCCCTTCCTGTTTTGGACGTGGTCAGTTTGTTCTGGGAAGCAGAAGGATTTAGCTGTTGGACAGGAGCTACTCCATCCCAATTGGCACAGAGCAAGGTTCCAGTTCCTCTCTGCTTTTATTTACTAGTTTAGTCACAGTCAAATCACCCTACCACAGCCATGCATTTCACTGTGATGATGAATTGTGCTACTACGTATGATCTAGACATGACTGGGCATCTCAGGCAACATGGAAAGAACAGTTTTGAGTCTTATCTAAAATTCATAGAAGGTAATAGAAAGTGTTTCGTCCACTTTAAGGACAATTGCCGTTAACGACAATCTGAATGCCACGTTCCTGTGCAAAGGGAAACTTTTCCCAGGCAGATCTATGAAATCAGTTTTATTCCTTTTACCTAAGGGATAATGATAAGATCTAACCCTTCAGTACTATACCCAACATGAGACCTGAGAAATTAATGCACAGAATGAAGAGCTACCAAGTCTCAGATGTGCCAGCCCTTAAGGACACTCTCCTTTCACTGGCACTTCAGATGATTCCGGATCTGGCCAACTGCTGCAAGGGGTAGCAGCAAAAGGAAGTGATCCCCAGGTGTGTTAATTAGTACCAGCCCAAAGTTACAATGTCTAATTCACGCATTTTTGGCAAGGTTTTACAGATTGCTTCCCAAAATGGTTTTCCAAGAGCCAATTCTTTGATCTTTTGAAACCAAGACAGAAACTTCTGCAGCAGGTCCACAGGGAAAAGGGAACAATGGTTTTATTAAGTCTGCTGAGTTAGGAACTTGACAGCATCAGATGAAAGGCAAAGCAAGTCTCCCATCTCAATTTAAACCAAGCACACATTCAGCCCACAGACAGCTTCCTCTACAGCAAACAATTCTGTTATACTTGGTGAAGAGAAAAACAACAGGGCAGCTCTGAATCCATCCCTCATTAGCAGTCTGCCTCATCTACAAGCAATTCCCCGGGCCTGCTGATTAAAGATTTCCCGTGCCTCGGTGAAAGGAGCAGGCTAATCAATGAGGTAATGCTTTTTTATTCTAATTAAGGACTTGAGTCATCCTATTATTGTAAAGTCCATGAAACAAAACATGTTTAAATCTGCCCAATTACATCATGTTCAATCCTCTTCCAAAGCAGAAGTGAAAAAAGAGGACACTTTTGATGCTGTGTAGTTGTAAATTTATCCTGTACCCCTTCTAAAGGATCTCCTGCCTCCTACGAATCTGTCTCAGTTAAGTAAGGACTTGCTTAATATGCCTGCAGAATGGCTCACGGCAGCTTCTGCACACCCTCGTCACTGTTTAGTTCTGCACTGCTACAAATGACCACATATTCCTGTTAAAGAGGATGGGAAAATAAAAATCTAAGAGTTCACTCAGAGGACTATGGGAATTATTTGAAAGCTGGTGCCAGCTAGTGGCAATGGCATTTCATTCCAGGTCCCTGACATTACTTGGCTCTACAATTCTTCTAAAAACAGAAAAGTGCATGGTAAGTTTTATTGCTTTAATACACTGTAAACAATGAACCAGGTCCATCAAAAAACTTGCGACAACTTTCTTAAAAGCAGATATATCTACTTCAGCGAGCAGGCCAAAGTCCAAGCTGGGTATTTACATTCACATCAGTGCAATTCCCCCTACATTTCCAGTGGAATTACACATTCTTCACTTACTGCCTGGTACTGCAATGAGGTTGCACAAAGCTATTAAGTCCTTGCTGCATTTTACCCCAGGTGCAGTTACAGTTATGTTCTGCTTGAAAACACTGTGGGATGGCATACACAGCTATAACACTACACAGATTGTGGAGTTATTCGCAGTCCTTGGGGTTTAGGATGATGGTATAAACACAGATTTACTATTTATAAAACCCATTAAAGTATATTCAGTGTTCTAATCAGAAAGAAAATGAAGCACACTAAAATAATTACTTAAACTCCCTCCCAAAGGATCCTCACATTCCAGCTGTGTGTGTACTGGAATCACTCAAGCCAGACATGACAGCAACTCATTGCTGAACTTTAACCAAGGCAATTGCCTCAACATGCAACATAAAACCTAGGGAAATAATGACTCCTTAATCTTAAGGGGCCAAAAATCCAACACTACACCAGGAAATATGAATGCAGATAAGGACAATGCTGGCACCAGGGAGGACTCTCACAAGTTTTCCTTAGGTCAGGGAAATGACTATTTCCAGAATAAAAGAAATCACAGAGCAGCAAACTTTAGATCTGTAAGTTACGCATCCAACTCGCCTCCAAACCTCTGACAGCCTGAGTGCCCTAGCTGTGATTGCAAGGTACAGTTCTTTCAGCTTGCCAGAAGCAGACGTACCAGGAGGGTTTTTGCATTCACCTGCTGAGTATGTTCTCCTGAAGGAGCGCTTAAGTTTATAACACATGCCAACTACAAACCCAGGAGTATCAGAAAGCTTCACTTCTCCTGAGTGTGCTTACTTTCAGTTTGCACTATCACGGAAGAGCAATGAGAGAAGAAGCTGAGTCCTCCAGACACGCAACTCAAATTTCTTTGGTTGGAAAGTACAGCTAGAAAAGGTTCTCAGTTCCACCACTTGGAGCCACCCAGGCCTTGGCAGAGTTCTCCCAAGGAAAACAACTTCCAAGAGCAATCACTCAGAAGACACAATGCAGAACGGTGAGATTCAATAGCTAAACATGACTTCATTTTCCAATGTTTTCTTTCAATCACCCTCAGCTTTCCATCTGGTGGAGAACAGCAAGATTTGCAGTAAAGAAACACAGGAACCAGTGCTCAGGAGATGGGACTGGAGGCAGAATAGAAAGCAAAGACAATTGCATGGAAAAACAACACTCATAACATGCCTCTAAACATAAAAAAAGTTCAGGACAGACAAACTGGAAAGACTGAATTCCTACAAGCAGAGCATCCCTGCCATCCTGCTTTATTCCCTAGCCACTCAGTTAAAACATCTCCTATGAGGGGCTACAAGGCTGACACTAAAAAGGGTTGAGAGTGGACAGTGAAAGATTTACCCTTTAACTGGATGAGTAACACACACTTTTTCTTTTTCGTCTCTTTAACGGGGAAGAGCACTACACCAGACAATACCCTTCATTTTCAGAAAAAATTCACCTGTCAGAAATGTTTCAGTAGAATACCAACAGGGTTGTTTACTGGGATTTTGCAAACTGCCAATCTGACAGCAGCTGGACTGGAATTGCGACAAATACTTGTGTCACTTGGCAAAGTGACGGTCGGGCATGCCTTGCAACCTAGGCTTGTGACTCAACCACTGACAGAAAATAAAGATCTGCCTGTTTAAATCTCTGAAGGCTTCACAGCTGTGAGCAGGGATACACACGCTGCTAGGAAAACAAGGCTCGCTCTTTCTTTCCTTGTTTATTGTTTTAACTATCTGAATTTCATTAAAGAAAAAATAACCTGTATCTTCTCTCTTCTGTGGTGTTCTGACACCTTCACTCCCTCACAGCTTGTTGAAGACAAGTGTTTCTACTGCTGTCTATGAATCTTGCTGGATTCAGAGGGGAAGTCACGCATGTACCCAGCCAGACTAAAAGGCAGTTGTGAATTTATGAGTGGCTGAGGAGTAGCAGGAGTAGAGGCCTGAGGAGCAGCATCCCGAGGAGCAGCAGGAGCACAACCCTGCAACCAAGGACCAGAAGGCACGGCAGCTGACCACATTTTCGTCAAGTTTGCTCCAGACCAACTGTCCAGCCAACAGCAGTTATTCCATGACACTACTCCAACCTGCAGAAATTCCCTGCCTTGGAGGTGAAAATCCACCGGCCAGCATCCTGCCCTTACCTATTACAGCTCTGGGCACTCCATCAATAAAAACATTTGGAAAGATGCTAAATGCAGGATTCCTCTTAAGCTGATTTCTGCCTCCTTGTTAGCCACTCTCTGCAGCCCAAGGTTTCTGGCAGAGGAAGCAAGATCAAACATTGCCACTGATTTCTCCCCCAAAGACAAAAGGCTGAGGCTATCCTAGGGTCTTCTGCCACAACAGGTAAAAAAAAAAACAGGAAAGGAAGGGGAGCTCTGGGATGAACAGCTCAGGAGTCAAATTCCAGCCTGGTTGCCATAAGGGGGCTGGGAGACATGAAGGTTTAGGATGCAATCCAGAAACAACTGCTGGCTTGTGTGCCAACCTACCTCCTCCTGCAGCCAGCCTGGCTCTGCAGGGCTCTGGCAAGGCCAAGGCTGGCTGCCTTGCTGCTCCTTCTCTGCCAATCTGTTGCTCAAAGCCATCCCCTAGTTCATCCACAGCCAGAAAAGGTCCCAAGTCCTCTAATAATCTCCTTACCAACTAAAGCCAGCAACAGCAAACCTCTGGCTCCAGGAGTGGTCAAGTTTGACCCCAGGAGCAACTAGCTACAGGGCTTTTAAAAATTTTTGGCAGAGGGCCCCCAAAAGGTCAGCCCTCAGCAGCCCTATCCCTTCCTAACTATTGTCAGGAGTTAGCTGCATCTGCATTTAAACATAACAGATGCAAAGCTCCCACCTACCCATGTGCCTTTATTCCTCTGGGAAGGCACAAATCTGGATGAGGAGAAGCCACGAGGGGAAATCCGCTGAAACAATAGCAAAGGTAGAGAGTGGAGACAGAAATTCTCCAGGACCCAGGAGGAGACAGAAGAGCTCTTGCCTGGGGAATACCCACCTCTGTGCAGCTTGCCAGGAAAGACCCAGGGCTGAGGGAAGATATGCTGTCACTGAAAGATTTAGGGAAGCAAAGGAAAAAGTACGGAAGGGAGGGAACCTGCAAGGGCTGCAGAGAGTTCATGGAGGCAGGAAAGGAAAGCACAGGAAAAGGTGGGTTCTCCCAAGCTGGTGAGCCAGTATTACCTCAGAAGTTAATTGCAGCTGAAGACACGCGGGCACAGAGCTGCTGCAATGCTTTAACCCCTGAAGCAGTCACGCTCCTTTTGCAAAATTGTTGCTGCTTTGTTCAGAGGAGCTGGTTCTGAGCCATTTTAATCAGCTGCTATCTCAGGTTTATCGGAGTAAACTGAATAGAAGTACTAAATTCAGTTGTTTTAACTACAAAGTGAGAGGAGAAAGACACTAAAGCTCCTGGCTTCAGCCTACAAACAGTAAAACAACATAGTTCATCCAGAAAGGGAGAATACAAAACGCTATTCAGTTACTGCAGTGTAAATTTTTTAAATTGTTTTAAGTTTCAGAGCCAGAAATGTCTAACTTGATCCTGCTTGGATCAGGTAAGTAAAAAAATCCACAACCGGTTGCCTGAATTCCCTACAGAAAGAAAAAACCTAAGGAGCCCTGAAGGCACTACAGTTGGAGAAAACCCTGCAGTTGAGACTAGCCACACAGTAACATTTTGTAATTTATCAGGAAAATCTTTTCAAAGACAGCAGGGTTAAAAGGTACTGCACCTCTAAAAACCCAGGTATATTGTCAAAGCACCACGGCAGCCTACTGAGAATTTAAACACGTGATTCTGCAAATGTTGAGATGGATGGATTTAGAGAAGAGGGATAAAGAGTGGTATTGTGCTCACTTTAAAGAGACAAAGATAACTAGTGTACCTCACACTGCCCCTACAATATGAAGTAAAATACATATCTCATTTCCCACTTAAAAAGGAATTAAAACATATTAACAAGGAGATATTTGAATGATGATGGGTTACCAGAAAGAAAAAAAAAGACGAAAAAAGATGCTAACTTTAAAAAAAACCCAACAGTTTGGCTTTGAAAGCCCTGCAACTTAAAAGTCACTGTACATTTACACTGCCAAGAAAAATTAAATACAGCTAGAAATTCACCAGTGCTACAAAAGTGAATATACTCATCCATTCCCTGCTACACAGCTGATGTCAAAGGACCATCTGACTGAGTATTAGGAGTGCTTGCTCTGTACAGGACCTGTCCAAAGATTAAAAGTCTTCTACAAATGTCCAAGAGAACCTGCAGAATAACTGCTGACAACACACTGAAGTAACAATATCCCAAACCACCACGAAGGGCAGTGGGAAAAGAGGAGAAGATTTATCCCTCAAAAACATATTTCAAATGAATTTCAACAATGCATTCCACAAATGTAACCTCATTCTGAGTACCCCTTATTTTAGGAAGAACTAGGCCTGAGAATAAAAAAGGAAAATAAAAGGAGGATGGGTATTAAAAGCTGAAAATTGCATTGGAAATATGTATTATGGTTTTTGAAATGTCCCTGATTGGGACAAGAAAACAGTCTTTATGTTGTTATGAATCCCAGACACGGCCAAGATCACCCTGCTAACACAGAAAGTAAGCTTTGGGGCGTAAGAATCATATAACACAAAGTTTGTGGAACATCTTTATACCCACAAAAGCTGAAGAGCAGAACTGGCAAGTGAGCTGCCCAGCAGACATCAAAGAACATCTCAGACACAGCCTTGAATGTCAGGAAGAGAATCAGCACAACTGGGATGTCTGCTCCAGGCGAAAGGAACCAGACCATTATGAGCTTCCACCTGGCTGATCACCCACAATACAAAACCAGAAAAAAGACCCTAGTTTAGCATTTTACCCCTAAGGCCAGTACATTTAACTGGATATCTGGTGGTTCAGCAGCACAGCAGCAGTGCTGGGCCAAATCCAAGTCACAGCCACCTGGCCCAGGAGGAAAAGTTGTTACCAAATGAAGCGTGCTGACAACATATGGAGGCCTGTGCTACTGGAGCAGCTTCATCCTCATCCAGAAAGGAAAAAAAACCTGTAGGATTATGCCAAACACATGATTCAATTTAGGTTAGAGCTCTGCTGCTCAAAGCACCCTGGCCACCAATACTGCTTGGAATGGGCTGGCTTGTTTCAGTGCTGACTTTACATCTTTTCAAAGGTTGTTCACCTGCCAAAGCACTGTGGATTTTTATTTTTTTCAACCTGAATTTATTATGCATTAGGGAGCAGTTTACTACTAAATATATTTATCCAGTCAGCATCACCTTTTTTATTCATCCCCATACCAAAATAACTTCAAGCACAACTGAAGTCCTAAAACAGAAGCCTGTAAACTCTCTTTTAGGCATGTAAGCACCTAATATTTTGTCAGACACCCTAAAATGGTCACCCAAGAAATACCAACCCACTGACAGCTAAGCTCCAGCCTTTGGCCTCTTACCTAAATACCTATTACTAGATGGCATAAAGCTGGGATATGATGCTTATGTCTGAATCTCCATTGATGTGAACGAAAAATATCTTCCACGGAAGCAAAGGTGAGTGACAGGAAATTAGAGAGAATATAAAATCAAATTCAGGATTCTCATTTTCACTTTGAGGTTTCTGCCTCACCACTGTGCAGGTGAGATTTATAAAAATAACAAATCATAGAATCATAGAATCATAGAATGGTTAGAGTTGGAAGGGACATTAAAGATCATCAAGCTCCAACCCCCCTGCCATGGGCAGGGACACCTCTCCCTAGAGCAGGTTGCTCAAAGCCCCATCCAGCCTGGCCTTAAACACTTCCAGGGATGGGGCATCAACAACTCCTCTTCTTAATTTTGTTTGGGGAATAAAAATTTTTATTTTTTTTTATAAATAGCCAACCAGTGGTTCAGAGTGAAAAACATGTGACTGCATAACATGTCACACTGCAGCCCTGTACCAGGAAAGACCATGCTTCTGATATAAACAAAGTTATTCTGAATCAGTAAGAATTCTGTTCTCAAAAGGAATGGAAGCAATAAACTAAATGAGGATTAAATACTAGGTCTTGTCATCCTTCAATACATTAAAAGACCAAAATAGTCAAGACTTTCAAATGCTATGTCAAACTGTGCAGAACAGAAAAGCAAACTTCTTGCTTGTTTTGGCACAGCAAGTTCTTTACAGTTTATACTTGTTTTAAGTTGGAAAATACAACATTGCATTTGCTAACCCAATAGATCATTTTCCTATCCAAAAAAGGACAGCTTCTTTCGTAAACTTACCAACGAAGGGCCATTTTGTGGCAAGTACTGCTTTATCTAACTTCTCCTTGTAAATAGTTATTTAACTTTTTTTAAACTCTTCTTCAACAGAAGAATAATTCTGATGCTGAGTAATTAAGCATGTGCTTTGTCAAAAGAATAATATTTAAATTTTTTTGGTTATATGTAAAGGATATTTCAAGTAAAAAGAATAGTATCTGGACATCAACAATTACATAGGATTATAATACCAGGAGCAAAGTCCAAACAGTTCTTCAAGTATTAGTCATTGTAGCTGACCCATCTTAGTGTGGGAGACTCCGGCTTAGAGTCTGGAGTGAACGATCCCCTTGGAAATGATTCAGAGAGGGCTCCGGCTTGTTACTATCAGTTAGTGCCTATTGCCATGAAGAAGCATTTTTCCAAGGCAAGGAACAAGAGTAGTGGCTGGTGACTGTGGGTGGCTGAAACAATTCAGTTGAGTCAGCCAGTGCTTACTGAAGATCAAGAACAGCTAAGCCTTTTCTGCTTGGGCATGTAAAGCCTGAGATGCCCTAAAAAAAGTAGTCACTACTCATTATTCCAGCCATTGAGAAACTAAATTTGCTTCCAGGCCTCAGCAGTCAGAAATATTTTTGGGAATTACGTAAGCAATTCCATCTTGAGGTGAAGAAAATAACTGTCTGAAAATTACTAGACAGGTAAGCAAGCCTGGATACTAGCTTTGATTCAGTTACTGTTTCTTAAGCTGTAATTGCTTATGCCTTAGCAGCATTTAGCTTGTGACACCTTCAGATAAGGGAAGAAGAAAAGCCTATTTGGGAACAATATGATTGAAATGTTGGCTCTTTTGGTCTTTACACTGCTATAACTTTACCTCCTTGTAGACACAAGTGAGCTCAGAAGCAGTATCAGACACTGTACACATCAGTGTACTCCAGAGCAGCACATCCAACATGCCCTGGTGGCTTTATGTTTTGTGGTGAGACCCCGTGGTGTCCAGTAAAGTGCCCTAATGTAGCTGAGACTACTGGTATTCACAGCTTTCTCAAACTCCAGATTTACTGAGGAAAGCACTGAAGAGGCACTACAAAGTATCCTCCCTCCACTGAGGCACCCCTCCTCCTCTGTGAAATTCAGCTGTAAGTGGCTAATGTCCTAAAATGTTGGGAGGAGGGGACAGTGACATAGAACAGCCTTTTTTGTTTACAAAACTAGGCTGAAAACTAAATAACAAAGGCACTACCAGCCATACCTGATTATACCAAGAGGATCTAAAACTTCTTCCTCTTCTTCCTCCTCTTCCTCTTCTTTTTTCTCCCCTTTTTTGGCATTTTCCACTGATGAAAGCTGTGAGATTAAGTCAGGTGTCTTCTCCTCTTTGAAAAAATCAAATGCCTCATTTTCTTCATCTTCTTTCTCTTTGTCATCAGGAATGTTTTTACCCTTGAAGTCAATGGCACTAGTAGATTTTGTTCCTGCAGAATACAGTAACAGATGCAAAACTGAGTACACAGGGTAACAACTATGCTTTATTTAATACCTTGCACCTGTTCCTGATGGTTTTGTTTGGGGAATAAAGGACATGAGAAACTTTTGTGAAACTCTTCCAACGTTCTTGACTGTCCCTTCTATCCACTGATTTGCCATTACATGTCTGATCTGTTTACTGATTTAAAGTAGTTAAGTAGAGAAAGACAGAGGAAATGAACTTTATCTGAGATATAGCAACGCATCTCCAATCTGCTTATTTATGTTCCTTCTATAGTCAATAGAAACAATAGAGTTTCCACAGGGTGATTCATCCTGTCCAAATAAAGTTGTCTGAGAAGGAGTTTCCCTCTGAAGTGCCTAATTCTCTCCACTGGCTACAAAGAGGTCATAAATACTCTGCTTAGATATAAGTAGCTAACTTTCACATAGCTAGCTGACACTAATTTAGAGCTAAAATTAGAGGATCGGACAGCATGAAAAAGTTTCCACAGAAGCTCTTCAATTTACCCTCAAAAATAAAGTCTGAAGTTCTAACTCCCTTTAGCATGCAAGATATGTCCAAAGGAGTAAATTCAGCAAACTGAAACATGCGCTTAGACCAAGTTTTCTCACCACACTTGTTATACGCAAAACCCAGGAGAATGAGGAGAGAACTATTCCCTGCTGTGGAGTCTCTGGATGTTCAGGAAAGCCATTTGAAATACGGAGACTAGCTAAAAACAGGCTAATGAAAACCATGATGGATAAAATTCATGGATTTCGTCCATTTGACTGTTAAAGTAACATGGCATGGGAGACTCATCTCACCTTGCTTTTCATGCTTGTGTCTGCCAGATCACCCAGGGCAGACTTCATTGCCTAAATGTGGGTGTCTACACTGAGCAAGTGGTCTTATGCTCCTTTGATAGGCAAGAGAGTGCTGGTCAAGATAGGCAGCAGATGTTAGGATGTTGCTTATCTTATCTGCAGCAGCATCTGTGTTTTATCATGTTGATTCTCCTTGAACACCCCTGAATGTATCGGCTGTGCCTCCAGCACCTGCAAGGCAAATGCACACAAGCAGCTTGAGGATATGTGGTGTATGTCCTGAATTCCACCTGGTTTGGTAGGGTGAGACTTAGATTATTCTATTTCATGAACAGGGCACATTACTTGCACCCAGTCTGTCCCTGGGGTAAAGACAGCCCAGGCTAATTCAGGTGTAGACATGTGCATTATGGTTAGGTTAATCAGCATGCAAATGTTAATGAACACAAATTCTGAATTCTCTGTGCAAGGGGTCTACTTTCACGAGAACACTGCCAGGGAGAAAAAAACCCAGATAATCCAAAACTGTATTAGCCAACAAAATTTTGCCAAATATTATGCAATTTTGCCCCTCTTGACTTCAGGAAGCTGCCAGTCTCACTGTCAGAACTTCTAATCTGGCCACACTTGACGCTTCTGCAAAATCAGCTGTTCACACATGGTGACTTGCTAACTCCTTGCAACTTCACTTCCCTAAAACTAATGCCCGCACAGCACCAGGCTGGAGCATTCCCTGCTCAGCAGCTCTCAGCTGAATTAAAAGCAGGGAGCCCATCTGTTCTGTTCATTCAGTGGCTCCCTGCTATGCCCAAGGAACACAAGAAAGGAACTATATGAATTGCTGCAAGAGGCAACAAGAGTTGGACATAAGGCTGAAGGAAAAGTTAAAATAATTTAAAAAAATAAGAGACCAGGCCAGAGGATGGGTTTAACTAGTAAAGAACCTGCCTTTTATTCAAATCTTTCTCAGGATCAATAATCTGCTTTAGGACCCTATTCAGCAAGGCCTAGCAAGTTTATGAGGAATGAAAACCAAACAAAACATGGAACAGTTGCTCAATAAGGGAGACATGCACTGTCCTTCTAGGGTTCACCTCTCCACTGAGAATATATGATTATTTAGTCTTCTCAACTTGTGTGCTCTGAATCACAGCTTAGGTACATGCCAATCAGACAGTGGGACAGATTCTTTCAAAGCAAGTACTGTGGTATCAGCTGTTCTGAATACTGAGGAGAAAACATGAGCAAACATGACTGTGCAACACTGTAGATGCACCAGAGAATATTTGCAGTGACAGTCTTTATTCTGGCACTCTCTAGTTTATGATTACCTGAGTCAAGAACTGAAATCATGCTTTTATCAAGCACATTGATGGGAGAGGGGACACTCACATCTTTTCGTTACCTAAAAATTCCAGTAACTCAGGACTCGTTGCTAGATCCTCATCTTTTGAGATGAATTTCATGATGTCATTGAACATAGCTCTTCGTTCACAGATGTCAGATTCCCCCACGAAGAGAACTTTCCTAGGCAAGAGTGGAAGAGAAACCTGTGGATATCGTGCTGACAGCTTCTGGTAGAGCTCCTCTATCTCACTGTACTTCTTGGAAACCTGCAACAAAACATACTGCCTGGGTAAGTTTCTTTACAGGGGAGACATGAGCAGCAAAATAACAGTTTAAGCGCAGTGAAACATTAACCCTGGAAAATGAAGTGGAAAAACATGTATTACCAAGGAGCTTTACATGTAGCCTAGTACAAGCCTATCTACCCAGTGAATCCCCAAGCATTGCTGCTGGTCTTCTTATTCTGTTATTAAAATCCGCTCCCTAATGGAGTTGAAGTTCATTGCCAGATACCCAGCATCCACTTGTCTGACTCATCAACTAATGAAATACTGGGAAGGCACCGCTCCAGAATTTTTTCTCTGACAGCAAAAATCCGTGCCCACTAAAAATGAGCCATACAATGCTCAGTCCTCAGAGACATGAGGGAAGAGAAGCCCAGCCAGGTAGGCATCTGATGGAGAAATCAGTCTGCATCTATTCACCATTGAGCTAGAAGACCCATTTCTCAGCCCCGGTGGGCTTCAGTGCCCTTCTGGCTGTTAAGGCCCAAAAAACTGGCAGGTTTGCTGCCCTGCAGAGCACCTAAGGACAGAAACTGAAGGGCAAAGACCTCAGCTGACCCCTGACTATTCAGTTTATTCATGAGAAAATAAAAACCAACAACTTGGCCATGGCCTACAGGTTCTCATAGAGGGAGAAGATGCCAATACTGAACGGAGTCATTCCTTCTGCAGACAAAGACAGGAAGCCTGAAGAGAAGTAAGGCCCAAGATATTAAAAGGAAAGCAGTAACCACAGGAATGCGTGTTAGAAATGGTGTGACTTCTATGCAACATTACATTTTGAATTCAGCACCTTAAAAAAATAACAGACAAAACCCACACAGAAACAAAACACTATCTCCAAGTGATGTTACAGGCACAATGGAGAGCGGTTGTCATGTTCTGTGACTGGTATTATATAGAAAATACATTCATCATGGCCCTCCATGGCCCTGTTATCCATGAATGTGTTTCAACAAACACAGAGTTAGATTTAAAAAAAAATAAAATCCAAAAATCTTGTGCTAGTGGAAAGCGTAGAGCACAGATTCACTTCTAGGGTCCAGCTCTTATCCTGCTGTAACAGGAGTTGCTGAACTGTAGTGGAGTGAATGCTAATTAATACTGCAACATGAAAGACAGAGAGACACAAACACCATCCCAATATCTTGGGATGAGAGAATCATAGAATGGTTAGAGTTGCAAGGGACCTTAAAGATCATCGAGTTCCAACCCCCCTGCCATGGGCAGGGACACGTCCCACTCCCACTAGACCAGGCTGCTCAAAGCCCCATCCAGCCTGGCCTTGAACACTTCCAGGGATGGGGCATCCACAGCTTCTCTGGGCAACCTGTTCCAGTGCCTCACCACCCTCACAGGAAAGAATTTCTTCCTAATATCCAATCTAAATTTTCCCTCTTCCAATTTAAAACCATTATGTCTTATCCTATCACTACACTTCCTGACAAAGGAAGGCAAACTTCTTCCACCAACACAGTGATAAAAGAAAGTCAAACCAACAAAAAGCACAGAAGTAGAAGGGGAACAGATTATAGATTAACCCAAAATCCATAAACTGCATCTACACTAACAAAACACAGTGATAAAGTCAGCCCAACAAAAAGCACAGAAAGGGAACAGATTATAAATTAACCCAAAATCCATAAACTGCATCTATACTAGCAAAATAAACAATATCAAGGCATATTCCCAGTTATTAGAACCTGAGAGTGTCTTTCAGGAGCCTTATATTGTCTACTGAACCTGACAATGTCTGGCACAGTTTTCACTCTGGGCAGCTCGCACTCCTCCCAGATAATTTTTCAGCCCAACGTTCAGCCTAGTCCAGAGACCATGCCGTAGCCACTTTGGGTGCTGATGCCTATTGCAGATGGTAAGAAAGTTTCACACTATGGATGCACCCAGGCTGTGCCAAGCTGCCCTTCAGGCCAGGGCACAGGTCCTGACATTAACTGACATACCTCAACTCGTTTACTAAATTAGACATCAGCATAAAGAGCAATAACCACCTCAGGTTTCACGCCTCCCTGCCTCTTGCAGTAATTATCACCCAAGCGAGCTGATTTGAAAACTATTTGCATTTCAGCTGTACAATGTTCAATACGGGTTCAGTGTTCAGTCACAAAAGTCAAGCAGCTTTACAAAAAAGATCTGAAGCACAAAACCAAACCTGAGTTGACAGGGAAATGAAAAACGAGAATTTTAGACTGATCTCCTGTAAACAACACAGGCAAGTGTGAGCAACACTGTGGTCTGCATGCAGGATCTGATATACAAATAATAAGGTGATAGCAATAACGAAATATTCCCAGAATAAGACAATCCTCCCTTTGAAAGATACCTCAAAAAGAGAAAGAAAGCAATTCTGCAATTTCTGAATTGCCATACTTTTCTAGTTTGCTAGGTCCCATTAGCATTCTTAACAGGGTATGATATCTCATCGCCTTCCAAAAATACTGTGTGAGAACAAATATAAGAGCCATGAGGAGTTCACGGGAACTTTTTCAGAAGAATAAACAATATTACTGTCAACACAGAAAAAAATCACCAAATCTGATTTGTGAAAAATGTTTAACTTCTAACTAATTTCAATAATAGATAAAAAAATTAACGTCTGAAAGCATTACAAGACAGCAGCCAATCAACAAGACTGTGCCAAAACAGCTTTAAGATACTCAAAAAGTAATGCTGAACTGAGAGCAACATTTCTTTTCCTGCTTAATTTTCACTCTTCCGCTATCAAACCGTAAATTATTCATAAATCTCAATTTATGTCTAATTACACCATTGAGCCTAAAGTAAACGTACATCCTCGCATCCTATTGCCAATTAAGCCTTTGTGTATCTGCGTGGGCTTTGGACACCACCACCAACCAGAACACAGGACACAGCACACATAATGTGGTAACACCATATCCAGAGCATAGGGATATGCTCTCCAGCAGCCTGCAGCACACCAGGCCAGCTCATTTCCAGCGGTGTGGGGATGCCCTCTGCTGGGGAACCCTACCACACAGGCAAGATGTTAAACCTCCAGCCTTTCCCGGGACCAAAGCTGGCCCCAGCAAGTCCCTGCCATCACCGACTCATCGCCTTCTGTCCCTCTGTCTCAAACTCTGGCTGCTGCTGGCTCCTCGTTGTCTTTGCTCATCTTTATCTTGGCTTTGGTGCTGGAAATGCAGCGATAAGGCTGGCTGAATCCAACAACCTCACGCTGATTTAGAATCACAGCATAGTCTGGGCTGTAAGGGACCTTTAAAGATCAGCCTATCCAAACCCCCTGCCAAGAGCAGGGACATCTTTCGCTCGGGTGAGGTTGCTCAAAGCCCCATCCAGTCTGGTCTTGAACACTACCAGGGATGGGGCATCCACAACTTTTCTGGGCAACCTGTTCCTGCCTCATCACCCTCATTGTAAAAACATTCTTCACATTTGATCTAAATTTACCTTCTCTCAGTTTAAAACCACGGCCCCTTGTCCTGTCACTACAGGCCCTGATAAAAAGTCTCTCCATCTTTTTAATATACTTTTATACACTGAAAGGCTGCAGTAAAATCTCTTCAGTCTTTTCTTCTCCAGGCTGAACAACCCCAGTCCTCTTAACTCGCCCTCACGGGAGAGGTGCTCCATCCCTCAGTGGCCTCCTCCACACATGCTGCAGTAGGTCCATGTCTTTCCTATGCCAAGGGCCCTAAAATTGAGGTAAGAACTCCAGGTGGGTTCTCAGCAGGGTGGAGTGGAGGGGCATAATCACCTCTCTCGATCTGCTGGCCACACTTCTTGTGATGCAGCCCAGGATACAGCCAGGTTTTGCGCTGTGAGCACGCATTTAGCTCCCCTTGTTTGAAAGCAGCAGCACAGAGGCACTACAGGGGCCTTACACAGAGCTGCCCAGGTCTCACAGAGTGTGTTTGCTCAGGTCGAGTCCCATGTGTCACCCAGAGCATTCTCACACATTTCCAGTCAGGAAGCGCCGCTCTGCTGTGACAGTTGTGGACCCTTTCAATTTGATGTCCTCTCCCAATTTTCCAGGAGGAAGGTGTATTAGTGGGTAACAAAATTAAATCTTACTTTTCCAGGTTACCACTCACAACCCTTTGAAAAGAGTTAATGAATCCTACGGAGCAAAATGTCAGGATTAAAACAAAAAAAAAGCCGCTCTAAAAAGCATTTCATTGTTCCTATTAAGCAAACAAAGACCTATTTGATTAATATTCAGATATTTTTCTTCTGCTGCCTGTAATTCCCCTAGGTCTTGATCCTGGAATTATCCTCTCCCCCTCCATGCCTCTACCTCATCTCCGTGAGTACTGTGGAGTTAAACCCCCACCACCTGTATGTCAGCTGGAGTGCAGGCACTTCAAGGAGTTCTGTCAAGTCACAATATCAAAGGCTCAATCTACTTCACTTCAAAAGAGTTAATCATGCAAATACGACAAAGCATGTGCATATTTGCCAGGTCAAGACCCTATTTGCCTGTAACAATTAACATCCAACATAGAACTGAAAGAAAGACAGGGATGGGTTTTTGCACCAGGAACAAATAAGTAAGTTGAATATGATCAAATATAGCTAGAAAGTTAAGAAAACCACTGGGAAGTTCAAAGTGAAAGCCTGAAGTTTGCTGCTAATCCCTCAAATCTCATGCATGTGCCTTGCCCCCTTCTTCAGGAGAACCTCATGCATGAAAGTACACACACCAGAATGCCTGTAGGATATGAGCCTGGGACTCTTAGATGTCCGTAGGAGAATTTGATCCCACTCAGGATTAATGTGATTTTATGCCTCCTTTCCCTAGGCTGCTCTTAATGCCCCATTTCTGACCTCAAACTTGCCTTCATGTGCTTTATAGTTACTGCAAGGATTTCAATGAAATGGAGGCCTCAGAGCAAGCTGACTCCAGCCCTTTGGCCAGCCAACGCTCAGCAGTGAAGAGCACTCTTGATTTTGTAGTATTGCATGAAATACTTAAAGTATTTTAAGTTACAAAGCCCGCTTCTCAACTCTGTCACAAAATGGAGGTACAGCAGCATCGTCCTTTATACGACCACCAGCTTTGGATTCAGGAATCAAAAGCATTCCTTCTCAGAAAGAACACAAACCAAGCTTTTCCTTGTAGACTCCCATCTCAAACCATACCAGAGTTAATGTTGTTTGGTGACCTGGTGGATATGTATTATGGTAGATTTTAATTACATGACCACATGCTGGTCTCCCCACCTGTTTTGCCCAGTAGAAGAGCAAACACTCTAATATTTATTTTTAATCAAAAGGAATTCTTAACGGCTCCTAAACCTACTGCTACACCGAGCAGGGATGGTTTTTTTTTCCCCTCTTGCATCACAAAGGTTATAATGTGAAGGAATTTACCTTCATAACACACCTGTATGGCCAGGAAATAGCAACTCCAACGCACAGATTTTGAGGTCTACAGGAGGAAGGCCAACATATGCAAACAGGTAATGATGAAAACATAGATGAATGAACACCCACATACTTACACTCCCTCATTTCATGAGAGGATGACAGTTCTATAGTACATTCCTCCAAAAAACATGCTGTGCCTGTCACACACCAGCAGTTATTTGCTCAGCTTTGAAAAAGAACGTGACTAACAAAAATAACTTGTAGAAAAGAAGTAATTAAACTGGGCAGAGATAGAAAGAGAAGGCACTATAGGCTGCATGGATTTTTAATGACGCTGGGAAGGGAGAAGTTAATTGCTAAAACAGTGTGGTAAGGTGTGGCTAGAAGAAATGTGTTTAAAATAAATAAAACATTTTCTTCTCCTCACAGAAAATGTCAGATTTAAGGCAATAATTAAATACCACCTTTGCAGCAGTACCTCTGATGCAGTACCAAAGATAAAACCAATTTCATTCTTTCAACAGGGCAAGTGCATTTTAACCTTTGAAAGAAAGGCAGCTGAGTTTTCCTTCAATTATTAAATATATCCTCAAGGTTAAGCAGTTCTACAACCCATATGCCCTATTTTACAAATTACATTTTTGTAATTAAAAGATCCCTCCCGTTTCTAAGAATTTAAATCTAAAAGTCATCACAGAAGTTCATTTCTTCTTCTGTTAATGCGCCACAAACATTTCCGTTAGAAAGGCTATGATACTGATTTTGCACAGTCCCATTAAGACTGGGGAACAAGGCACTCTGGATTCTTTAGCCACACAGTAAAGGCTAGTAACTCCACAGGTCAGATCTGAAACCTCCTTTTTATGTTCATCTGGTTTTGGTCATCGGCCCTCAACATATCTTGATCCAGTGTGGTCTAAATCCAGTCCAAAGATCACAGCTAGTTTCAAGGATTCTTCTGTCCTGCTCACCATCTTTTTTCCAGGGGATACAGAGAAGCCACCTGAGCTCAAGCACATCAACTGCCTGCAGCTGCTCACTGCCTAATGCGCAAAGAAACAGTTTCACTGCTGCCACCTAGGGAACAAGAGCGTGGAGGGCAGTCACTTCAACTGGAAGCAGGTAAAGAACAGCTAGACAAGGAAAATCAATATAGCCAATAGTTCAGGGAGAGCAAAAGGGGAAGGTAGAGGAAGAAAAAGGTAAGACAAAGGGTCTCAAAAGACAAATCTGGTTCCTGAGGTAGCCAAAACCGTATTAACATAGCCAGAGCCAAAGAAAATCCTACCATGCCTACTCATCTCTCTAACCTACCTCTCATCTCACCACTGTAATGCTGCCTCCTTTCTCCAGCCTCTCAAATCTGATCATTTCAACAGCAAAAATAAGTTCTCTCTCTCATCCTGCTCACCTATTTGGGGAAGCAGAACAGGGACACAGTTGCTTTGTTCTCCTCATTCAGATGACTCCTCTCACTCCCTGTGCTATACAAATTTGATGTGTCTGACCTGCTGTCCAATGTAACCTCATTCTTCTCTGCCGTTTCCCAGTCCCCTGGTCCTCTTACACTTCACTAGCAAACTCTCTGGGGAAGGGTCATGGTTCTTGTTTGTGCTGGTACAACAGCCAGCAGAACAGGGCAGTACGTAGGGCACTACAGGTCACCTCACCTCACCTGGCAGCCAGAGGGCTGGGATTTGCCTCCAGGTTAAGGAAGCTTCCCAGATGCAGGAGGTGTTTCAGCTCTCATGACAGTCACTACATTTTGGTAAGATGTGACTGAAACTCAGCTTACCTGAACACAGGCAGCTAGTGATACTTTGGGTGGTGTACAGTATCTCATCTCACTCTGTTCCAGGATGGTGCCAATGCCTTGATGTCCTGTGTCACATCTGCCAGCTGTAGGCAGACATCTAGGATAACTTGGGTTTCTCAAATGGCACCAGCCATGTACATCAAGCAAAGTGGATTCCCCCGCACTGCAGCTCAGCTACATTCTTCTCATCACCACTGCACTGACTGGGATGGGAGCTTAGAAATCTGCAGCAAATGCAGCCATCTGATAACAGACAGTAGATTGTTCTGCCTAGACAGGCAGCTCATGCCATCTGAGATGCTTTGGGGTAACCAAGGGGCTTGGTGGGGCTGGCAAATATCACACAGGACCTACGGAAGACCCACAGCCTTCTGTAAACTGGGCAGCACCTGGTGCTACCTCCAGTGGTACACACAGCGTGCAACTCAATTGAGCCTTAAACATTTCAGCCTGGAGTTAAAGCCCCCTGCCCCAGCTGCCTAAAATGTGGAATGCTTTCCCTTTACAGTCAAAGAGGAGAGGCATTTCCAGAGGATGAGTCACCTCACTCCCCTTCTCCCCATTGTCCATAAAAGCAGGGACAGACTCTGATTAAAATATCCAACTTAGAGAGAGAAGTTAGGACAGGTGAATACCTCTATTCCTTCCAGTAATACACACAGAAAAGACTCATTGGAATTAATCGATGCAAAGCATCCATCCTCCAACTTCCCAGTTCGTGGTTTTAAATTACTCTCACACACCAAATTCTATAATATATCAGACTTAGTCAGCTGAAAAAAAGTATCTGATGAGATAAATGTTATTCCCGTCAGACTACACCAGTTTTCTTCTTCATGAAGAATGAAATGTCAGGAGGCCTGATCAGAGAAGAAATCAGAAAGGTTTATTTCACTTGAGAAGAGCAACTAAGTGCTGAAAATCCTCCTAGAGCGAGCTGACATGGGAACAGACAGTGTCAGCAAGAAGGGGGATGAGAACAGGAAGTCTGTTTCTCCTCTTTTTAGACAAGCTGATTTATCTACTTCTTCTTAAGTGAAGCAAAACATTAGATGACAATAGCCCAGTTTAATACCTCAGCTTTGGTCAGGTTCTTTTTTGCACAGAATTGCATGGAAATATTACAAATTTAAACAGGCATTGCTGCAGAAAAAAAGCAATTCCACGTCCCCTTCTTTTACCTGCCCATGTCTGGTCCCTCCCCTGTCCTAAAACAAACTTTAATGGGGCTGTAAAACTCAGAGGCTCAAAAAACAGGTGTAAATCAATAACAAACAAATAAATAAATAAATGCCCCCAAACCACCAAATACACATTTTCAGCTAGGGCCTTCCTCAGCTGATGTTACAGAATAGCCACATGATACTGGCACACAGAAGAAAACACTGCAGGAGCGAGAACAAGCAGTCAGGGACAGGGAAGGAGAACAGAACAGACTATTATGCCACCATTGCTGCTTTTACCATAAAGTTACACATAGTATAAAGAGTGCAATAAATGTGTAAGATCTCCTAACCATGCACCTCTTCACAGAACTGACAAATGTGGTTTTATCTGCAAATCAGTCTGTGTAAATATGCCTTTATCAGCCATCCTCTACAGAGTGTGAGTCACGCTAGGGCTAATGGTCTACCAGGTAACCACGCATTCACATCACTCTAGTTATCCCCAAAACACC
The DNA here is from genome assembly GCA_013400375.1 of Thinocorus orbignyianus. Classification (NCBI taxonomy): domain Eukaryota; kingdom Metazoa; phylum Chordata; class Aves; order Ciconiiformes; family Thinocoridae; genus Thinocorus; species Thinocorus orbignyianus. The sequence goes on from VXBW01000095.1 coordinate 630,972, forward strand.
TTATAATAGCAACAGGGTGCATGCACTTAAAAACCCTTAATAATCAATGGACAAAGACATTCCTCATGAAAGGTTCATCAGAGAGCTAAAGCAGATCAAATGAAATGTACCCTAAATGCACCTTTTTCCATCGACTCTATAATAGACAGTCCCCCGTGAGGCAGCTCAAGTGGATGTGCACGTGCTATAGGTGACTTGAAACAAGTAAAATGAATCTCAGGTGCTATTCCCAAATCTTTACTCTGCAGGTATCATGAAAAAGACAAGCCAACTCATTAAATAATGTTTTATAAGGACACTTCCTTTTAAAATTGTCTTATTAAGGACTTTAAAAACCATGTAAAGGATAATAGATGAAGGCTAATAGGTCAAGGCTAACCTACTGCAAGGTTAATTCCTCTTACTGCCCCACATGATTCTCTCTCCACTCAAGTAAACTATTATATATTTATTTCCTGTTTATGTATCCAGTCCCAGTGCTGATACATATATGAGAGAAACTAATTTAGTAGTAAGACTTATAAAAAGCTTAATTGTTTTCTATTTGTTGACCCATAATGCAAAATGCCATAAAGGCAACAACAGTCACTGTTGCTTTGAGTTCATGGAATAAAAAGTTAAATTAATATATGTACAGTACTCCTATTGCAGAAATGGTCCAGACTGCGTGGTCCTACCAAGGACCTTGACCCAGGCAGGCTGTGATGATAAATTATCTGCTACATCAGGACCAAAATAATCAAAGCTGATTAAGAAAGTAATCACTAACACAGTGCTGATTGAACATTTACCATAAATTGAACTACATCCTCAGGCTTGTGCTTTGCTGATTTGAAGGCAGCCAGTTGGGTAACAACGACAATGTGATACTCCACGTGGCCAGACATCATCTTCCCATGGATTTCCTGGTATTCTGGCACTGACAAATCCAGCCCCGTGTGCTTATTCTGAATTTGCCTAGGGAAGAAAACACAGGCAGAGTTCAGGCATTGGCACAAAGACTTTTAATTGACCCTCTCCGAGGATCCAGTTCAAAGCTCAAGAAAGTCAGTGCAAAGACTCCCATTTCAACAGGTGACCAGACAGACCCTACCCCAACGCTGTTCCTACTCTGCAACAACACAAATGTGGACACGGCCTGCTTCCTATAGTCTATCCCAAAGCACCTGCCACTGGCCACTGCAGACAAAAAGCCAGGAGCATAGCATTTTCTGGAAACAGAAGATGGGGATTCATTCAGAACAGGATTTCACTCACAGGAGTGAAATAGTACGTTTAACAAAATAACCAGTCTGCTTCCGTAGACTGGAAACCAACACTGACCAGAGATCCTTTCCCCTAAGTTTCCCCGTGCCAAGCAACAGCACTCTCACTGCTGCTGTCGCAGGTACCATGTACTCTGCCTAAATCCAAGACAAGTTTATCATCCAGAGCATCAAGTACTCTCTGAACACATCTCCAAGTGCATCCTTCCTGTATGTGAGTGAAAGTTTTTTTAACAAAATCAGAAGGGTTTATCTGTTTAAAAAAACCCACTTCTCATGTCTTGTGGAATTTTTGCCTCTTCCTTTAGGAAGTTTAGATTCATTAACACAGCTGCCCTTCACCTAAGGATACACAAGGTGTAAGAATTTAAAATAAACTTTAAAAAGGTTTAAACAATCTAGTTTCATACCGTTTTGAAACTCTTCTCTCATCACGTCAAAACTTGACCAGTTCTTTTGAAATTCAAGTTTTCCAGAGAAGGCAACCTCTGAATCCCCAATGCAAAACTGAATAAAAAGCTTTTTAAAGAGACTACCTTGAGAGTTCTCTATCAATCAGACAGCAAAAAACTAGGACACGGGACGGATTTTGTACCCTATCCTCTTTGCAAGCCATGTTTAAAATATTACAGCTTTAACAACAGCTCTATTGTCATCAAGATTTTATTCTAGGTACCTAAATACCATTCTGTTTGCTCTCGTTCTGGTTGCTCTCATTTTCTGCCAGCCAAGGACTTGACTTTACACTAACAGGCAAAACTCTGCTCTCAGTTACATGTTGTGGGGCTGCAAACAGAGAATCAATACTGCTTATGTATAAATACGCAAGTGCCTGGCTTTCACACAGCAGTCTGTCGAACCCATAAGTAAAAGTCATTATCTGGAGTGTTGTGTCCTTCAGTGGCAGCCAAAATACCGACTCACAGGACACCTGCCAGTAAAATCAGCTGGATCTGGGGCTTTTAGAAATGTTGGAAATGCTCTCCAGATGTGTAGAAACTCAAAAAAGTTGTGACTACAGTTATGACAGCAAAAAGGCCTGTCAGACAGTTCTCCGGAGAGACTTATTTCTGTTAACACAGCCACAGAGCATAAATGACAAATTAACCTGCCTTTCACCTCTCATGTAAATAAAAGGGAAAAACACCAGTGCACCATCCTTCCTGAATGGCCTGACTTAGCTTAAAACACCAACCATGCATAGATGACACAACAACCACCTCAGTGTAAGAGCTGCTCTACCAGAGAGTTCTAAAAATGTCATAAAGTTACTAAGTACCTTAACACTCAGCCAGGGCTTTTCTTTTAAAGTTGTTAAAAGCCTCAGTGAAAATGATTGTAATGGAAAATGATTAGAGGGAGGGGGAACAGCTACATTTTTGTTTATTTGCTTTAGATCACATGATCGCTTTCATTATCATCTCTTACATGAAACCCACCACTATCAGCTCTTCCATAGCAACAGGACTGTGTAGTTTTTTAAATATAAAAATGATTTTAAATGGACAGAACTCAGCAGGGAGCCTGAGACAGATACACCACAATATCCAAAGCTCACACTAGTTCTTGGAATGCCTTAGTTTCAAAAGAAGCAGCCCCCAGTGTTTTAATTCATACGATACTGCTGTTGGTTGTTATTCTAGCAGAAGCAGCACCTGTAAGTCCCAAGACAGAATACAGTTTCATTGCATTTTTCATATCAAACACAACTATTTCTACAATAGCTGCTTTAGAAAAGAAGCAAAAGGAGAAAGCTGGTTGTTTAAATTGGACACAGAGGTTCACTGCTCCTACTCCTTATTTAAATCTAGTTTGTGTATCTCTAAGTTATACTTTTGTCTACAATACAGGTGGTTCAGGGGAGCCTTGGGCACATGGTTAACTTTCCTAATATGAATCACTACACCTGAATATGAGACCATTCAAACCAGTAACACTGTGCTTGTACAATAAGATCATGCAGGATCGGCAGGGGACAGAGGAAAAGGACACAATCTAAAGATCAGCTGAACAGAGCAGTTTCCACACTTCGAGGAAGAGCCACGATTTTTCACTCCCGTCTTTTGATCTGCACATTATGTAGAGGGGTTGTATTTTAATTAACCTGCTTTCTGTGCCAAAAGACCAAGATGGGAGAGAAGGGAAAGCCACCACCACAAGTAAGAATGCAAAGTAAGGGACAGCAGTGCTGTGATCCAAGAAACTTTACTCTGGTGTCTGTGTGGTCAGGAAAGTGGACTCTGCACTTTCTGCCTTAGTAAAGTCAGCCCAATCGGCAACACCTGGCTCCAGTAACCACTGCCCAAAGGGCACCGAACTGTGATGACCAGGCTCATCGTTAACAGGAGAAAACACTTGTACAGCTAATTTATTCATTAAGTGAAGGCAAAATATCAGAAATTAACTAGCCAGCAAATGTTTTTATTTCTCTGTATAGTCTAACTACAAGTATATAGATTATTATTTATTTATATTACCATAGCAACTAGGAATCCTGTTCCCAAAATCAGTATGTATAAAAAGGTCACAACTATACAGCTATCTTATCTCACAAGCTAGAAAACACATTTACTTGCTAAAGCCTTAATCCCACGCGTATATATATATCTCCAGTTTTATCACTGAAAGCATTCCAATATCAGCGGGACACTTTACAAGGTGTAAAGTCTATTGACTGTTAAACAAATCCAGGTTTTCAGATTTCCATTTCCAAGGCTAAACCTAAATCTGTGTGTCAGTTCCACAAAACATGTATGTGAATTATGTCAGATACGTTTGAAGGTTCAAGGCCACTGCTCCAAAGGAAGTCAGGCCCTGATAACAGCCAAATATTTAAGGATTAAAATAATGGCTTTGAAGTTAAAGTGATTGAAATAGTTGTTACTTATGTCCTAGGAGGTAGGTGTGTGGGTAAGACCTTGCTGAATCAACATTTCTGTTTCTCATGTCACATCTGATAGGGAACTGCTTTCATGTGGTCTCAAATATCTTGCAAGAGTGGNGATATCTCTATCATTCCTCTATAAAGACTGCCACAAGCATTTTCTTCTTGAGGCATGAAAAATACAGGCTTTTAGAAATTTAATGCAACTGAAAAACTGGAAAAGGTGCTCCAGAACCCACCTAGGGCATGGTTTCAAGAAGGTGGGAAAACAGAATCAGCTTATTTTGCCCATCCCTGGCCCAATATCAAGGCCAGACAGGCTGCCTGCGGCCCGGTGCACAGGAGGGACAGGCTGCAGGGCACAGTGGCTTTTGGGGTCAGCCAAAAGCACAGCCAACACTGCGCCTCAAAGAGGTCGGTGTACACTTCTGGATGGATTTTAATTCCTTCCAATGCACCTTGAAATACTAACAAGGAAAAGACATTTCTGGAGGGTGGGAGCATACGCTGCACACCCAGCAATGTGGAAGGGAGGTGGCCCTACACTACCACAGGAGGAAAGGACCCAGCGGCTGCTGTTACACAAGACGGGTGAGTGACACCTGCGATCTCTCCTGGCTGTGAAATACCACAAAAAAAATTGTGGAACCACAGATTATCCCAAGTGTCCTGGGGGCAAACTCATGCAGCAGCAGCAGCAACCCTCTGGCCTCCCCTCAGCCCTGGCATCGCTGCCAGTGTCTCTTCACCACCTGTCACCCTCTGGCCTCCCCTCAGCTCAGGTCCGCCATCACTCTCAGCATCTCCTCAGCCCCCTGGCTTCTCCTCAGCTCAGCCATCGCCCTCAGTGTCCCCTCAGCGCCTGTAACCCTTCAGCTCTGCCATTGCCCTCACTATCTCCTCAGAGCTCGCCAACCCCCAGCCTCCCATCAGCCCTGCCATAGCTGTCAGTGTCTCTGTTAGCCCCTCCTCAGCTCCGCCATCACCTTAAACGTTCCCTCAGTGCCTGGCTTCTCCTCAGCTCCACCACAGCCCTCAGTGTCCCCTCAGCGCCTGTCACCCCTCAGCTCTGCCATCGCTCTCAGGGCCTGCCACCCCCCGGCCTCCCCTCAGCTCTGCCATCGCCCTCAG